>ML688284.1:428910-497950 GCA_007922175.1 Pelusios castaneus | reverse complement strand
CACATTGGGTTAATTCAAACTAACTAGTTCAAATTAACCCTTACTTCCAAAAGTATAAGCGAATTTATTAGTTCGAATTAAGGAAACCCTGAATTCGAATTAATGAAAGCCTAGTGTGGCCAAGGCTTAAATTAGTTCGAATTAAGCTTCCTTAATTCGAACTAACTTGCCAGTGTAGACATAGCCTAGGAGATTGCATTAGGTGAGATAAGCTTTTTTAGACAAAGGTTTTTAGCCTGCTTAAATTGAGTTTAGATTCTAAAAAGTGTATTTTATTTAGATATAGATATAGATATAGATATAGATATATATAGATATATATAGATATAGATATATTGGTTCATATGTAGCTATTCTGTTTCCATTATTATCCTTTTTCATTATGTCTTAAATCTTACCTTTGATTGCATGACTGTTTGCACTACAAATATATCTCAGTACCTGTTTGGCCAGAGACTAGCAGTTTCAAGGAGATGATCCACAGCAGACACAGACAAGGCAGGCTCACACTAGATCCCTAGAACTGGGAACTGTTGGCAAATGTCACAGTTGCCTAGTTTTTTAAGTCCCTTTGAAAATCCACTGTCTCTAATTGCTTCCAAATTGGAAAATACTGACACTTACATTTACTTATTGCAGGATTAAATATATATTGGCAGGGCTTAAAGTCAGATGGAGCTGTCTGGAGCAGAACTCCAATAAATATTTTCTAACCCTCTGGAGTTTTTTTTAATAGCATATTGGGGAGGTGGTGTGGGGGGAATGTTTTATAGTATGTTGCAGTGGAGGAGCTTCAGGAAATATTCCATATAAATTTAAGCCCGGTATACTGGATATGGTTAAAGTGTTATTCTTAATAGCTCCTTTGCCAGATTGTTACAGCCTGACCTGATCCTATATTATACACTCCCCTGCATTTAATTTCCTCCCATTCTGTAAGTTTCCCATCTTCAAAGCGTCTGACGAAGTGGGATTTTCTCCCACGAAAGCTCATGAGATAAATAAATGTGTTAGTCTATAAAAGTGCCACAGGACGCTGTTGTTTTTCTGCAGTAGACTAACACGGCTACCCCTCTGGGACTTTGCCAGATTGCTTTCTCTCAGGATAGGTAGGTGAAATGCTGCTTTCTTAAGAATATGGAAGGATAGATAAGGTGCAATTTGCCTGGTTTGAAAATGTATTTCCTATGTGATGGAAAGAACCAAGTCAAATAAAATAAGTGACCAAAACCTTTTCCAAAACTCAAATTAAACTTTTTTAGTGAAAGCTTTAGCTCATCTACTCACCCCCACTCATTGTCATATTCATACACACTATACTTTTGCACTTTCTAGCTCTTGAAAGAGCTGAAAGCGGATATGTTAAATTACTGAAAAGAAAGAATATGTACATTGCATTCCAGCCTGACCAGAAGCAGGAAGAACAAAAGCATTACAAAAAGACTACTCCTATGGCCTAGTCTATCTTGCTATGCTGGATTGACAGGAGATATGCAAGCAACATACTATAGAATGCGTATATCCCATCAACTCACTTTCTCTCCTTTACTGTGGCACCTTCACTGGTCTGCACTAATGGGAAATATTCTCTGTTGGACACAGCATTACTCTTTTCTGGGGATTGGAGTTACTGTGTCAAACAGAGAGCACTTCCAGGATCCATTGAGCGGGTCTCCACCGGCCACTCAACTGATCCCTCTGCGTCAGTCCATGGAGACCAGCACAGCAATTTCAGTATAGACAAGGCCTATGACATCACCAGTGCACTTCTTTGGACCTGAAGTTTGAATAACTCCTGGTTGCTTACATGAACTAAATTCCTGAACTTCCTGAGTCTGGCTCACAAAGTCATTTGAGAAAAAAAAAACTTTTTAAAACTTAAGAAATACATAAGAAAGAAAGAAAGAAAACCAACATATTCTTTCCCCTTTGGAACTAGCTTTCAATAGATATCTTCCCTGAAGTTCTGTATGATAAAAGTTTACGGGATATAAACAATGGTCTTTGCTTTCTTATCACATATATTTCGCAAACACATTTAATCACTGAAAAGAAACAACGAACAGAAGAAAATATTTGATTACTGTTCAATATCTACTTCAATATTCACAGAATAACCATGTAATAGGAAATAGTTTTCAGGAGGGGACAAATTAAAACAGTAACTGTTTACAGAAAGGATAAAAGACAGGCTGTGGTTTCACTTAATCTTCATTAATAATCACATTTTGTAATATCATCATCTTTGGCAGACAAATATATATATATATATATATAAAATAGTTTTTCCTGCTTTTTATATCACTTTTCTAGTTGTATTTCTTGCGTCTTTGACAGTCCTCAGCTTCTTAACGGTACACGCTGCTTTTTAAATTTCTTATGCTGTTGGTTTTTTCTAGCATGCTGTATAAACACACTCCAACAGCCAGGAAAATTCACACCTTCTCCTGCCCTACTGCAACTCTCTGATTTGAAACAGAAACCTCTGAGCTAAAAAAGAACTCCTAGCAACATTTTTTTTTACCAGTGTCAAAAAGAATTGAAGTGCTACATACACCTCAGACGACCACTGGTAACAATACAGTAACACATGTTGATAAGGAAGATTAGAAATCTCATATCTGCAAGCCCCGGTGAAATGAATGAAGCAGGTATGCTTTGTGGTATAACTCATACAAGTCTGAAATAAAGCAGTTACTTTCTAAATCCATTAGACATCACTGGCTTATTAGTTTAGAAATCAATTCTAAAAGGTCACAACGACCAAGCACAGCTATAATTGACTTCAGGTCAGAAAGACTCACGATGACAAAGTAAGATTTTTGTTGCTCAGCTGTTCAATATGAAGATCATATTTGGGAACCATTGATAGTTGGGTTTGAGTCCATATTCCAGTTGTATAACTTGCAGCTACTATATGGGTGTCTGCCAGTTCCATTGCTGGAGCTCTTTGCTTTAGGAGAGAATGTTGCACTTCCTCACCTGCCACTGACTCATTCCCATTGCCAGCACCACCACTGTTAAATCAGTACTGAAAGAACTGTCCTTTACATTAAGTTTCCATGTTTATTCAGCACTTGGTCTGTCATTTAGGTTATACACAGTGCACATGCATGACCAACTTGGTGTTGGCGGTCCAGTCATAAAACTTTTGCTTGTCCTGACCTATTATCTGAGTCACCCAATATTTAGCTGTTTGACCATATCTTGTAAGGCCATAGACCTTAGTATCTGTATTTAGGCACTGCATTTATGTACAAACCAAACCTAAAAATGAAGGTTTGTCCAAACTCCAATCATCCTCAGGACGTACCTCACAACTTCTGTATATTTGAATATTTAATGGAAAGTAATTCATAACTATTTAAGTAGATGAGAGCCTACTCAAAGGTTCATAGGAGGCAAGGAAACATTATCAAAGGCCTAATAAGTGTGTTACCATGGTGATGAGGCACAAGTGGCAAGTTATCTAGATAGCACATACTGTTGGCAACATCTGTTAGTATCGTCTTCTGCTTCCCTACTGCTTCTTTTCTCTTATGTCAAGTAGCCAGATTTGTCATGCTTTTGCAAAATGAGCTGTAATTACTATTGTATTAGGTGATTCGTTTTGCTGTAATAGGTGCCTGCAGGAAAAGACATCAAGATACAACACAGTTGCTTTCCCAAAACAAGCTGAAGTCTGCAGATAATAAAGATTACATCAGATAACTGACCCTGGCTCACATTTACACCAGTTTTACTAGGAGCACAAAAGAGAAAAAAAAATTGACAGTGACCTATTCCAACAGAATTTAAAGTTTTATGTTCATGGCATTTTCTTTGTTCCCACTCTTTGTGCATCTTGTAGACACTTCTAAGAAGTGACTGTCTCTTTTTATGCATATATACTACAGCTAGCATAATGAGTTCCCGTTCTCAATTGGATCCTTTAGGCAGTACCTTAATACAAATAAAACCACACTCTAAATATTACAAAGTAGGAAAATGAATATACTCATTTCAAAGACTGATGCCTCATGCTATTCTTACCTCCCACTCTCTGCACAAGAATAATGTTGAAAACATGATCTGAAAGGAAAGTGATGGTGTTCCTCCAGTGAGAAGACCTCTAAGTATGAAACAATTGTGAGACAACAGGGCCAGAGGGAAGCAGGAGAGTCTTCCTATTTGGATACCGGCTGGGTATCCAAGGTAAAACCCTTCCCCCAGCCCAAGGGGAGGTGGCACTAGGCCCAGTTCCAACTAATTACGGGGGACAACTGATGAAAAACAGGAATGGGCATGGGGTCAAAGGTTTAAAACGAGGTATTCTGAGTGAGACACCGAGCAGAGAACCCCAGACAGTGCCCACTGTTCCCGGAAGGTGTCCAGGGAGACAGTGGATGCTGCCGAGAGGAACTCTGCCCAGAGAAATGCACGGACAAGGGACCAGAAATAGGTCCCACAGTCGCAGAGATGCCCTTCAGCCAACCTCTTCTCCCTGCTTTTATATATGGCAACCTTAGTGTAGGCCAGGAGGAGGTTGTTGGCAAGGAGGTCCCACAACTTTGTGGGGCCACGGATAGGGAGTGAGTATAGAAACAGGTGGGGGCAAACTGCAGCCAGAACTTCAGTAAGAGGTTCTGGAGGAGCCGGATGAGGGGCTGCAGCCTAGTGCATTCCAGATAGACATGTGTCAGGGTCTCCCTCATGCCACAAAATGAGCAGGTGTCTGGAAAAGGGATGAACCATGCCAAGTACATGCCCATGCTCATGGCTCCATAGAGGAGCCGCCAACTGATGTCTTTGGCGGGCTGCGGAGTCAAGGTGGCATACAGACTGGCCCACCGGGGGTCGTCGCCCTCTTCTGGTGTAATTAGATTCCTGCCATTTTGTATTGGGGCGGGACATAAGGGCGAGGAAGTGGATGATATGGAGCACAAGCATGTACAGATACTTGCGAGGTGCGGTTCGAAAGCAGGCTGGCTGCAAGTCCAGCAGCTGGCTCGGGGTATGGGGTGGCCAGGGGGTTCATAGAGATGAAGCCTGATCAAAAGCTCTGGAGGGCCTGGGCTGAGGAGAGGGCAGCGAGCACCCTCTCACAGGACCCGCTTGAGGTAAACTCGAGCAGCAGGAGCCAAGGCTACCTTCACCTCCTGGAGTAGGTACTGGGGGGTTCAAAGGGTGGAGAGCCCCATGCACTGAGCCAGCGCAAGGGGATCCACCTGGTCCCCCTGGGTGTAGTCCAGGAGGTCTCCGACCCTGGTGATGCCTGCCAGGACCAACCTCCGCCTCACAGAGGGGGCCTCCATCACCTGCACACCTAGATGGGGGTTGTGTAGCAGGGGCTCCATGAGAAGGTCCTCCCCCTTGGTGGGCACAAGGGACCCAGAGGCCGAGATGAGCCTCCAGGTCTGGAGGAGGTCCTGGTCGAAGACCGGCAGCTCAGTGAGATCTCACGGAAAAACCTTTCGGGTGGATGTAAAAGAGCTGCTGGTCATATCGGAGCCCTCAGTAGCAGCAGAGGAAGGTGCACGCCAAGTGGCTCCATGCTAGACTACCTGCACTATAAAGGAGTCTCTGCAGGGCCTGGAGGTGGAAGGCTCAGACACCCTGTCCTCTAAACCTCGCCAGTTCTCATCCAGGGAGGGATGCATGGCAGAAAGGTAAACGCCAAGATAGAGCAGAGGACCTGCATTCCACTGGATGGCTTGAAGCTTGGGTGGGAGGGAGCCTGTCGGCCACCCGGCCCCTACCGTCAGGCCAGAGCTCTTGACCCAGTTGACCCGGGCAGAGGAGGCTGCCGAATAGATGGCCAGGCAGGCCTCCAACCGCTCCAGGTCGCCTATGTCCTGGACCATGAGGAGCACATTGTCGGTGTACACTGACAGGACCACCCTTAGCTCTGGATCATGGAGCATCAACCTCGGCAATCTCTGACGGAGGAGACAGAGGAAGGGCTCCATGGCCAGAGCGTACAGCTGGCCTTGACGTACTTCTTGCCTGAAGCTGACCGGTTTGGTCAGGGTCCAGTTGAACCTGACCAGGCACTCTGCGGAGGCGTACAGCACCTGGAGAAACCCCACAAAACAGGGACCTTATTAAGTCCACTTAAAGTGGTTACCCTGAACGGGGACTTAGTAAGTCGACCTAACGCCCTTAAGTTGACTTAATAAAGGGTTAATCCATGTCCACACTGAACTTAAGTCAACCTAAAGAGTCAACTTAAGGGTTAGGTCGACATAACCGATGGTTCTTACTAAGTTGACCTAAGCTTTCATTAAGTCAACTTAAGGAATTTCTTATGTCAACTTAATAAAAGTCTAGTGTGGATGAGGAGCAATTTAGGTTGACTTAAGGCTACTTAAGTCAACCTAAAATGCCAGTGTAGACATACCCTACATGTGTAGCTACACGTCACAGTGAAAGGAAGACTGTCTCCACACTTACCTCATGGTATGGAGCTACATGCTGCAGTGATATTCTTGGGATACCCAGGATAGCGTCACCTTGTTACCCCCTTTTCCAGAGTGAAAGAGGCTTGCTGATGCCTAACTTGGTGTCAGCTATTGGCCACCCAAACTCTCCCCTCTAGACTCTGCCGATCCTTATTTTGCTTTGCAGGTTAACTGTACATACACCCTAGTCCCTTTGAAGTGTTCCCCCTTTGATATCCAACCCCATATCCACTGAACACACAAAGAAATACCACATCTGCTGTCCTCAAAGAAAAAGTGTACACATCACTCAAGACCAGCAGCTTAATATCACAGCACTATGATACATTTATAACAAATAAGTTGATTATCAAATACTCGAGATTCAAATGACAGTGACAGAGTGTAAGATTACTGGAAACAAATCATTACATATGTAAAAAGCTAAAAAGTTAAATTTTGTCTATAGTCTAAACTTAAATAGCTTGTTAACCTTCTGCCTAAAGAAATGACTCACCTTCAAAGTCCTCCTCAGTGTTTCAGCCAAGGTTGACTGAGATCCTGTTTTCATGAACATAAATTCACTACCTGTTTATTTCCGTGGTGCAAGATAAGGTGATGTTTTCTTTGGCTTCTCCTTATACTCCCCGGAGTCCTTAGTCTATATTCTCAGATAGTATAACCACCTTTTGGCTTGTTTTCCCTGTGTGCTGCTGCCCTGTTGACCTCACATCTCTTCAATAACTTCACACTGAAATGGCTATCTGTTATGTATGTTTACAATGCTTAGTGCTTTTGGTGATTCATACAGCCTTTAAGAATGTATATATACATAACTCAGTACATCGTACCTGTACAGACATTTCCCAATGACATTAATGACCAGTGTGACCCCAGCTTTCATATAAGACCCCACATGACATTATTTGGTGAACCACAAAAATACATGTCAGAATCTGGATCTTCCTGGAACCTCCTTGCAAGATGACATTGAAGGTTTCTTGGGTTATAGTCAGGGAGGCAGTGAGGAAAGACTCTGGCAGTTCTCTGCTTCTGGAGTCTTTCAATGTAGGAAAGAAAAGCTCTGGCAGTGGGGAAGCAGTGACCCTACACTGCTAAAACTAGCAGTGTTGTTAGGGGAGGCACTGCTTGGGGATGTACAGACACACATAGGATACATGCCATGGGGATTCAGGAATGTCAGACACCCTACTCATCTAAGTCTTCCTATCTACACTGCTATTTATGTCCATTTGAGCTGGGTTGCAATGTCTGTATCCTATATGCTGCTGTAAGTGTAGACACAGTCAGAGACTTCCTTAGATTACCCCACATCTTCCTAATGCACGATTTTTTCCTTTGACACATCTAGTGCTGATCACTGTCAAAAACAAGATACTGGATTAAATGGATCAGCTCCTGTACAGCAATTCCGAAATTACTGTATTACCAAAAATTATATCTGGGATTAAGATCCATTCTTCTTTAATATGGCATATCTACACTTAAAACACAGCAGCAGGGACACTTCAGCACTCGTGTAGATACTCCCTATGCTGGCTGGAGAGGTTCTCCTGTTGGCATAGATAATCTACCGCCCTGAGAGGAAGTAACTAGTGCAGACTATGCACCAGGCATTAGGTCTGTATAACTGTGTCCGTCGGGGGTGTGGATTTTTCACACCCCTGAGGTGTAGCTAGACCAATGTAAATTTCTAGTGTAGACTATGCCTTAAGCTCATAAAAGCCTACATAAGCTTTTAAAATGAGAATCAAATGCTTTGGAAAAAAATATCCTTAGTTTTGTTGTTAAGCTCCATTTCTTTACTAGTTTACCAGTCAGCCAGGACTTAACTTTGCTGTTCTCCAAGTTTTCAGTGGTGTATTGCATTAATGGTTTCCTAGCTGATCCGCCCACACAGAATAGCCCAAGAAATGTCAAAAGTCAAATATATTTTTGGAAAACCATTAGAATCATGGAATCTGACTCTAAAGAGAGCTGAGACATGAATTTGAACTTGTCTGTAACAAAAATAAATAAAATATAAAAATACTTCAGAGACCAAGTTAAAAAAGATAAGAACTTTACTAAGTTCCACATTCTAGTAAAATTCTTGCTGTAAAATGATAGGGACAAATCCTGAGATCATTACTCAGTATTTTATAGGTGTTTTGCTTGAGTAAAACTGAGTGAGAACTTCAAAGTTTTTTCTCACAGACAGTGGTTTCATTTCTGGCTCTTATCAGTAAAAGATGTTTGGAACTTGATGTTTGGAAACAGAAAGAAAAATGTGCTATCAAACTTAGAACCAAATCCTGAAACATTACAGAAACAGCCCCCAAATAGGTGCATTTTAATGTGGCAAAAGCCACCAGATTTCCACCCAAAAGGTCAGATTTTCCCATGTACCTGAGTTACGCTCACTGTACCTAAAATAGAAGGCGCTAGCTTTTTGCCCTTTGACCTCCCTGCTACCATCATTCTGCGCCAATTGCTTCTCTGAAGTAGCTTATAAGGAGTAGTAGTGTGGGACAAGATCTAGCCCAAAGTTGCAAGAACTTTGCAAAGATTAACTATATTTCAGCATCCCATCTAACATTTCAAAGTAATTGAAATTTACATAGTGTAAATAAATATTTTCCCTATAACAAATTGTATTTTATTATCTCCTAGCATTTTTCAGAGTTTTACCTTACGTTAAAACTATTTTGTTGACGTAGTAGTTGATCCAAACTTGAACTACATGAAGCTTTATAGGATAGTTTAGGCTTTGTTTCTTTGAGGTAAAGCAGAATGTAGCAGACTTTTAAAAAGGAAATCCGTGGAAACATTTTTGTCTCCTTGCTCATCTTAATGAGTCAATTGTTTTTAACTGATCTCTGCTGCTTCACTCATTGCTGGCCGCAGCCTAGCTATCTCCTTGCCTGGAAGAATTTAGTTGCATTCTTGGAAGAAGAGGCACATCTGATTTAAATAACATTCCCTTCCCTTCTCTTGTGTGGAATAATTGAATCCTCTGTCTACAAAGCTCTAACTGACATCTGTGCATCTCTTACAGCATCATCCCCATTTCTATGTTCTTCCATTTCTCAAACTTTCAAATGATGCACAAATTTAAAACCAAATACTGAACAAAACAATCACATCAGGAGTTCTTAAAGTTGTATATTCTAGGCTAAACAAATTCCCCGTGCAATATTCTGTAGGTTCATTGGGGCTAACGCTGTTAAAATGTGCCCAGCTCCCAAAGCTTTGCAGGCCAGACTATAATTAATAGCATACAACATCAGCCAAGCTTTTCATGTCTACAAACAGTGAAACAATCTTGTTGCTTGCTGTTCTTTCTAGCTGGCCTTCCCTGCCATCCAGATCAACTGCCAAGTGTTATTCACCAAGTGCAGGAAGGACATGTGCAGTGGGTACATCCAACTATCTACCACTGACATTTTAAAAACAAACAAATGATTAAATATTGAAAATACAAATCAAGAAATTCTCTTCCATTGTTCTGAGACAGCTAAGAAGCTGTAAAAGCTAAAAATTAGGAGTAAACACACATTAGTACTCCTCTTATACCCTTCCGCTTCCCTCAGAGGAGCTCAAAACATTAGCTCATTCATCAAAACATCTGCCCACTCACCACTTGCTCTGCAGTTCTTTGAAACCATCCTTTCCCGCCTATTGCTGATCCCTTTCCACTGATACCTCTTCATGCTTTTCACAGTCTAATAATGAGCATGAGCACAACTCTAGTTTCTGGGGCAGTCTCTGAAATTTCAATATGCATATGTCTAATAGAGAGACTAAGAATGGCCTATAAGAGGTGCCCTATACAATGCACATACATTCAAAAGGATTCAAATTGTCAGCATAATGCTGAAAGGGAATGAGATATGTCAATGCTTTTCCTCCCAAAAAAGTAACTATAATAGCTAACAAACATGCAAACAATATTTCCTCCTCCCCACTCCCGCCCCCACTTATGGGGACATTTTGTTATCATCTGCTCCTCTAACTATCACAGAAGTTGATCTTTCGTTAGTGGAGCCTGTCACCTTATTTCACCTTCAGCAAGTCTTAGTGTTCTCTCATTTTAACAAGGCATGAAATTATGCCTCAGTGAAGTAAATTATCCTCAGGAACACCAGGGATAGATGTTGCATTTCTTAGTGTCATCAGTTTAGATATATTAATTTATATAACCCATTATAGCCCTTATTAAAAAAAATCTACATAATAAGTAATGAAGCAATAGATGAAAGACCTTTGCAATCATTCTTTTTTTTTTTTCTGGTCTCCAAGACAGCTTTGTATTAGCTTATGATCAGGAAGATACTTAAAGTATGTGAAAAAAGGGCAAAATTAAAACTTGTTTCTCCTTGAATTAATTTACAATATCCAACATAAGAGCCCTGGGCTAAATAGTGTCATTTTAAAGTTTAATTCCACATCTAATTTTAAGAGGACATGAAAATATAGAAATTAGATGCAAGATTCCAACCTCATCTCTACTGAACCAACAAAACCTTCCATCTAGAGTTGTGCAAAATATTTGTCATACAATTAAAAAGAATAAATATATGTTTCTTGTATTTGCAGAACTTCTGCAGAAATGCAAAAATATTATTTTTTCCAAATCTCTCTATATCAGTTAAAATTTCAGTCCTGTTTTTAGGGTACATTTGTGAGTTTTCATCTCGGTTGATGAATTTTCACCCCATATTTAAGTTCACAAATAGAGATGGGCAAAAAAAAGATGAATGGTTTATGAATGACTATGAATGCAATGAATAATCATTGGGTCAGGGTAAACATGAAAATGACTCAGTAGCCTCATGGTTAGTGCACTCAGGAGATTCAAGTTCAAATCCTGTCTCCAATGACTATGTAATTTTTTTTATTAATAGACGTGAAACAGTTTCAACAAGAGAGATTGAGACTGACCCACACCAGAATATCCCATAATTCAGTGCCTCATTCACTACATATCTTCTAGTTTCTGCAACAAATGAAGCAGGGGTCTTTCAGACAGCTGCCTCCTTTTCTGCACAGCCTTGCTCTATCCCTGAGCATGTCCATTCTTTGCACTGAATGAGACACGGAGTGGCAGAAAAATAAAATTTGATGAGCTCAAGTAATTAAAGATTGTATACATGCAAGGCAGAAGAATTAAGAAGTACAGGCAACCATAATTCTCTCAGATTCTAAGTTTCAAACGCTTTAAACTGCAACATTCATAGTGTTATTTTAATGTAGTTTCGTGTCTCCATAGTTCCCTATTTTTTTTTTTAAAGGGAACAGGAAAAAAAAAGCTATCAGCATTTCATCACCTTACATCCCATTGACACCAGCATGGGACATCAGCAGGGGTGGACCCTTTAGGTCCATCTCAGAATCCTCTGCCTTTGGAGGCAATGGAGTAGCTGAGAGCTATAGTATGTTGTCATATTTTATTTCTTTCATTGGACCAGTCAATAAAGGAGTATGAAACATACACTTCCGCAATGGGCTTTTACACATATTTACTGACAGCAGAGGAATAGTGAGGCTCAGAAATCTTGGATTCCATTTTCATGCCCGCGAGGGTAGTATTCTCTAGTAATCAGAGATCCTGTTTCTGTTTCCTCCCAGCCCCAGTTCTGCCGCACCTCTTCCAATCTGTCCCAGCCCTTTCTCTTCCTCGCCTTGGTCTCCCCACTCCCCATCTCAGTCTCCAATCCTCAGCATTTTCATTTCAGTCCTGCTCTACCCCTCCTGGCTTCCCTCCAAGTTCCAGGCTCTCCGCCACTCCCATTTAGTTTCCCAGTCCCCCTGCCCTGACTCTCTGTCCCTAGTCACACTGTCAACCTGTCCCAGCTCCCCATTCTTGGCTCATTTTCTAATCACCCTTTCCCTCTGCCCCATGATCCAGTTCTACCATTAGATTTGTGTTTCCTCCCTCCTCTCCTATGCAAGTTTTACAATCCCAGTTTTGCTCTTTGGGCATCTCATCCCAACCTCTGTCTCCATTTTCACCCTGTCCCTAGTTCCTTGTCCCAGTTCCTTTAACCAACAAGTTCTCCTGACACCCTTGTGCATTAGATCTGTCTCCCTTCACTCCCTTCCTGCAGCTACTAGTTCTCAATGGCAGTTTTCTTGTTCAGCCATGAACAAGTCTAGTGTCAAGTCATGAACTAGTCTCCCTCTCTACTTCAAGCTCCTAATCTGATTGCAGTGATGTCCTCTCCAAGGGTACATCTACACTGGCAAGTTAGGTCGACTTAAGGAGGCTTAAGTCAACTTAAACAAAGCCGCGTCCACACTGGGCTTTTATTAAGTCGACTTAAGCCCTTCCTTAATAAGAGCTTAAGTCAACTTAATAACACCTCCTCTGAGGTCGACGTAAGCCTTAAATCGAGTTCTTAAGTCGACTTAAAGACATTGTGGATGGGGATTAGTGCTAAATCGACCTTATTAAGTCTACTTAAGGCCACTCTGTTAGGTCGACTTAATAAGGTCGAGTTTAGGTCAACTTAAAGTCGACCTTTCTAAGTCGACTTAACAAAGTCGACTTAACTTTGCCAGTGTAGACATAGTCCAAGTGACTACCACTCTTCTCCCCACCAAGTTTCCTTCACCAGCTCTTAGTCTCTCATCATTTGTACCCAGTCCCAGACTCCTCTACAAATAAATCTTAGTCTTCCCTCCCTCCCTCCACTCCCAATCTCAGCTTGTTCCAATCTACTCTTTTACCCCTCCCACCCATGCTGGATTTTGTCCTCCCTGGGCACCATCAAAGAGTTAATGAAAGCAGAGGAAAGATAGGCTCCTTGTTCGTAGTTCTCATGCTCACCTTCACCCAACACAAAGCAGCCAGGAGAGGCACTTGAATGGAAGGGCCTGGCTCGTTCCAAGGGTTCTGTAGGAATTGTACATATACAGCCTGGTCATACATGAGGTACTTGAGCATGCTTAATCAGATTTCACCTGCAAAACTCTACAAAGTATCTGCTATGTATGTGTGAACTGCAATTTTTCAAAAAGGCTTAAAACTTTGCACTTTTGGACAGATTTTCACAAGAGGAGTAAAAGGCACATTTATGAACAATGTTAGCTTCCTGCTTCAAGCTAGAGCTTCTCAGAAGAAAAGATCTCCAGATATTTTTTTTTTAAATACAACTAAAGAAGATTTTTCCCTAACCTTATTCTCCAAAAGAGATTAACTGTTTGGGGTGAATATTTCCATGAAAGTTCAGCCTGAAGGGAATACCACCCAGCATGTAAACTTTCAACCCAAAGAAATGCTTATAATGATTCTCTAATGGTACATGTCAGGCACCGCTACCATTCTTGACCATGGGCGTTACTGCCTCAAGGAAAGGTTCAGGGCCGGATGAGGCCGGGACCCAATCCAGCCCCCAAGGCCTGCTCCGGCTACCGCCGCCGGCCCCAGGTCCCCAGCTGGGGCCGGAACGGGGCTTTTTCCACTGGTTGGCAGCCTAGAACTGGGTCCCCAGCTGTGCCGGAGTCCTGGGGCCAACTCTGCTGCTGCTGGCCCAGCCCCCCCAGGCCCCAGCTGGGGAGCCAGGGCCAGATCCTGCCCCTTCCAGGGCCCCAAGGCTGGATCCTGTTGCTGCAAGCAGTGGCCAGGCTCTCAGCCATGGTCTGGATCCTGCCACCGCCTGCTGGTGGGTCCCCAGCCCTGGGCTGGATGGGGTGGCCGCCGGTAGGCAGGTCCCCAGGGGATGCGGGGCACTGGCGCTGGGACTCGGGGCACATACCTGTGTGCCCAGCGTGAGCAACGCCATTGTTCCTACTTGCAACGATGGTTCAAACTATGTTCTAAGAATTTCATATCCTGAATGTAGTACTTGGTAATAATTTTGTGGTCTACACTCTGGAACCACAATTGTTTTGTTAAGTTCTAAAATTGCAAGGGGACTCTGAAATTTTAACTGGACAAACCAGACTGATGTGTAGAGTAGGCTGTTTCCCAAGAAGCACTGAGTGATTTTTCACTGAAATAAAAACACCTATGCAAAATATTTTTCAAAAGGTAAGTGTCAATATCCCAATAGTCAAACCAAACAACTTCTTGTATGATTCTCAGAGAGGGCTCAACTCCACCAGTGCATGAAGGAGTGTAAAGAAGGATGTGCTAGGTTTGTGGATGAGAAGAGAATAGTTATCTGCTATAGATAAATAAATTACAGATTATCACCTTTTCAAAGAATTGGAGGGAGGAGGAACAATTCCATATCTATACTACGTCGTGCTCAATACAGACCCACATGTACATCTCACTGTACATCTATTTAATGATTATGGCCCAAATTCTGTCACCCTTGCTCAAATTATAGTCCACAGTCCCAGTAAATTCAGAGACCTTGGGGTAAACTGCTACTCAGTGCTGGTTAATAAAATCTGGCACAATCTTAAAAGCAATGGACAGGAAGTGAAGGTAACTAAATACTGAGATAGCAAATTACAATTTTTTGGACTTTGAGGTTTTCTAAAAGGTAAGGAACATATTCACTAACATTTCCTACATTATTGGAAACAAATGAAAATTAAGATTTAGAAGACCTGAGAATTAAATACACTTCATCAAGTAAAAAGCTTAAATGTAGGAGGTTTACAAAAATCACTAATTCATATGCCTAAGGGCAGTTTTAAACATGCAGCCAAAATGACAGTATTTATGACTACAGAAGCAGAAGCAAATATCACTCCTATAATTTGTAAAAACCTTTTGACTTTATTCTGTGAAATGAATACAGATTAAAGATTTGGTGACTGGGATTTTGTGACAGTCTGTACCACTGTGTTCACCAGGGGCACTGCTGGATAGCAAAAAGATCCAGGGCTGTGGCCCCCAGCCCACCCCTGCCCACAAACCCCCACTCCAGCCCTCCTAACTCCCCAGCTTCCCCCATCTTCACTCCACCCTTCAGCCCCCAAACCCGCTCCACACCTCCCCAGGCCCCTCTGTCCCTAACCCCCACTCATCCCCCAACCTCCTCCATCCCCCTCCAGCCATCCATAATCCCCTCCACCCCTCCTCAGCCCCCACCAGTCTCCTTGTCCCCATGTCCCCTCCACCCCTCTCCAGGCCCCTAATTCCATCCATCCCTCTCCAGCTCCCCACCCAGTCCCCCTCCAGATGCCCACAGTCCTCTCCACTGCTACCCAGCCCCTACCCAGTCTCCTTCTCCCCATGCCCCCTCCACCGGCCTCTAACTTCATCCATCCCTCCCCAGCCCCCCACGAAGTCCCCACTCCTGCCGTGCATAGTCCCCTCCACCACTACCCAGCTCCCAGCCAGTCTCCTTGTCCCCTCCACCCCTCTCCAGCCTCTAACCCAGCCACTCTCCTTGTCCCCTCCACCCCTCTCCAGGCCTCCCTCCAGCCCCTTCCCAGCCCCCTTACCTGGCCGGAGGCTCGGAGCTGCAGGGACGGCCGGCAGAGCTGCTTCTGGGCCAGGCTGCTCCCACCCTGAGCAGGCTCTGTCTGAGCCTGCTCAGGGCGGAAGATTTGAACCTCCCCAGCCTGGCCGCAGCAGGAGTCTGCGGCTTCGCTGGGGCCCCTGGGGGGAACACAGCGTTCCGCCTGGGTGCGCATGTGCCTGCTGGGGAAAATAGATTCGGGGCTCAGGATTTTCTACCCGGGGCTGGCGCCCTGCCAGCCCGACGACAACGCCGCCTCTGGTGTTCACCCTTTTTACAAGACTATGATAAATTTTGCGTAAGATACACTTTGTGATGTATCATCTGAAAACAATCTTCTGAACATTATTGTCTTGATAAAATGTGTGGCAACACTTTATGTGAAATTATAAAATTATGCTGTATGGGATTTATAAGGTTAGTAAAGCAGGCATAAACCAGTTGTTCAGAAACCAAAGGCAAACTGACGTCTCAGCCAGGTATTACCAATCAAATGGACTATCACCTAGTTAAGTGGCTGTCCTTTGGCAGGAAGAACGGAATGAGTGAGATATTTACATACTGGTAAAGAAACAGCTGGGAGTTCCTATTCCCTAGACCTCCTACCTTCTGAACCCCAGCTGGAGATGATCTTCAAAGATGAAAATAGCTATAAAAAGAAGTGACAACAGAGGACACGCATCACTCTTCCTCCCTTCACTCTGCTCGCAACATTAACACCACTTGAAGAAATAAACAGCTTTGAACTGAGGGAAGGTTCTTGGCTGAAAAACAGCAAATCAGCAAAGAACACATTGTAAGAAAGATACTTTGCCTTGAAATCATTTAGCTTGATAAGTTAGATGACAGTTGCATTTTTACTTTTTATTTCCTTGTAACCAAATTTTGACTCTTATGCCTCATTATTTGCAATTACTTAAAATCCTTTTTTCCCTATAGTTAATACATTTGTTTTATTGTATTATCTTATCAATGTGTTTGGTTGAAATGCTTGGATCCCTCCATTTGAGATAACAAGGCTAGTCCACATCATTTTCTATAAATGAAAGCACAGATTTTCTATGAGCTTATATTGTCCTGAAGGAAAGAGCTGGGCAGTAATAAGGCACACATTTTGGGAGACAAGTCTGGGACTGAGAATTCGCTGGTGTCACTCTGCAAAGAAATTCTCAAGTGACTGGCCATAGCACTTATACAACATATCTGGGAGTGACATGCTGGGGGCTGTGTATGAACAGAGCAGCAGTGGTTGTTCTCACAGCAAGCAGTGTAAAGTGCATCCCAGGTTGAAGAGTTGAGAGGACAGAGCCATTCAACAGTCTTGATTACACTCTGTCATGTTACAGCTTTAAAATACTGATTATTGGTCTCATGAAAATCAAGAGAGATGCATTATTTCATGTATATATTTCATACCTGTATGGTAACTATTTTTCAAGATGTGGGTGCTCCATATATTCTAGTCAGATGTGCACACTCCAGAGCCAGATTAATGCAGGGGCTATGCCAGGGGTCGTCAACCCAAAAGAGAAGAGCCATTTCCCCCCCACCCTCCCATAAACAAGTACTCAGAGCTGCATATAGATGTGCCAGTCCTCCCTTCCCCCAGCCCTACTGTTGCGCCCTCCCCCCCAACATAACTGAATCCTCCCCCCTTTCTTCCTGCCCAGCTGCAGCCCCTCTCCCTCCCTGGTCCAAAAGCAGCCTACCGCCCTACCTCTTCCAAAACACAATCAGTGTTAAGGTCTCCCACAGAGACCCTTCCCCGCTGCCCATTGGCTCCCGGCGTCCCCAACCCCTGGGCGCCATCCCCACCTGTCAGCTCCCTGCACCCCCCTTCCCTGACCCACCTACCCACCCCCTGATCCCCAGGGCCTACCCCGCCAGCTCCCCTATCTTCCCCGGGACCCTTCCCCACTGCCCAGCGGCTCCCTGACTTCCCCCTCCACTGCCCACTGGCTCCCTGACCCACCCGCTGACTCCCAGACACCAATCCCTCGCTACCCTTTCCCCGCTGGCTCTCATCCCTGACCCCCAGTCCCATTCCCTTTATCTGGCCAGGCTGCTCCTGACCCTGGAGTGGCCCACTCAGCAGAGTTTAGGCCGCTTTGGTCCTAGACCTCCCAGTGCTGAAAGGACCAGCTCCAGAGCCTGCGGGTGAGGCGGCCTCTGTTCCATGCTGGGTGGTCCGGGGGCGAAGCGGCCCAAACTCTGCTGAACGGCCTGCTCCAGGGTCCTGCTACCAAAAGCAGCAGTCCCACACCTGACACTTTCCATCCCCTGGGGAGGGGAAGCTGGCGGAGGCAGCTGGGAGTGCTGCTCCGAGTGGGCAGCAGAGCAGAGGGCAGGTGGTTTCTGATCCCAGCCACCTATTCCCCTCCCCCCCCCCACAGCGCCAGGGGCTGCAGCGTGGCCGTTTGGCCACCTCTGGCCCATGTGGTGGGAAGGCAGGGGCGGAAGATTTGAAAACTACCCCAGCTTGGCCGCAGCTGCCGGCACCACCCCTGCCTTCCCACCACATGGGCTAGAGGCGGCCGGGCGGTCATGCTGTGGCCCCTGGTGCTGTAGAGAGAGATGGGTGGCTGGGACTAGAAGCCACCTGCCTTCCATCTGCTCCGCTGCCCATGTGGAGCAGCACCCCTGGCTACCCCCGTCGGCTGCCCCTCCCCAGAGGTAGAGAGTGGCCACGCGGAGCTGCTGCTTTTGATGGTGGGGCCCACAGGGCCCTGCTCAACGTTGTTCGGCCGCCTCACCGCCGGCCCTGGATTGGGCTCCTTCAGGCTCGAGGGGTGGGGGCGATGTGGCCGAACAATGCTGAGCGGGGCCCCTTGGCGCGGCCGCTCTCTGCCCCTGGGGAGGGGCAGCCAGGGACGCTGCTCTGCTTAAGCAGCAGAGGGAGGGCAGTGCAGCCTCCGTCCCTGGCTGCCCCACCTACCCCTGGCGAGCCGCCCCTCCCCAGGAGTGGAGCGTGGCCACGCCGAGCTGCTATGGGACACATTCTGCATTGTTCGGCCGCTTCACCCCGTCTCCCCCAGCCTGAATGGGCCCAATCCAGGGCTGGGGGCGAAGTGTCGCTCTCCGTCCCCAGTGGAGGGGCAGCCGGCAAGGAGTAAGTGGGGCAGCCAGGAACACCACTCTGCATTGAGAGCAGAGCGGTGCAAAGGGAGGGCAGTGCGGTCTCCATCCCCGGCTGTCCCCCTGTCTCCCCCAGTACTAGGGGCCGCAGTGCGGCTGGCCAGGTGCCCCCCGCAGGCCGTGTCTCCGGAGCCACAAGGTGGCTGTTAAAGAGCCACATGAGGCTCCAGAGCCGCAGGTTGCTGACCCCCCCTGAGCCTTGGGCTCCAGCTTTTAAGGCCCCTGACTGATCTGGCTCCTGCTGCCAGCCACAGCACTAGCAGGGCTTCCTTTAGGGCTGAGGGGGCTGGGAGAGCCCCTGTCCTGCTAGCACTGGGGATCAGGGACCTGGGGCCAGAGACTGGGCTCCAGGAACTCCCACACCACCTATGGGCTGGCTGGTCCGGCCCCAGGGCAAGGCGGGCTGGCGTGCAGTGTGGCCTCCAGTGCAACCTCCAGAGATGGCCGCACTGCATGCCAACCGGTCCCCCCACACCAGGGGCAGATCAGCTGGACCAGGGCAAATGCGATCTTTGGCCCCAGCCACTCCTGCCCTAGCGATGGCCTGCCCATAATCCGGCCCTGGCACATGCCCAGTGCATCAAAGCTGTTTAGCAGTAAATGTCAAGGTGGTGCTTATGCCCTCCCTGACACCTCCCTGACCCCTCTCACTTCACACTGAAATCAGAGGCTGGAAACTGATGCAGTGAAATGGTGGGTACATTGGAGACTACCTTTTGGCACCCACATCTTGAACAACATTTTCAGAACAGATAAATAGCTGTCTTTTCTTCTTCAAGAGGTTGTATATGTGTATTCCACTCAGAGACTCATAGATTTTAAGGTCAGTAGGGACCAATATGATAATCTATTCTGACCTCCTGCACAATGCAGGCCACAAAACCTCACCCACCCACTCCTGTAATAAACTTCTAAGCTATGACTGAGTTATTAAAGTCCTCAAATGATGGTTTAAAGAGTTTAAGGTACAGAAAATCCACTCAGGTGACTCTCAAGCAGTTCTGGGGCTCAGAGTATGTAGTGGGGCATGGAATTTACTTTAGTAATGACTTCATAACCACCTTCTCAAAGTTTGCATCTGATCTAGATGCCGAAGTGATAGCACAATGTATACATGAAAGAACATATAGAAGCCCTGTGAATATCAAATATTGAAACCTTGCTGAGAACCATGAGCAATCTCATCTGTGCTCTTGTCGAATGAGCCCATAACATCTATGGGGGGGTATAGTTTGAATTACTCCATAAGTCATATAAAAAATTATCCACTTGGAAATCATCTATGTGAAGAACGGCTGACCTTCCGTCCAATTTTATAGGAGACAAAAAGAAGAGAAGATGAATGAGATGATTTAATCCTTTCTAATTAAATGTTAAGTACCTCCTGACATCTAAAGTATGGCAATGCTGCTCATTCACATTTGGGTGCATCTTAGGTAAGACAGGCAAGAATGTTGGACAAAAACTTTGAATGTCATTTTAAGGACACTTTGTTTTTGAAGACCTGGGTATATGAATGCTCTAACATTAAGGTTTCTAATTCGCTAACTCTTCTTCTGCAAGTTATAGCCACAGCAAAGGCTGTCTTCTGGGAAAGGGAAGACCACAAGAAGATTGATTTCACCTCTAACTGAGGCCACATGACTGTGCCTAGTACAGTGTTAAGGTCTCACAGTAGAACCACTTCCTTCACAGGTGAAAACAGGCAAACGATACCTTTCAAAAATCTCATTACCATGAAGTTTAAGCAGCTGATTGTTCTTGGGTGGGTAGATGGAATGCCCTGATTGCTATCAAGTGAACCCTCCAATGAGCTAAAAGTTGGACCTAAAGACTTGAAAAGTAGTAGGTAGCCCAAAATGTCCTGAACATAAGCAGACATGGGTTGGATTCCCTTCTACATTGAGCAAACCAAAAAATGCCTCCATTTAGCCAAATAAATAGACCTAAAATATGTTCTCATGTAGTCACATACCATTCATGAGATGAAGACAGCTGGATAAACAATCTGGCCAAGGGTCTGAGTTAGCAGGTTGTTCAGGAGAAAAAGAGATTTGGGAAATCAAGCAGATAGACCGATAAGACTGGAGAACCATCAACTGACAAGATGCATCACTTCCTGAAAATGGACCTCATCATACTGCTCTTTCGAGACCATTTGTGGTTGTCTGAATTGTGCTAAGACTGTTGACCAAGTAGTTTTGAGATCTCAGTATGTAGGCATGATACCTTCCTCAATGTAGAAGTGACAAAAAACGTACACAGTGGTTGGAGTGAACTCCTCCCTGCTTGCTCACATAATACATTATGGAGATATTGTGAGTGAGCATGTGAACTACTGTTCCCCTCATCTGATCCCAGAAGGCCCAGCACACATTGCAAATGGCCCAAAAGTCCAATATGTTGATATGACAGCAGACTTCCTGCTTCAAGACCAGAACCTTTAACATCCCTACATGTGCTTCCCAATCTATTGTGGAGACATCAATAGCTACCATTTTCATTGATGGAGGATGAACGAAGGGAACACCCTGGAAAATAGTATTCAGTTCTGCCCACCACTGAAGTGAGTCCCATATATCAGGAAGCACTCACATAAGTCTATCCAAAGGGTGGCAACTTGGCCCATTGTCAGTCATGCTTGAAGTTGGTCTAAGAATTCAACTTTGTATGGTGAGCCTTGTACGTACATGCATACATGAGCCAGAGTCAAAGGAGTGGGGAATCCAGAGAAAGGTGACAAATCATCTAGAATAATTTGTGCAAGAGAAAAACCCTTCAATTTGTAGAATCTAGTTTGGCCCCCAGGAACTCTATTTTTTTAGTTTGATTCATTTTTTACTTTGTTCAAAATCAACCTATTAATCAAAGAGGACCAGTGTGAAATGAGCATGACTGGCAATTTGTTCTTGGGATCTACTTCTCACTAGTCAGTCAGCTGGGAAAACCTGAACTCTTCCCGCCCATTTCTGAGATAGGCTGCTATCACCATCATGCATTAGTAAAGATGTATGGGGCTGATGACAGGCCAGAAGGAAGAACTGTGTACTGATCATGTTAGATAGTGATGAGGAATCTCAGGAATTTCCTGGGGTCTGTGAAGATCAACACATGGAAATAGACATCCTAGAGATTGAGAACTGAAAACCAGTCACTGTGACTCAATGTAAGAACAACAGCAGCCAAGGGTAACATGCAGAATTTCATATACTTAAGGTACTTGTTGAAACCGTGGAGACAGATGATAGGTCTAATCCCTCCCTTAGAATCCCTTTCTACAACAATGATGAGGAACCTCCTCTATAGCTCAGAGCATACCTGGACCTGGTGAAGAAGCAGTGATTTGTGAGAGCGATCTCTGAAGAGAGATGGGATAGAATGATGGGGGTTGGGGGTGAGGCAATGGAAAGAGACTGAAAGGCATAACCCAGTACAATAGTGCTTAGATATCATTTGTTCAATTATATGGCTTCCCAGTCATTGTAGAAATGAAATAATCTGTCCCTGAATTGAGGACACAGGGCTGAAACATTTACAACTGGTATGCTGCTCTCAATACATATGTCAAATATCCCAGATTGAAGGTGGAGGACCCCAAGTTGATAGAGTAAAGCTAGATTGATCAGGTCTTCTGTTTAACTTGTTCTTCATTCCCAGAATAGTCTTGGTGCCTTGACTGGTAAGGTGCCTGTCTGAAATACCACTGTGGGCAATATTGCTGCTGCTAATTTGCATGATCCCTTAAATAAATGCCAAGTCTCATCTCTTTTGTCAGAGAATGAACATTAATCATTAAAGGGTAAATTTTCTTATCCTCTTCTGGATCTCTGGAGCTATGCTAGAGCTGTGCAGCCTCTCTGATTGTACATGTAGATACCTTAACTCTAGTAGCTGTATGTCTAATGCAGTTTTCAAAGGAGTCTTGACAAGCAGACTGTCTTCTGCAATGAATGTCTTGAACTCCTCCCTAGAGGGTTCAGGTAACTTGTCTATGAATTTTGCTATTGACTCCCAATTCACAAAATTATATTTGGAAAGCAGTGCCTGTGGAGTTGCAATGTGTATTTGCAAGGTGGAGGTTAAGTAAATTTTTCTTTCCATGAGAGCCAGCCACTTTGTCTTGGCGCATGGATTTGTATCTCCCTTTTTCTGACTTCTCATTAGCTGCTTTTACAACGAAGGTAGAGACAAGATACGAGTAAAAGCACTCAAACCCTGAATAAAACATAGTAATATTTGTCTGTATGTTTTATGTTAGGCAATGATGAAACAGAGATACTCTGCAGTCTTGGCAGGTTCTTACTGTGTGTCATTGAAAGGGAGAGCTACCATCCCCAGGGCCAAAGGCAAGGATATCTATCAGCTCGTGCACATTTCCTTGGCACGAATATCTATCAGCTTGTGCACATTTCCTTGTTCATTAATACCCCAGGTTGAATCCATTAGTCTAAGCAGCTCTTGGTGTCCCTTAAAATCTTCAAGCTCTGGCGAGGAAAACTATGGTTCCAAGGAATCACCGAGTGATAACGATGACAGAAATGGAACCACTGGAATTGCCTGCTGCAGGACAAGTTCACTTACCAGATGAATGGTTGGGGTCACCAGTGTTGTCATTTGTTAGATATGTAATGCTTATCAGTGACTGACTGCGTGCATGTGTCCCTGTATATGTGCTGTCCCAGCTCTGTTCAGGTAACAGAGACTGTTGCTCAACAGATCCATGGTTGTATTGCTTTATTGATCATGAGCACCAAGGCACCCAGCCAGGTTTATTGCAATGAAACAATGAATAGCGACCTATGTCTTACAAGTACACTCAGCATATGAATGCCCCTTCACAATGGAACAGCTCAATTAACAGTGGGACTTTCCATTATCCCCTAAGCTGCACAAAGTGATTCCCTCCATTTCAGGTAGTTTCATTTTGCCCCTTTGACGCAGGTGGTTGCCAATCTCTTGGCTTAGTCCAACATTACGCCTATTCAAACTGGATGGTTTGGGCAAAATAACTCTATTCATCATTTCAAAAAGACATTTTCATCCATTAAACTGTTGTTTGAGGGGACCAGGTGTTCCCTATGATCTCTCTGGCATTAAAATGTCCTGTATACTGGAGATAGAAGGTAACATTTTTAGGTTCTTACACTTAGTACTATTTTAAAAATATGTATGTGTTTGCACCATCAACCTGTTTCTTGCTTGTTTTTGTGCCAGTTTCTAAGTTCACTTCCTGACTTCCCCTTACTTGGCCATTATTTCAACTTAGGCCTCTGTCTTGGCCTGTTCACTAGGTCTCATTCCTGCCCTGCTATGCTAGTCCTCTTGCTTCAGGCTTTTCTCTTCTGGCTATTACTACAATAAGCACAATGTCAGAAATGGAACCACTGGAATTGCCTGCTACAGTGCAAATTCCTGTATAAGTGGTTCCAGCTCAACCTGCTTTAAGGAAGAAGCCTCTGTGCTAGTCTGTAACATAGGCAGCTGAGCAGGTGGTATCAAAGATTGGTCAGGCAATCTCACCCTGCAGTGTGTCGAAAATTGGGACTTTACTGAACATAAAACATCTCATCGGTTCCATGGAAACCACTGAGATATGGAATTGGCAGCCAGTAGACCCTGGTCCAAGAGCTCCTGTCTCTACTGTGGGAATGATGCCCAACCCATTTCCGATTGTGGTCCATAAGGAGGTCTCAATCATCTCCTAGAAGACTGTCTGGATGTGCAGGAGAGAGGAAGGGTGACCCGGAGCTCAATCCTGATGAACCCCAAAGTCATTGGAAGGCAACAGGGGAGCCACCTCAGGTGAAGTGAACAAATGTCCAGCCTTATCCAAAATGACAGCTGCCTTGGTAACTTAGACAGTGGAGGAGTTAGCACCCTGAGGATTCCCACTTGGTACCAATACTGAGAGAGGCACTACGGTCAGGGTCAGTGCTGATCCCGAAGATGTAATCTGTACTGCAGTTCTGCAACTTCTGATAGTACTGATGAGAAGGCCAACCTCAACTGTCCACTCTAAATTAGGCAGTGCCAAGGACAGCACGAACAACTGGAACACATCTGCAATCATTCCAGATGGCACCATCCATAGTGATGAGGATCTGGCAGTTGAATGCTCCTGAATAATTGTGGAATCAGGAATGGAAAGGCAAGACAAATCTGACTCTCTGCCTGATGTGCTAATGGCTTGAAAGTATTTGGTGTCAATGTCACTGGTACTGGATTCAACAGTTTGAGAATTCTCACCAATATTTGGGTACAAAAGTGCTTGTTTACTCGTATTAGAAATCCACATGAGTACAATTATTGATTGTATCGGGACTACACTTTTGGTGTGGACTTTTGGTTTTAAACGGGATAGCTTCTTTCCTGGCAGACAGGGTTGCAGCACCAGGTGCTAAATTTTTAAGTGCACATTGGTGCATGCACACATGCATTCACAGAGTAAAACACCACACATTTTCATACACTTAAGCACAGATGGAAGTGTGTGTTCCAAAAGGATTAGTAATGGGCAGCAACATTTAGGATTGTGCTACGAAGCTTTGTAATTTATTGATAAACACCTGTCTTCTGCCAATATCCTGGACCATTTACAGTCAGGCTTCAGATCAGGTCACAGCACAGCCCTGCTGGCACTCTGGTGGACGGTCTCCTTCCTCTTCGTCTTAGAAAGAAAACAGCCTCCATACTGCTAGCTCCCTAATCATCCTTCAGCACCATCTACGTTTACACTCCCATAACAGGAATACAAGATGTAGCTGGAATAAACAGAGCATCACTTTCCTGGATCCACATTTTCTCTGAGAAAGTCAGTGGGCCAGTGGGTACTTGCTACTTCTCAACACAACCTTTCACAAGACACCACGGACTTTAACATATTCAGTAACCAACAACAAGTAGCCCAAAATATTAAAATCCACAGGAAATTGTTCATAACCACCCAAGACATACTTTGCTATTTGAAATTTCCAGAGGGGTAGCTGTGTTAGTCTGTGTACAGCAAAAACAACGAGAGTCCTGTGGCACCTTATAGACGAACTGATTTTCTTCGGCATAAGCTTATGCCAAAGAAAAGCTGTTCGTCTATAAGGTGCCACAGGACTCTCGTTGTTTTTGCTATTTGAAGGTTCCTAGGTTTTTTTGAGCATATCAAGCCATCCAGTAATCGTCCATTAAAAACTTAGTACTTGCAGAAGATAAGACAACAGTAGCTGAAAAATTAGTCAAACTATGATATCCAATCAAGAGAGCACAAGCTCAGTAACTGAGAAGGGAAAGGTTTTAATTAAAACTGTTTACAACACCTGATTTTCCTTTGCATATGTTAACATCTGTTTAACTATGATCTTTGTCTATTATGGAATTTGGACATCACCTGCCTTTTCAAAACAAGGGAAGAAATCTCAAAGAACACATGCTCCAAGCCAGTGAAGACCACAAGTGACATCTGATACTTGCGAGGATAAAAAAACAACCCATAAAAACAAGCAACTAAAAGGCTTGCCAAAGCCCTATCTAGCAATAAAGAGCTTGAAAATATGGATTCCCACTATCTGATTTTTAATTCCAACCTTTCAGGTAATCCTTAAAGGGACTTAAGTGCTAAAAGGACTTTTGCCACAAGCACATAAATTAAGAGTCACTAGGTGTTGAGATTTTTTGCGGGATGGGGAGAGATTAATAGAAATGGTCAGTGATGTCCATTAGAAGGGTTTTCAGCTGAAAAATGCTGATCTGAGAGAATCTAAACTTTCCACTATCTGGTTTCCTGCCCGCTTGGTCCCCCAGACTTCCAAGCAGCCCATTTAGCACGGGGACTGGGAATATAGCTGGTTGGAAATTACTGGATGAAACTAAGCTTTTTATGGAACAAATCTAATTTTGACAAAAATTTAGTTGGGAAGGTGTCTCGGGTCCAGAATGGAATTGATAGTCAAAACCAGAGCACGAGAGACTCCAGAAAAGCCCAATAGTTTGGATATTCACTGGGGAGGTGGAAAACACCACATGCAGCATTCATATAACACATGCTGTGATTTTGAAGAATTTTGCTTGTATTTCATTGGGAGAAAACTGTTCTCAAAATCCAGCTGGAACATACCAAACATTTTCTGCTCACTCTCAAACATGGTCACGCTATTTAAAAAATTAGACAAAAAGATCAGTTTCCAGTACTTCAGACATAGCAACTGCTGTGTATTTGTCTGCTATGCCACAAAGGTATTTTGCACAATATGGGTTCCATGTTTTTTGCCTCATGCCTTACAGATTTTTCTGATGACATCCCTTGGTCTGTCCTAGTTAATTCTTTATTTTTATTCTTATCAATAACAAAATATGTTTTCCTTAATTTGTTGCCCTCAGCAGAGGAGTGCAATTATATTATAACAGATGGTAGGGGAGTTGGAATAGGCCAGCTGATTCTAACTTCAATCCTATTTCTTTTTTAGCCTATTAGCATGTTGCTGGAGCACTACCCTACCCAATTTGCATTAAGTAATTAAACTCACCAAGGAATGTTATAAACTTGACATATTTGAATATCAAGCAACATCCTCCCCATCTCCTTCTCCTGGCTTCATGTGAAAGGCTGCATGAAGTGTTTTGGAACATCTGTAATTTCCTAACCACAATTTTGGCACAATCAAAGAGCAGATGACATTATATGGGGGCAAAGATTTACACTTAGTCTTGGTTGACATGGAACAAGGCTTTCAGCATTTAGTCAATGCTGTGTGAGTATTAATACAGTACAGTTATGACAACAAAGCTCATAGTTTGTGTGGCTTACTATCAAGTCTCATTGCCTTGGAACAAAACACTGCATGTAGAGTTTTAATATATTTTAAAAAGATAATGAAATTATAATCAATTTGATTGTTTCTCTGCCAGGAGGTTGGAAATACCATGAAAGCTGCTTCTGGAGTTACTTCAGCACTGTCTGTCCCTATATAAAACCAATAAGTGCTACTATATATACATATATATATATATACACACACACACACACACACACACACACACACACACACACACACACACAAACAAACCATCAAGCATAAACAAACTTCTCTGAACTTCCATTAAGGTTTGATTTGGAAGACTGACCAGATCAAGGTAGAGGTTTAATTTTTTTTTAATGTAAGTGATCAGTTTGTCCAAATTATTTATAAATAACAGGTACAGTGGTATTTTCCATTTGAAAGTGTGTAGTACAGGAAATACCTCCAATCC
This sequence comes from Pelusios castaneus, assembly GCA_007922175.1. Lineage (NCBI taxonomy): Eukaryota > Metazoa > Chordata > Testudines > Pelomedusidae > Pelusios > Pelusios castaneus. The sequence goes on along the minus strand of ML688284.1, from coordinate 469,734 downwards.
TGCAGTAATGCTAAATATTTTAAAATGTTAAATGTCCATATTGTCATGGAAACCACTTTGTGTTAAGAAATCAATTTGTCTAGCTAGTAAGTCAGCGGTTTAAAACTTAACAGTATACTAAAGGGGAAGCACAGTATAAAAGGAGGCACCATTGAAGTCTCAATGTATTAAGTAGATTTGTATGTTTGTAGGCTATTCAGTAGATAATATTTACTGGATGGCTAGCTTTCTATACTATATAAATAAGCGACTCATTTCATTATTTCCCCCATGGTATGATTTTATACATATCTGATTATATAAGATCTGGGTGACTACTGGCAATATGGAAGATGGCTAAGAGGATAATATCTGCGTGATTGCTAAGAGGATATGGATCCTTTCCTATGTTTCAGGGTTTGTTTTGCAGCTAATGCACTGAACTAAGACAATCTGGGTTTAATTGCCAGCCCTGCCACAAACCATGTGACCACGAACAATCCAATGAATCCATTGGGTCTATAGGGCTACTAATCCTTCCTTCATGGAAGTATTATGAGGACAAAATTCATATCTGTGAAGTGCTTAGGTACTTCAGTGATGAGGCAATACAAATGCCTATACAGAGAGCACCAGGAGCAGGCAACAGGGCTGAGAACAGGGGAGTCTGAGAGGGAGTTAGGGGTTGTGGAGGAGTTCTGTAGAGTTGGGAGTTCTTGTGTGTGTTTGCTTTTCTGTTTTGTATTTGTTTTGTGGTTTGGCTTTTTTTGTTTTGTTCTGTTTGTGTCCTTTCCAGTTTGCAGGGGCAGAGTGGCAGATTGAGACCAGCTGACCCTTATTAGGGGTGGAGACTCCCTATTCAGGGAGCTATAAAGGCAGTCACTCAAGCAGGCAGCAGCACCAGGAGCAGGCAACAGGGCTGAGAACGGGAGTTTGAGAGAGAGAGAGAGAGAGAGAGAGAGAGAGAGAGAGAGAGAGAGAGAGAGAGAGAGTTGGGAGGGGAAGTTTTGTGGGGAGAAGGAAAGAGTTATGGCAGACACAGAGGCAGCAGTGATAGTCACTCAAACAGGGGAAGAGACAATGAAGATGAGAGGATGGGAAAGCTTTGGGATGTACATGATCTTGGAGGGGGTACCTCTAAGGAGCTTTGTTTATATGAAGTGCTGCCTCATAGAACTGTTGGAGGAGGAAAATAGAGATACAGGTGGAAACCCTGGCTGAGTTTAGAAGGGGGTTTGAGCAGTTGATGGAGCAGATGAATGGGGAGGCTGGAGGAAAAAACCCAGACCTACAGATGGAGGCAATAGAGACCAATTCTGAGGGCAGAATGCTGGGTGAGGAAAGTGACCAGTGGAAGCATGTGACTGTGAGGAGCTGGCAGAGGAAAAGACCAGCTAGTGAAGGAGAAATAGAGCTCAGAAACAGGTTTGCTGGGTTAGCAAATGAAGAAGGAGCACAGCAGGTGGTCACTGAAGGTGGGAGTGCAAGGAAGAAGAACAGAGCAGCTAGTCCTATACAAAGTGGAGATGAGCCAATGGAGATACTGCTAAATAAGAGCCCTGGGGGGATTCAGGAGCAGTTGCAGAGGATTGCAAAGAGCAACCGGGGAAGTCATGACTTGCAGCCAGAAAGAACTGGAGAATCGCACTGTTTTGAAGAAAAGGCAAGTCTGTGTGATTGGGAATTCCCTGCTGAGAAGGCCTATAATTAGAGTTGATCCAGAGAACAGAAGGGTGTGTTGCTTGCCTGGAGCTAGGATACATGATGTGGATCTGAGGCTGAAGAGGATCCTAATAGGAATGGGAAAGAATGCTCTAATTGTCTTTCATGTGGGTACAAATGATATAGCTAGATTCTCATTGGAATGTATCCAAGGAGACTATGCCAGGCTGAGGAGGACTTTCAAGGAATTAGAGGCTCAGGTGATCTTCAGTGGGATTCTGCCTGTCCCCTGCCTCTCTCACACATAGGTGTGAGAAGATTCTGACGAGCAACAGATGGCTCAGGCAGTGGTGTTATAAGGAGGGCTTTGGGATGTGTGGGCACTGGGAGGCATTCATGGACAGAAGACTGACTGCTTGGGATGGACTTCACCTGAGTAGGGAGGGAAACAGACTTCTAGGAGGGAGGTTAGCTCAACTGATTAAGAGAGCTTTAAATTAGGGAGTCCGGGGAGATGGCTGGGAGATGCCCAGACAATCTCCATGCCTGATATTAGCATTGAGAGGAAGGAAAATGGAACAGGAAAGGACCTGTCTGTCCAGCTTGTAGTGGCAGACAGACAAAGAGAGAGGCCAGGCACCCAACCCCGTGGAAAATGGGTCGCCTGGTTTACAAGCATCAATGTGGACACAAGAACAAATGGATACAAACTGTCCATCAGGAAATTTAGGCTTGAAATTAGATGCAGGTTTCTAACTATCAGAGGAGTAAATTTCCTGAATAGCCTACCAAGGGGAGCTGTGGGGACAAAAACCATAGCTGCCTTCAAAAGCTTGATACATTTATGGAGGGGATGATATGATGGGACGGCTTAGTTTGGCAATTGTCCATTTTTTACTACTGGTGATAAACATGCCAGTGACCAGGGAAGGGGCATAAGATGGGGTGGGTTCTGAGTTATTACAGAGAATTTTTTCTTGACTGGCTGGTGAGACTTGCCCACGTGCTCAGAGTTTAACTGATCGCCATATTTGGGGTTGGGAAGGAATTTTCCCCCAGGGCAGATTGGCTAGGGCGCTGGGGGTTTTTTGCCTTCCTCTGTAGCATTGAGCATGACTCACTTGCTGGTTGATTCTCTGTATTTTAACGTCTTTAAATCATGATTTGAGGACTTTAATAACTCAGTCATAGGTTAGAGGTTCATTACAGGAGTGGGTGGGTGAGGTTTTGTGGCCTGCATTGTGTGGGAGGTCAGATTAGATAATATTGGTCCCTTCTGAACTTCGAGTTTGAGTCTATGAGATAGCTTTGGACAGAGTATTAAAGTCCACATAATTTCTAAGCCAAGTTTGTTTTGTGGTCTATATAAAGTGATTTGGTTTCACTCTAATTGAAAGAAAATCCATCACAAACAGCATTACTGGTGGATCCAACTTTTTTAATGCTGTGAATGAGATGCTAGTTTTGGAGCAACTCAGCAGGCCACATACAAAAATAAACTGATTCTAGAATCGGATTTTTGAAGTTAGAATTTAGTTACTTGCTCCCTTGCACTTGAACGAAACTGATCAGTCCTCTTTCCGAGACTCAGTGCCAAAGGAGACTACGCTATAGGTGTTAGGATTGGAGAGGAATAGAATGCAGAGCTGTTAGGGCAGTTCCCTGTTAGCATAGATTCCCCTACCTTGAATTCTTAGCAATTCTGAAAATTGTTGGTGCTCATCAACTACCTTTTTACCTTGTGCTACTGTAGCAAAGTGTGCTACATATGGCCAGAGGAAAATCAGGTGTACAACATGGCATCTTCCATGGTGCATGCATGGTGTACGCTACAAATGGTATCCTCAATGAAGTATGACCTCACAGATGAACACAGCATACATACAAGGTCAGGACACCATTTTGTCTCCACATGTGGATTGTGCAGCATTTCACTCACTTCAATGATTTCTGTTCCAGGCAACTGCTGCTAAAGCAGCAGATGACTCAGGGGCCAGATGGAATGATCCTGCATTCCAGTACCACCAATGATATTTTTATTGGCTGCCACAGGAGAAAGGCAGCCACTCCAAAAGAGTACTATGGTACACTGGAAGCTGCATTGCTAGTTGGTGTTACAAAAGCTGCATGAACACCTTTGAAAAATAAAAGGTGTTCATCACCTTTTGCAAGCAGCAAATTCACTTTTTAACAAATGACTGTATAAAGACTAACTACCGTTTAGCACATCAGGAGACACACAAGTCTGTCATGGTATAACATATAAACTTGGTGGACAAATTGCACTGTCAACACAGAGCCTTAATAGAGAAACAAAATCACTATGATTCATCAAAATTGGAATAAGAGCGGGGAGACAATTACTTATTGATGTTTCCTTTATACCCAGTAAAAATACCGATGTTCCTAAGGTAAATAAACCCTCTACCTGGGATAAAATATTTTCCTATGAAATTATGATAACAAGAAACTTACGAATAAAGCAGTATCTTAGCAAAGTGCTGCTATGGCAGAGCTCTGTGTCTCCCTTCAAGAGTCTTCTTGTGTATATTTCCTGAAAACAATAGAAGTCAATTAATGACTAAACTACTGTATGGTAACAAATGAATATTCAAACCTGCAGCTCTCTGTGTCTGTGAATTGTCCTTCAAAGCATAGCTCCATGGACATTAGTAGAGTATGCTAGTTTACATTAACTGAAGATCTGACCCACCATACAGAGGGCATTCCTTGAAATAGGTCCATGGAAAATATTTATATGGTTACTTTTGAATATCAATGAGAAAAGAGGTATGGAAACAGAACCAACAAAAAACACAATATTAAGAACTCTTTTAGACTCAAAAAAATTCTTTCAGCACTACAATTTATACGTCTTCAAAAAGGGATCATAATTTCTGAAGACAATTTACAAGTTTACACTTAAGAATTCAAATTTTTCAATACCACTTGAGGGGCAAAACACACTTTTCTTATTTCAACCAAATATTTATTTCCTAAGGGAGAAAGAAGAACATTAACACCTTCTCCAGCCTAACTTGCTTAGAGATCCCAGCCACTGACCAGAGAGTGTATTCAACATAGAAATAGAAACACACACACTTCAGTTATTTCTCACTATAAACCATTAGCTAGAGATTCTATGTGTATTTTGCCTATAAATACTCACTGTTGACGTGTGGGTCGCCTATTATCTTCACCACTTTCACATTGCTAGACTTTATGCAGAAAATGATTCGGTCAAGTTTCCACTGAAATAGTCTTAGTGGATAACTAATTTTCAAAACAACTGGGGTTTTGTTTTGTTTTCCCCTCAATGAAACCTATTTGTAAAGCTACAGAAGAGCTTTTAGTAATAGAAAACAAGTTAAACAGGACTAGAAAATCTGAAATTAAAAGGATTTTCCATTCCTTTCAATAGACATATACATTTGCAGCCTTAAGAGCTATGGGAAAGGTAGTTTACAGACAGAGGAATCAAGGACACTTATTTTCATATGTAAACAGAAGACGAAATAGGATAACCCTGAAGATCACCAGCTTTTTGAGATCCAAAGCATTAGTTGGTTGTGTCCTTTACTAAGCCACCAAAATACCGTAGTTTTATCTTAACTTATTCAATGAAAAGTATATTACTAAAGTTAAAGGCAAGCGAACAACTTCATAGCAAAATGTCACCATTCAAAATTAAACTAGACATCTCCATCCAAAATGTGCAGGGTACTACCCAATGAATTTTGTTGCATTGCTTAATGTTCATGTTTTCCTGTTTCACAGAAAATTACATAAGTCCTATTCAATACCTGTGTCTGTTTTTATTTAGCCTCAGTCCATCTGCTCTGCAAATGTTCTTGTAAAGCGGTCTCCCATGGCAACACTAAATATAATGCAGTTCCCTGTCTTCTGTTGAAGCACTTTCCTCCTGACTGATCCACTTCAGAATTTCAAGTAGTCTGGTTTCTGTAGTAATGTTGCTTTTTGTTGTTTTAGACAAAGTTTAATATAAGATACTGCATTCCATAAAGGATCAATAAGAATATGGAAAATGGAAGTCCTACTTAAGATTTTTCTGGTTTTTTTTCTTTAATTAGTTAAATGGTTTCATTTTAGAAGAGTATTGTGAGAGAATCACATGTAAATACTGTAAAGCAGGATTAGCTAGGTTATATTATAAACAACTGCAGTTATGTTGGTAGATTTCACTTCATTAAACCATTCAGAGTATTATCTATAGGTGTAGTAATAGTTTTATAGTTTTGCCAAACAAAGAGTTATATAGAATAAAAAAGTCAGTTAAGCTGCGAATATTAAGGTCCAGAATTAAAACCTGTTATTACTTCCTAGCATAGCATTATATTTAAACTGCACACAGACCATCCCAGTTCTGTCTTCATATTCACATTCCTGTAGATTATTGTTCTAGAGGGAAATTCACAATATATTGGTGAGATTTTATTTTTGAAAATAGTGAGCCAAATTATGCATTGTTGTATACTCCATACAACTCCACTGACTTTGTTCTGTTCGTATCATTTAAAATTTCCAAAGTCAACCAGCAATTTTGAGTGCCCCAATTTCTGGGAGCCTAACTTCAGAAACCTTGGGGCTGACTTTTAGAACCATTGCACATGTAAAATGCCTTCTTAAGTCAATGGGAATACTAAGTACTTCAGAAAAAATCAGTCAAAAGGTGAGTCCCCAAAGTCAAAACACCTGAACATCACTGATTAGTTTGGAACATATTGACCTGTGTGTTTAGTATTACATACACCACTTTGATATTGAAGCACCTTCAATGGTGTGGTACATGCTGTGAGCTAGAGAAGAATTGCCTTGGTAAATGCAAATAAAGAGTAGTGAGAATGTGGGCCAGATTTTCAGATATACCCAGTATCTTTTGGGAACAGGTGAGGGGAGTGGTTAAGAAGGGGTTAGATGCAGCTCCTCTACTTTGGGCCCAGTTCTACACCAGCTCCAATATAACTCAGAGCTACCGGAGGACTATTCTTAAAGTACACCAGATATTGTGGTTTCTCAGCATTGATACATGAACTGAGAATAGCCAGAACATAAGAGCACTCATATCTCCTTTCTTCTACATTCTCCAGCTTAGTCTCCCCTGATTGTGTGGGAATCTCTAGTGGAGGAGATCTATGGGCTTCCTGGCTCCTTTGTGCCATCAGCGCAGCAAAAGGGTGCTGTATCAAAGTAAGAAATCTGGTCCTGTAACTCAGAGTAAATATATGTATAAATACAGATGTATGATAATGGTATTCATACTATTCCATATTCTTAATATTTTAGAATTGAGCTAGTTTCTGTATACCGACTATCAAAATATGTTCTCGAGTTGATTTAGATATGTTACTCTTATAATAGGTATTATATTTTTACCACTAGTTATAAAATGAAGTCATAACATTTAAATACTTATTTTAGTCAAATGTTTCAACCAAAAGGAAATGTAAGAAATGTATGAAAATGCACTGAAACCTATAATTAAGTATTTCTAACAATCCATAACTACTCCATAAATATTTGAGGAGGGATATTTTATTTTCTATTGCAAGTTAATTACATTACTTCCAATTTTCAAGTTAATTCAAGGTAGTTAATTTTAGAATTGTGCTTATTTTAAACAGTAATGAGAGACATCAGTTTATGTCAAAATATATTTGAATTAAAATATTAACTGAATAAAATTCCAAAAGCAATGCTTTTAACTGAAAATGGAAAAAAATAAGTTCTGAAAGGACTAACACCTTAGTTTCTTTATATTGTCTCAGTCAGGGAATGGCTAAGCAACCAGTACTGTATTCATTTATCTTTTCATCCTTTTAAGCTTTCCGGCTGCTGTGTAGCCATAGTAACTCAATCTTTTTTGCTCTGAAATCCATTAGCTGCTTTCAATACTACCATAAAAATCAAAGCCAGAGATTAAAAAAATGTTTTTAAAAATGGTAACAGAGTCCTGAAGAAACATTTCTTTATCTATCTATCCATCCATCTGTATTAATGCTTCTTTTGTAAGCAGGAGCTACCAGAAGGTTAAAGGGCATAAAAAGCCAAATCAAGATTGAATTTAAAAACATGATTTTCACTAAGCAAAGTTTTGAAAATCTGGTCTGTACTACACATCAAAGTAATAAAAACTAGTGGATAGCAGTTTTCAGAAGTGTGTGCTGTATTTGAATGTTGCCTATCTGAGCTCAACTATGATCATTTTGAAAGTCTGATTTAACTGACAGGAATTCTGCATATGGCAGGACTGCTGGATTGAGCCTTATTAGAAGAAAGCTTTCTAAGAAGAAGGGAGGCTCAAGTATTCTACATCCTTAAGCAAGGGATTTAGCTGAGTGTTTGTCAGGTATATGAGCCTTAGAGAAAGGTGTGCTGTAATTATTTCTAAAAGAGTATATTAAAAGATTAAGAGTTACACTAAGATTAAGAGAACAATACAGATTAAGAGTTCTCCAATAAAGGTCATAGAGAAGTTGAACATCTATCTGGAGAACATTTCAGACCCTAGTTATCTGGAGAAGACCTGCAATAGCCAAGCTTGGGGAGAAATTTTAGATTGGAGTTTATATTGCATTAATTCAATTGCCAATAAAACCCAATCCCAGGCAATGACTAAATTTGGACTATGTATACAGACCATGTATATTTGTTATCAGAGCAGGTTGAAACTCCACCCCTATAAACTTGTGTTAGAGAGGTGATCTCATTCTTTCAATGCCCACAGAGACATGTACAATTACCTGTCATCACAAATATCTTTATCATTCCAACAGTACATATCGGGTAAACTGAAAGGAGGTTCAAACTGTCCTCTAACGCTTCTGCCACAGATTTGCATGCACAAAGCATGTACAGTTACATTAGACAGAACCAGAGCATCTAACTACTGCAATTGCTGTACCAATACCATCTGCTCATTCAGATTCTGCATTCTTTCAATGCAAAAATTGGGACTACAAAACAATTTTTTTTAATGTACCCTAAGTATATGGAGTATAGCATATTGAAAACGGGGGGTGGGGGGAAGGTGGAATAACCATCTCATCACTAACCTATGTGCACTGACTTTATTTTCAAATTTACTTGCAGCTATATTCTCCCCTTGATGCTGGACCTGAAATAGAGAGTGGTGCAATGGAGACATGTCGTGGAGGTGGGGCTGGGCTCCAGCCGCAAACCAGGAATTTTAGAAAATTCTGGTTCTACAGATTCCTGGTGCCAGAGCAGCATCTTCAACAACCTTGGAGAGAAGCAACATGCTTTCCTCTCTGAACCAGGCCACCTCCACTAGCTTGCATGGATGGGGGTAGGATCATACCCAGACTTTTACCCCATCAGATCCCACTCCCTTTCAGACAGCTAGTAGAGACTTGAATACTAGAGAGGAGTAGACTGTACTCTTTAGTGGGATTTTGACCAGCCTCTGCACAAGGCGTACAAGAGGCAGAGAGAAACTCCTTGGGCCATATATCCTCTTTTGTACATCTCTGCAGATGCTGACTGCAGTCTGACCTTTATTATGACATCACTATGTAAAATCATTATATTGGTCATAGATGAAAATATATATATATTCCACAGAGACTGCCTAGAACATTTGTTACAGGATAAGTATATAGCCTGTGTATTTTCCCCAGTGTCCACAAAGCTGAAATTAATTGTGGAAGACAACTTGTTCTTGATAGAATCCACAATACAATATTAGGAAGTTCTGAGTGTCTCCTCAGTTTGCTGAACACTTTCAACTCTCAATTTAATGCAAGATTGGACCCTACACTCCTTGACAGTCATCTACCCAACTTACCTTTTACCTGTGTTGTTTCTTACAACCTGGGACACACCGTGATTTTAGATGAGTCTATAATCTGGGAATAGGATTTTTAGCCACCACCCATATAAAAATACAGAAATACTTTTGTTCCTTTGGCCTGATGCCATATTCCTCTATCAGGTAAACCTTTCATGAATTTCCTAGCCGTCAAACAAAGGAATTTTCACAGTTAGGCTGGCTCTTGCTAATTTGATTTAACACTTGAATTTGTTCTCCATTCAAGTAACATAAATCATGATTTTAGACAGGAAAAAAAAGTGATCTATCATTATAAGATTGCATTTTTGCGCTTATATCTTCCATGGAATTTGTTCCATTGAGGGCATGATTCTAGAAAAAAGAACAGCAAAAGGCTTGTTACCCTCAGGCAGCATTACAACGTTAAGTCCTATGTGAATAAATCACATGCTGTGTCCCTACAAAGGCAACTTGGTAAACTCAGTGCATATTTAAATATTAAAAGATAATATGGACATAGAGAAATATTTCCAGGTATTAAAAATATACACGTTCTTTTGAAATATTTGCATGTCTTAAAAAAAAAAAAAAAAACTTTTAATGGAATCATTTTAGGGGAAAAAATCCTTGAAAGGTGATTCATAAAAGATGTTCAGTATGTCTATAGAGCCACCAAGATAGATTTTTTTCATAAAATATGAGGTTGTGAAACTCCAAGCCAAAGATCAAACTACTGTATTCTGACTCCTTATTCTACTGCCATCCTGTTTAAAACAAACAAAACCCTTGAATTTCAAGAACAGTTTTTTGGAGGCTAAGAAAGAAAGAGTTGTGTTACTTCATTTCAAAACAAAACTAGAAAACCTAAAAAGCAACAGCAGGCTCCTCTATGAAATAGAGGCATCTAAAGATCCAGTGCTAGATTAATGAGATCTAGAGCCATAGCCTCTTCAGCCAGAAAGCAAATACTATCAACTACTGCTTTCTTCTTCCTATCTTTTGTATTGTTCTGGGAAGCAATAGAAAATGTGACCAGGCATATAAATGAGACATTGGTGAGACAAGCAATATGTCATTCACTATTTCGCATCCCAGGTCCTAACACAAGAGCAGACACTTTATTGCTGTTTCCAGAGGCAAAGTGGTCAATCACCAGTCCATCAAAATGACTTATGAATAAAGATATTACTGCATGCAGGTTCCACTCTGCCTACTCCAACTTCACCATGTAAATCTTGCTATTTACTTCCCCCTTGATGGGCAGTGTAAATAAGAGATAAGAATTTTGCTTCACACAGAACAGAAGTTGTTTTTCCCTCTGTGGTAAGGCTAATCATGGTTTTCATAAGTTAACTTACAAAAACAACAATGGCCATTAGCTGTCATGACTGGAATTCAGCCATTATCCATGGAAGGAACAGTTAACTGAGACCTTAGTAAATTATTGTGTTCAAGCAAGTGAATGGTTTCCCTTTTTTCCTTTTGGTACCCATTATATGGAGTCATTTAGAGCCCAAATGAGCCCCTTCCCATTTTCCCAAACTGGCATCTTATAGGTTCACAAATGGGTAGACCCCTTTAAAAAATTGATTTTCTGAACACATCGGTCGAGGGAGGAGAGAACATGCAATGGAACTTTGATTTCTGCCAGGACGTAGCAGGGTGAGACCCACAGAAGTTAATGGGAGTTACTGCATAGGTCTCATTTGAACTCTGGTCCATTGAAACATGTCTGTGCTTGAAATCAACATTTCTAAAAGGTTGCAATTAAAATTTTTTTCAAACACTGTAGTTTCCCCTCTTTTGTTACTACTGCTTTACAAAGTCATAATTAGTCATGAGTATCATCACGTAGTCAGTCCTAGCCTGCTGTCACTCGACAAATCCCAAAAGGTTCCCCTGCCTTCCCAAAATATTTCAAGAGTTATGCAAGAATATAGCCGCACTAGTGCTTAGAGTCGATGCATGTGTCAAATCAAGGAACGTTTTGAAAATGTACTCTTCCTCAGTAACCGTGCATCTTGTATTTTAGCCATAGCAAATATAGGTGAACTCAATATCACTGAAACCACTCTGACATTTTAAAAATTAATTAATAAACCATCCACTGACAATTAGCTTTGGTCAAGTGACCTTTAAGAATTATGTGATGATGTGTTTGTAATCATGGGTTTTTTCCACCCCCTCAATCAAAGATATAAGTAAACAAATGACTCCCTCAGTAATGCCTATGTAAAAAGCCCAGAACTTCTGGTTCCTTGGTGTGATTTTCAATGGAATACAACACTCATCTTCTCAATCCCAACTAAGCCCTATCAATTTATTCTTAAATTAAAGCGGTTAGTTAAAAGATATCCCTAGACCTTAAGTTTATGAAGAAAGGCTCTTAATAGAAACTGATTATTAACCAAAGAGTACCCTACTGAGCCTGCAGGCACACAGGAACAAGAATAATGAAAAGCATGAACTGTGCCATTTAGTAGTAATAATATAGCAAATTTAAATGACAACCCTCATCTCATCTACTGCTGGACAAGAGCCCAATCTTGTAAGGTGTCAATGACCATCAATTCTCAATTAAATCAACAGACGTTGAGGGTATTCATCAGCCTGAAGAATGAGGCTATATCTATTTATTTCATGTTGTTACTTGTAAAGCATGGGATTTATAGCAGGTGTTCTGGGTTCTCTATTTCCTACCGTTTCTATCAACTATTCTATCAACCATTGCTTTGGCCGATATTTATTAATTATGCTTAGTTTGTAGCTGTTTAGTCTGTAAAATAAAGAGATTAAATGTCCAGTTACCGATATGCAAATAAAGCTCAACATCTCTTTCCAGCTAACAGAATTTCTACTGAAATTAAAGTCTGTTCTTTGTATGAAGCAGGGATTCCCCAGGACCAAGAAAGACTCATCCACATATGCAGAAGAATGCTTTTTCCCATACATATTCTCTGCCAAATGAACATATGCTTCTGGTTATAGAAGCTGCCCTATTCTTAGAGTGTCTGATGGTCACACACAAGAGGCAAACAGTGAGTCCTTGAAAGAAAAGTCTTTCAACAAATTGCTGTGGAACCAAACTTGGAAATATCTGCAATCCGAGAAGCTATTTATCTTACACCTGGGACACCAAGCCAGCTCTATTTTATACTAACCTGTCTGTTCGTTAATTCCCTGTCCTAATTTATTGTGAAGACTTGGACATAGATGAGATCTAGGTGGCAGAAGATCAATCTATATAAGAGTAGGTGATGCTGGCGGGTTAGGGAAAGTGTGTGTGTATGACATCACGGGACTTCTCTCTCCTCCTAACTCAAGCCCTTAAGGATCATCTAGAAGACAAAAAGGACTTTGAAAGGGAAGAGGGGAATACTTAGCAGGCAAGGCTGCCCAGCTTGTGTTCAAGAAACTGCTTGTGCTAGTTAACAAAGGTGAGACATTGCTATTTCAAATATTGGTAGTATGCAGAACTTAGCCTGTGATCTTATGTTTATTCCGTATGGTAACTACTTTTAATCTCTTTACAATTGCCACTTATAATCACTGAAATCTATTTTTCTGTAATTAAGAAACTTGTTTAATGTTTTTATCTCAACCTTAGCTCAGTAACAAAAGCTGTTGCATGTCTCCCCCACAAAGTGGAGGGAGTAGACATATTAACATTGGGGGCAGACCCCTTTTGGTGTAGTTCTTGCAGACAGTGATAAGGTAATTGACTGGTGCCTCCCTACTGTTGGTTCATGAGTGGTTATGCAAGGCACTCATATCTAAGTTGGGTGTGTCTGCCTCTAAATAGCTGTTCAGTGGCTGGTCTATGACACAGAGTTTTGCTGACAAAAATCAGCTTTTGGCAACAAAACGGTGGTGGTGTAAAAATTACAAAGCTCCTCCTACCAACAAAACGCCCTTGTTTTGACAATAAAATAAAACCACCACAAGAGAGAGGCATAGAGCTTTTTGTATCAAACTTAGAGTGACAAAGTTTCACTATAAATGCTCTACCGTAATGGGGCTCCAGGAGCTATCCATAATACCCAACCTGACTGCTCTGCTCACTGTTTTTAACGCTGCAGCACTATCCTGCATTCCAGCTACACAGGCATGCACCTCTCCCTGTCTAAGTCCAAGGAAGTTTCAAAAAATTGCTTCATCTGGAGAGTTCACACAGCTATTGCCCAGCTGAGCATGCCAGCAACTGGTAGCAAATACAATCGTGCCTGGATTGCAGGAGAGAGGATGGATCCTTCTCCTAGATCTGTGGGGAGACAAGGCTGTGGGAGAACACCAAGGGAATCAGTCCTGCTCTCCTATGGGAGGCATGCAGGTAGCTGTGCCCACCACTCTCACACATCTGTGGGTTTCCTGTGTTTGTTTTCAGCAATATCAGTTTGGGCAATTGAGAAGTGGCTGTCAATCTAGTATAGGATGCTCGTGGAAGGATGGGACTCAAACCTTCATGATGTGATGCTGTGCCTGTTCCATGAGGCATTGCAAATCCTTCCCAAAGCATCCTCTGTGCAGTTGCTATCCACAGTGCACTGCTCTATGTCAATTCAAGAGTTGATAGTGTGAATGCATTCCACTGACGCAAGAAACTTAGGGAGAACACGCAACGGCAGTTTAATTACAGCGGTGGCTGTATGCCAGCATTACTTGCATTGACAAAACTCTGTTGTGTAGACAAGGCCTGAGTGTAGCTTGCTGACAACATCAGAGAGTGAGAGGTTAACGTTCATACAGTCTATCTGGGCATGGTGCTCTGCACGCTGTTCAGCTAAAGTGATAACAGCATCTGGAAAGGCTTGCTGCTTCTCACCAGCAAGGCATTGTGGGAGACAGCCCAGGCTGGAGTGTGAAGAGGGCACATCCCTCCCACAGTTTTCAGGTTGTCACAGTACCCTTGTTTCACAACCAACTTAAAACAGCAAGTTTGACTACTGGAATTTCCTCTTAGCATGGCCTCAGAAGGATTCCTCTGCTGCTTGTCAAACAAGGAGTCTTGTGGCACTTTTAAAGACTAACAAATTTATTTATTGCATGAGCTTACCCCATTCTGTAAGTTCTCCATCTTCAAGCATCTGAAGTGGGATTTTTCCCATGAAAGCTCATGGAATAAATCAATTTGTTAGTCTTTAAAAGTGCCACAAGACTCCTGGTTTGTTTTGCTGAACTAGACTAACACAGCTACCCCTTTGGAACTTGTCTGCTGCTGGTGTCTTCTAGAGAGTATAGCAGCCTTCATATTACTGGCTTGAGCAGCAGTGACAATATTTTGCTCACCTTGCACCCATCTGTAATATAAAGGATTGATTTTAGAATATTTGAAACCTCCTTCTTAAATCCTATCAAAATGCATGTCTACACTCTGACTTCACCTCTCTTCTTAGCAGAACTCTCATTTTAGAATGATGGGTGAAAGAGCTTTTGCTCTTACAGTTTCCACAGAGTAAATTTGCTCCCCCTGAAGGCATGCTTCATCCTATCTTTCCAATAACTTACAGATCACCAGAAAGCTTTATTTTGGCTTCCATCACCGTTGGTCTGCATGTAGGGGCCATTATCAGCCCCATTTCAGGGCAATACAGCTTTGATTCACTAAGATGAGATATTTAGTGCCTTCAAAATTGGAACAAAATGACCCCTCACTCCCTTAAAAAAAACCCCAAAACATTAAGAGACTGCTCTCATACATAGCAAAATAAAATGACTGATTTTTCTGTTATTTGGTTTGAAATTGCACATTGGTTGAAGGAATATGCTATAAGCCCAATATTTTTGGTCATCTTACATTACTTTACTGTGTGAATGCCAGGATGGTTGACATCTGTTTCATCCTTTTGGATTCTCAGGTGACTGATACTATTTTGGCCTTCAACCACTTCTTCAGGTTAAGTATTGGCCTCCAAAACAAGCTGCATTTGCAATAGCCACTAACATCCATGATGTTTCCACATTATATATGTACGAAGGACAACCTTAAGCCTTCTGCGGCCAATCATGCTGCACTTTTATTCATGAGAATAGTCCTACTGTTTTTGGGCTTTGTTTGTCGTTCATTTAGGTCCTCAGTAAAGAGATATCAAATTTACTAAGGTTTCAATAGGCAGACTTATGCTTAAATACGAGTATTTGTTCATTTAGTGAAGGTGACAGGATCTGCCCTTCGCTATCTAGCAAAATGTAATTGGACAAAGAAAATCACTAAATCCCAGTCACATCTGACAGTCCAAACTGAACTGAAAAACCTTACATTTCACTGACCTCTATCTCAATACAGTTCTGTCGGTATTTGAAATTCCCTCTTTAGTGAGCTGTACCACTTATTTTATATTTCACACTTACAGGAAGGCTATTTTGCAGTGTAGGTGATAAATTACTCATTAACCTGCTTGGATGTTTTATTTCCATTAATTTTGAATACATTTGACTAGCATTTTAATTCATAATCAACTGAAGGAAACTTAGACCTGTATAGTTCCTGAATTTAAGAGATGACAAGAAATACCTAGTGATCAAAAGAGTCCAGAGCATGGTTCAGTTGCTAAGATATAGGACTGGGATGAAATCTGGGTTCTATTTCTCTCTCTTCACTGGACTGTCTGTGTGATCTTGAGCAAGTCACATAGGACTGGATTCTGATACTTTTACCCACCTTAAACACAGTGGCTATGTCTACACTTGCTAAAATTAGTTTGAATTATTTAGTTAGAACTAACTAATTTCAACTAATTTTAGTTAGTTTGAATTAGCTTAATTCGAACTAGCATGGCCACACTGGAATGTTAGTTCGAACTAAGCAAGCATTTGCTTAGTTAGAATAGTGATCCCCATTCATTTCAATGGCCGGTTAATTCGAACTAAGGCCATATACACACGATCACTTTATTGCGCATTAAGAGTCATTACCGCGCAATAACAGCAACAGCGTAAACACGTGCAATAGGGTTCTTGCGCGTTAACAGCCCAGTCGTAGCGCAATACAAAAACCACCTCGACGAGGGTGGTAGCAGTTAACGTGGAACAGCTGTTGCGCCTTTCCACTCGTGTGTATGCTTACTGCGCAATGATTGGTCTCCGGAAGTGACCCAGCATTCCAAAGTCATCCTCTCTGGTCTTCCCCCCACCCGCTCTGTGGCTGTGATGAAATAGTCCCCGCCCTGTTTCGATTCCCAGGATTTTAGAATTTCTCCTCTGTTTCACTTCCTGTTCTCTTCCTCGTGGAGTGGAGTGCAGCTCCGATCTTACCTAGCAATGGCGGCCCATCGTGGAAGACGCGCACCCATTTGGAGCACGGCAAAGGTGCTGGACCTGATCAGCATCTGGGAAGAGTCTGCTCTGCAGGCGCAGCTACATGGCAGCAGGTGAAATTTCGATACATATGGCATAATTTCTCGGGCCATGACAGAGAGAGGTCATGAGAGAGACACTGTGCAGTGCAGTTTAAAGGTGAAGGAGCTAAGAATAACCTATCACCGAGCGAAGGAGGCAAACCGCCGTTCAGGATCAGCGCCTGCTACATGCGGGTACTACAAGGAGATCAAAGCCATCCTCAGTGGGGACCCCACAACCACTGCAAAGAGTCCTGTGGACACATCGACCCCCCCTCATCCACTGAATGCCAGACCCGAGCAGGATGAGGACGTGATTGATGAGGAGGAGGAGATGGAGCATGACCTGGAGGAGAGCGCAACAGCGCATAGCCAGGAGCTCTTCTGCACCCCCGCTGAGATGTCCACCCAAGACATGAATTGCAGCGTGTCCTCTGAGGCGGCAGAGGGGGGTTCCAGCAAGTTTCTCTTTCGTGCAGCTATGGCTCCTGCTAAAAAATCATTGTCCGGGGCGGGGGTGCTTGCTGTCTTGGTCCCCGCTGTGCACGCTCTTTACTATGCATTCATTAGAAGCGCATCAACACAAGCAGTGATTGTCAAAAAATCATCTGTTTTTAGGTGACTAAAGGTTTCCTTGATGTACCGCCAGAGCCTCCTACTCAGGTTAGATAGGATAGTGTATGTGTCTATGCTCCCGTATAAGGATACTTGGCCTCGCCAGCTGCAAAGCACAGCACTGGGAACCATGGCAGCACACAAGGCAGCAGCATACGGTCCTGGCTGGCATTCGGTGGCATGTAGGATAAGTATTCTAGCTGGTAGGGGCACTCTGAGGAGAGAGATATCGGGTTCCATCAGTGTGCCCTGTGCAGAATGTTAGCCCCCAGTAAGCTTTCTATTAGGACGTACCTTGTCCGCTTCAGCAAAACATAGGATGTTGACTGCCTTGTACCTTCCAGTGGAATGTGCTACTGGAAGGTTACATTGGTTATCTAGGCTATGTGTTAACAATAGCTTTATTATTCTTTTTTTTATTAGATTCGACCTTCACATGGCCGGTGTCTACCCCAGCTGACCGCATGAGAAACATTCGGCGGCGTGCTAGAAGAAACAGGGAGGATATGTTTCAGGAGCTGATGAAAACAACAGAGGCATCCGCGAGGGAGAATCGAGCCTGGAGAGAGGAATCCCAACAGAGGAGGCAGAAACACAAGGACAAACTGAGAAGCGTCATGAAGGAGCAAACAGAACTGCTCAAGAGCATGATTGCTCTGCAGACCCAGGCGATTAATGTACGGGCTCCACTCCAGACAGTTCAGCCGTGTCTGCCTCCCACACCCCGTAGTCCTTCAAAGCATTTATTTGAAGGCCACCCGTCCCCCTGGTATACTGCAACATCCAGTCCCTCACAGAGCTACGTTTTAGAGACCCGCAACTACACCCACCTGTAACCCCTCCAAAACCCCCCAACCACCCCCCCTTTTTATCTTTTAATAAAAACTGTAACAGAAAATTTGAAGAGTGGCTTTATTTGTACACAGTGAAAATCTCATAAGGTGCACTTGATGCGTCCTTGAAGTGAACTACGGGAAGGCATCATTGAAATGCTCCCTGAGTACCTCACTTATGCGAGCAGCTCCTCGTTGGGCCCCCCTAATACTCCTAGTGGCTGGTTGTTTGTATGCTTCCTCGAGGCGCTGTGCCTCCATAGCCCACCCCGAGGAAAACTTTTCTCCCCTATTTTCACAAATGTTATGAAGGACACAGCACGCCGCAATTACAGCAGGGATGTTGTCCTCGTCCAAGTCCAGCCTCCCATACAAACAGTGCCAGCGCCCTTTTAAGCGGCCGAAGGCACACTCCACAGTCATTCTGCAGCGGCTCAATCGGTAATTGAACCGCTCCTTGCTGTGATCCAGGTTCCCGGTGTACGGCTTCATGAGCCATGGCATCAGTGGGTATGCTGGGTCTCCGAGGATGACTATGGGCATCTCCACATCCTCCACAGTAATTTTTTGATCTGGGAAGAAGGTACCCCCTTGCAGCTTCCGGTACAGTCCAGTGTTTCTGAAAATGCGGGCATCATGCACCTTTCCTGACCACCCAGCATTGATGTCCATAAAACGCCCCTTGTGATCCACGAGTGCTTGCAGCACCATGGAGAAGTAGCCCTTCCTGTTGATGTACTCGGTCGCGAGATGGTCTGGAGCCAAAATAGGGATGTGTATGCCGTCTATGGCTCCCCTGCAGTTAGGGAATCCCATGGCAGCAAAGCCATCCACAATCTCACGAACATTGCCCAACGTCACCGTCCTCCGTAGCAGAACACGATTGATGGTGCGGCACACTTGTGAGAGGGCTAATCCGACAGTGGACCTCCCGACTCCAAACTGGTTTGCAACCGACCGGTAGCAGTCAGGAGTTGCCATCTTCCAGACAGCAATCGCAACACGCTTCTCCACGGTTAGGGCGGACCTCATGTTGGTGTCTTTACACCACAGGGCAGGGGCCAACTCTGAACACAGTTCCAGAAAGGTTGCTTTCCGCATTCGAAAGTTCTGTACCCACTGCTCGTCATCCCACAGCTGCATAACAATGCAATCCCACCACTCTGTTCTTGTCTCTTGTGACCAGAAACGGCGTTGCACCGTGTGCAGATGATCGGTGAAGGAGCTGAGCAACGAGGTGCTGTTGCTCTGTATGGCATCAATCAACCCCTGCTCCTCGGCGTCCTCATCTGATTCGGAGCTCATTGCATACTGAGCAACCAGCCGAGATGTATTTAGAATGCTGAAAGCGACAGTGGAGATTAGAGCAGGATCCATGCTGTCGCAGTTGTGATTGTTCGCAAGTAGTGCGTCACTGCACTGTTGAAAATAGGCGCGAGTTGCTATTGGCAACGAGGAAGACGCTAGGGGAACACAGTGCACCACGGGAAACTGAGAGTTTACCTATGGTGCTTTGCGTTCCTTTCCTTCATCCCATGATTCCAAGCGCCGATTGAGGGAAAATTGAACTGTGGGATAGGTGCCCAGAATTCATTGCACTACACCACAATATTGCAAAGAATTCTGTTGCGACGTGTGTACGCGCTCTCCCGCAATAAAGGTCACGTGTTTTTTATAGCGCGATTGCCATGTTGCGCTTTAATCTGATCGTGTGTACATAGCCTAAGAAATGAGTTCGAATTTACATGGCCACATTGGTTAATTCGAACTAACCCCTTAGTTCAAATATTCTATTTGAACTTATTAGTTCCAATTAAGGAAGCCCTTAATTCGAACTAACTAAAGCCTAGTGTAGCCATGGCTTTAGTTAGTACAAATTAAGCCTCCTTAATTTGAACTAACTTGCCAGTATAGACATAGCCAGTGGGACTATTTGAGAGATCAGGTGAAAAGTAAGGCTATTATAATAAGGCCCCAAAATCTCCATTCTTTGGTTTCATTTAAATTATTATTTAGTTTGTTTTTACCAGTGACAGGCTCTTCAGCAGAACATTCTGCATATTTAAATGAAGTGTCAAGACCTTATTAGTTTGCTTTCTTGAAAAACATGTAAAAGTAATTACTGTCCTGCTTCTTTAAGAAGCAAACAGATACAACAGGGCTTCTCCCAGCCAAAGTCAAAGGTACCGTGCAGTTTGCACCAACCGACTCTGAAGCAAAAGTCTAAATTGTGATTCAGTTCATTTATGTCTGGAAAGGGAGAAATCCTAACCAGTCTCTTCTCACCTCCAGCCCTCTAGCTAGAGACTGTGAACTTCACCTTCATATTCATCTCACAAATCAACATAGCGCATCCTTTTGTCTATACCTGTCCACACTAAAGAAATGGGTCTAAGAGTGTTAACTAATCTCTACCTAATCACAACCTCTCTTTTAGCATGGATGCATTGCAATGCCTTTAGCTTGGTTGATCAGGTTCAGATGTACCCCAAGTACTCCCTATAACAATTCGTGCAGAGGCACTTATAAGTGGATATAATAGTACAATAAAGGCCTATCGGAGGAGTAGTTGGGCACATTTTATTGAGTTCAGTGTACCGTCAGGCCCACAGACCTGAATTCTGGGCCCCAAGACAGAACGGTCCTGCTCCGTGTCTTCCCCACAGTCTGCCCCAGACTCCACACAACCACACCCTAGACCCCCACCCCCCGTCCACCACTGCATGCCTCCCTCCCAATCACTCAGGGGCCCATCCTCTCTTCCATACATACCCTTTCCCCATGCAGTGAGTGACACCTGGGAGCTGAGTGGGGAGAGGGAAAGGAGGGATATAGCAAGCGGCGGTGGATGCAGGGGAGCAAATAGGGAGAGAGACGAAGGACACACATAGCAAGCAATCGTGTTGAATAAGGTGCTTAGGGCTAGTCAGCATGGATTTGTCAACAACAAATCATGTCAAACCAACCTGATAGCTTTCTATGATGTGGTAACAAGCCTTGTGGATAGAGGGGAAGTGGTAGATGTGGTATATCTACACTTTAGTAAGGCATTTGATACAGTCTCACATCACATTCTCATTAATAAACTGGGGAGGTACAAACTAGATGGAGCTACTATAAGATGGATGAAAAACTGGTTGAATAACCGCTCCCAGAGAGTAGTTATCAACAGTTCAAATTCAGGCTGGAAGGACATAATGAGCGGGGTGCAGCAGAGATCTGTCCTGGGTCTAGTTTTGTTCAACATTTTTATCAATGACTTAGATGATGGCATAGAGAGTAAACTTATAAAGTTTGCAGATGATACCAAGCTGGGAGGGGTTGCGAGTGCTTTGAAGGATAAGATCACAATTCAAAATGATTTGGACAAACTGGTGAAATGGTCCGAGAAAAATAAAATGAAATTCAATAAAGAAAAGTGCCAAGTACTCCTCTTAGGGTTGATCAACCCATTGCACACATACAAAATGGGCAATGTGTGCCTAGGAAGAAGTACTGCAGAAAGGGATCTGGGTGTAATAGTGGACCACAAACTAAATATGAGTCAGCAGTGTAATACTGTTGCAAAAAAAGCAAAGGCCATTCTGGGGTATATTAACAGGGGTATTGTGAGTAAGTTGCGAGAGGTGATTCTTCCACTCTACTCTGCACTGATTATGCCTTAACTTGAATACCATATCCAGTTTTGGGCACCTCATTTCAAAAAGGATGTGGAGAAACTGGAGAAAGTCCAGAAAAGGGCAACAAAAATTATTAGAGATCTGGAACATTTGACCTATGAGGGAAGATTGAAAGAGCTGGGTTTGTTTAGCCTAGAAAAAAGGAGACAGAGGGGATATGACAACAGTTTTCAAATACCTAAAAGGCTGTCATGAGGAAGAAGGAGAAAAATTATTCTCCTTAATCACAGATGATAGGACAAGAAGCAATGGGCTTAAATTACAGCAAGGGAGGTTCAGCCTAGACATTAGGAAAAAATTCCTAACTGTCAGGGTGATTAAACACTAGAATAAATTGCCTCGGCAGGTTGTGGAATCTCCTACATTGGAGGGTTTTAAGAACAGGTTAGACAAACTCCTGCCAGGGATGGTTTAATGGAGGTACTTGGTCCTGCCATGAGTGCAGGGAACTGGACTCAATGACCTGTCATGGTCCCTTCCAGTTTCTATGACTCTTGGAAGGGCAGACATGGTGAGTGATGGTGGGGTGGAGATGTGGCCACAGGGAGGTGAAGCAGGCAAAGAGGGGTGTGGGAAAGAAGGGGGGTCTAGTGGTGACGGGGAGAGATGCAGCAGTAAACAGAGCCAGAGGCAGGATGGGGAGCTAGCCTCCCTCAGGGTAAACCTTCATCCTACCACCCGCGACCAGGAACCCTTTTAAAATCTCTGGGCCCTCTTAAAAATCAGCAGGCCTGGTAACTGTCATTAAACTGAAGAGAAACAAAACAAATATGACCACCTAAACATACCTATATCACCCTCATTAACAGTAACCATCAGCACTTGGATACTGAGCTTGTGAGTAGCATATAGAAATTGAACAGACTTCTTTATAAGAAAATTAGCATAATTAATCCATATGTCCATTTTTATACAATATAATTGACAGAAGACCCAGGCCTGCAATCCTTTTTCACAGATGTAGCAATTACTCAACAGTGTAAAAAGTACTAATTGTAACTAAGTGATGCAGAATTAAGTACTATTATAATGAATCTCCAAAATGATGGGTTACAGTTAAAGGAGATATCTGATTGATTCTGTAACAGGAATCATAATGAATTGCTCAGTTTTGGAATCTAGGATTGGATTTTTTGTTTAACATCTATTTGAAATACCTCCATTAGTTGGAAGAATACTATTAACATACAAAACAAGAACAAAGCTACGGATGTGAAACACTCTGGTTTCAAAAAGCTTTGCAAAGGTAAGAATTACCTCTGTTACATAGTTATGGCGAGGCTACAATTCACGTTGCCCCAGGGCAGAAAAGAAAATGATGTTTGTTGTTTGTTTGTTTACCAAAAGAGCAAAAAACCAGTTCTCTAGCACTCACTCTCATGATAGTATTAAACTCCATAAACATAGGTCAATAGCTAGCATCAACCTATCAATACTTTGTAAGTGTGCTAGGAGTGTTTACTATATAACTGAAAAAGCAACTAAGAATTTTCAGTGACCTTTTTAGCTTGCCGGCTTTTCATTGCAAACAAACATTTTCTCAAGATGGTTGAGAGAGGAGGGGTCACTGTTCTTTTCAATTCTTAACGTTTTTTCTCCTCTCCGAGTACCCAATGATTTAATCTCCCCTGAAGTCACAGGGAGTGTGTGGGGGAAGGGAAAGACACGTGAGAATTTACACAGGGCTGGGTTCCTTTTCTCTTACTGTAGCTTATTGTATAGAGCACCTGTGAATGCAGTATCAAAGCACTGTACAAAATTAAACAGCATAAAACTCTGGAACAAAAAGATGCATTTCCCTCTCAGTTGCTCTAGCCTCTCATGCAGTGTGAAATTAGAGTGATGGCTTCTTGAAAATAAAGGAGTTTAAAAGAAAGGGAACCCAGATTTTTCTCATGTCCAGGCCTACTGGTTCCAGAGTAGGCTTGACCACCTCAGGCAATCTCACATCTATCCTCACTGAGGTTGTTCACCAGACAACACCCATGTGTTTTATACTTCTGCCAAGACTAATCAAATAGGAATATTAGCACAAAGTTTGGTTTCCACCTTTCCTCCCCACCCCTGTTATTGGAGCTAGACTGTGATTTGGCCTTTGTACTAACACGGGGAAGAAGAAAGAGGGGAAGAACTTCTTTCACTTGTAAATGAACTGTCTAAAGTGAATAGGGTTATTAGTCCAGTTACTGCTTCCTGGGAGCAGGCTGTGGATGAAGAGGGGCAGAACACTCCTGGTTCCACAGCCTCTTCCCCTCACTCAGTGTCCTGATCAGCAGAGCCAGCATTTAAGTAACACAAGGCTGACAAGCAGTAAATTACCACCTCTGTCAGGAGCAAAGATGATATAGGTAAAGAATTATGATTTGGAGATATGCTTTTTTAGAAAGTCTTGCTCAGGGCACGCTTCAATACAGAAACTAGTTCTTAAATGTCGTTTTTCTTCTCACAAATGGTCAATTTTGATCCATGAAATCTATTACTGTGAAAGCAACACAGTTTTACAGACTGATGCAGAGATGTTAAATAACTGACTTTCAAGGTCAGCAAGTCAATTCCATTCAAGAATAGAACTGGACTCTACTCTCCTGACTCAGAATCCTTTCCAACCCAAGGAAGAGAATGGAGGAAAACAAATAGAAAGAACTACATCTTGACTCAGACTGGTCAGTTCCTCTTCCCAGAAGCAACATTACCCCATTTCTGGGCATTTACAAACTTTGGCTGTGAAGTCAAGGGGAGTTTTATTATTGATTTCAATGGGGTAGGATTTCACCATTTCAGTGTGTGTTTGTATTTAAGATACTTTTATTTGTATTTTAAAAATGAGGATTTATTGAACGGCAGCTCAACTTTCCTGTTCAGATCTGTAAGATTTTACTTTAAGATTAAACTAAGTGTTAAGGGAAGAGAATGACTCATTCACTCACATTTACATTAGATATATAATAGGTTTTCATGGGAGATCTGGTCTTTGATGACCAACTTCTATTTTTAAATAAATATACAAAAATAAGAACTAAGTTTATATATTTGACAAACGTGTTGTGTTAACTGTTAGCTGTCTTTTAACTATACATTCTGAGACTCAAATGTTACACAACCTATGTTTCATTTGATCCTCCAGTATGCACTGTGTTGTGACAAGTTCCAGAGAGGTAGCCATGTTAGTCTGTTTCAGCAAAACAACAAGAAGTCTTGTGGCACTTTTAAAGACTAACAAATTAAATTAAATTTGTTAGTCTTTAGAAGTGCCAGAGGACTCCTTGTTTATGATGTACTGTATAGTACTTCAGTGCTTAAATAACTTGCCTCAAATTTCTGCTGTTGCTGTGGTGGAGCTCAGTTGTGACAATTTTTTAAATCATATGTACACAAAACAAGTGAATGGCATTTTTGCTCAGTCATTCGGTGTCTTGTTTTAATGATAAATGAGAGGTTCTACAATGACAGCAGAGATGGCCCCAAGATGCAGAAATCGGATTAGAATCTGAACTGTCGTAGATGGTAAAATGAAGTTTTGGTTCACCAGGTGCTGTTCCCAATTGGTTCTACATACCTAATCCACACAGTTGAAAAAGTCCAAATCTAGCCCTTTCCTAGGGGTTGGATTTATTTTTATTTTAAGTTTTAAAGCAATGGTAAGAACATAATGACCCACTCAAATCTTCCCTCCAGGCATGGCTGCACTTAAGATTTGCCCTTGGTACCACTTAGCCCAGTAGATTTCAAACTTTTTTCCTCAGGACCCAGTTGAAAAAAAAAAATCATTTATGCCCACAACCCAACAATGACATCTTTGAGCAATGCATTCCAGTCTTTTCGCAGCAGCAGCAGGGAAGACTGCAACCCAGTATCTGAGGGTCTGTGATCCATAGTTTGAAAACCGCCGGCTTAGTCCATCCTCAATCCTCCCTCTCCAGAAAGCCACTCCAACGTCTCATAAACCCCAAGTAGGATATGAAGGCCACTGGCTCCTTCAGTAAATAGAACCTGCTTAACAACCGTGTATCATCAGGATCAATACAGGATGGGATGTTAACACAGCCAGCCGTTACAAACTCACTTGTAAATAATGTATTAAATCACTGCTGTCTCATTTGATGTAGTAAGTTAGCCAGCTACCGTGCATGTCTTAAACATCAAATGTCATCTATATAGAGAATTCAGAGAAAATTCAAGAAAATCGCCATGAAAAAGACAGCATTTAGCACCTGCTTCTCTTTCACACATGATCTAACAACAACACTCTACTTATGCAAAGGGCATATTGATATAGTACAGCACAGATGTACATTACTCATCTTGAGATACTGTTCATCCTTTCTAGGGACACAGATTTTGCTAGTAAAGCAAACACCTCAAATCATCAATACGTGCCAGAGCTATATATATATTCTGAAGTTTTTAAACTAAAGTTATTGTTCAGCCACTGAAGACATAAGATGCTATCATCTGGTTTCTTTTTTCAAAGTTTTCCTGGAACTGACCTGTGAAAGCAATTCAGCTGGAGTAACTTTATTGTGTCAACCAAGATCAAAGAAAATGAGCTCTTCAGTGGAACTGAAACAGTGAATTGGCACCCATGTAAATTCATTATTGCATACTGACACTTCATATACAAGGAAGAAAGCTCTAGAAACAGGTAACTTTTGAAAGGTCATAAGACCTTTGTGAGAAGCTTATCCAAATGTATGAGCCTCAATCCTAAACACATAACCCGTAACCCTCTAATAGTGCCTGCTCATAAGCCTCCAAAGAGGTTCTGGTATCTTCTTTCCAGTAATACAGTATGCATGCCATCTAACCATGTCCCTCAGAATGCTGTAGTCAGGCCTGACAGGATTGAGACGGCTACATTAGGAATTACTTTATCATCAATCCTTACAGGTAACAATTCAAACATTGTGCAGCACTTTCATAATGTGACAGGCAAATGTTTGAACAAACTCTTATGCCATTTGTAAAGGCTGCAAGTTGTCTTCCTGGCACACGTGAATTCAATCTGAACTATTTAAAAGGGGAGCTGATTAACTCATTCTGGTTCCTACGTGAAATATCACAAAAGCAACCACTGCAATTGCCACTGACAAGCAAACTTATCTTTTTTTATAGTGAGCCCTAGGGCTACATGTGCATAGGGGCTGAACATCTCTTAGCATCCAAAAATTATATCTCTTCCCTCTTAGTCAGTCCGTTCCTTCAGTTCTGTAATATTGATAGAATAGAAGTCTCTGAGGCTGTCAGGCTGGCATCTGTCATGTGCAGTAAATATCTATTTTGAATAAAAGGACTGTACAGCTTTTTTCCCCAAAAAAGTTTAGGAAAATATTTAAAACATTGAATAAATACAAAATGGGATTTAAAAAAACAAAAAACCTTTCCACCTACCAATTTGGAGTTCTTTCTCCAGCAACTATTATTCATAGTGGAAAAATAATGATTTTATGAAAAATTAAAGTCAGTGAGTCATACTACAATGGTAATAAACCATGGCAGAGAGTACATTAGTAGAGCATTGATGTAATTCTTGGGTTGTGAAGGCACTCCATTTTCATTCTCATGTCTCATAATGCAAATGAAGCAATTAATAAAAACCCTGTTGTGGCTTAATAAATGCCTATAAAAACACATGGAATAGGACTGTCACTTAGCCTTAAGCACAGCTCCAGAGTATTTGCTATACCTACCAATGGTTTATGCTCAGAGATTTCCTCATTTTGTGGGTTTTTTATTTTTGTCAGTGTACGTCTTTATTTCAGTTAAGTCAAATCCATGTTTTAATCATCAGATAAGCAAACCCCCAATATTTCAGTTCTTGCTTCTTGTGGGTTTTAAAAAAGATGGTATCTTTAATTGTTTTTTATAACATCTGGTTGATTAGATTCATAAATGTACTATATATGAACCAAAGTCTCACAGGACTAATTTCATTAAGAAGTTAAATTACTATGCTGATTACAAAACCTCATGACCCTTATAATCAATAATACTCAGAATAATCTGAAATCTTATGGGTTTTTTTAAAGTAAATTATGCTTTTCTATTGTTCAATATTTAAAAAGAAAAATCTTTAAATTTCCTTCAGCATTAAAATTTATACTAATAAACAAGTCTTTAATTTTTAAGCACACCAAACACAAGGCAACTCATAAACAAAGACTAACAAATGTATTTATTGCATGAGCTTTGGTGGGAGAAAATACCACTTTATCAGACACTTCAAAGCTCCCACAAAAAGCTCATGCGATAAATAAATGTGTTAGTCTTTGAAAGGCCACAGGACTCCTTGTTGATATTTAGTAGTGACTCTCAGCTGGACTGATCAGCTCAGTATTCTCTAATTTAACTACTGTCATAATCTGTATCTAAAAAGTATCATGTGAGGTATCACAGCAATCGCAACACGCTTCTCCACGGTTAGGGCAGACCTCATGTTGGTGTCTTTATGTCGCAGGGCAGGGGCCAACTCTGAACACAGTTCCAGAAAGGTTGCTTTCCGCATTCAAAAGTTCTGTACCCACTGCTCGTCATCCCACAGCTGCATAACAATGCGATCCCACCACTCGGTGCTCGTCTCTCGCGACCAGAAACGGCGTTGCACCGTGTGCAGATGATTGGTGAAGGAGCTGAGCAACGTGGTGCTGTTGCTCTGCATGGCATCGATCAGCCCCTGCTCCTCAGCATCCTCGTCTGACTCGGAGCTCATTGCGTCCTGAGCAACCAGCCGAGATGTATTTAGAATGCTGAAGGCGACAGTGGAGATCAGAGCAGGATCCAGGCTGTCGCTGTTGTGATTGCTCGCAAGTGGTGCGGTGCATCACTGCACTGTTGAAAATAGGCACGAGTTGCTATTGGCAATGAGGAAGACGCAAGGGGAACACAGTGCACCACGGGAAACTGAGAGTTTACCCATGGCGCTTTGCGTTCCTTTCCTTCATCCCATGATTCCAAGCGCCGATTGAGGGAAAATTGAACTGTGGGATAGGTGCCCAGAATTCATTGTGCTACACCGTGATATTGCAAAGAATTCTGTTGCGTTGCAAGGAGCGATGTGTGTACGCGCTATCCCACAATAAAGGTCACGTGTTTTTTATAGCGCGATTGCCATGTTGTGCTTTAATCTGATCGTGTGTACATAGCCTAAGTGTCATCATTATAGTCTCATGCACTCAAGTATTTACACAGTTTAGTCCTTCCCAACAAGACCAGCGAGGAACAGAGCTCTCCCTTTCTTTCGATCTGAGCACATACTATGTTTAGCTATCCCAGGTCTTTCTTCCTTGTGTCTTATATCTCTCAGTTGATGGCTAATTGGTTCATCAATCCTTCTAGCCTGATGAGCTACTTAACTGGATATCACCAGTCAGCCTTCTCTAGGGGGTTTCATTGGTTCCTAAGTGATGATCGTGCTGGCTCATCTATTGCCTTCCAGTACTCTATCACACGCCCCTGTTACTTCATCCTGTCTGTCTGTGTTTTTCTTTCTTTCCAGTTCTCCCCATTGCCCTCATCTCAACTGTGTCAGCAGCATCATGCTCTTCTATTTCAACCACACTTGCAATCAACTCCTTACATTGCCTGTAAATAGCAAGGCCACAGGAGGAAGCCAAGCATGGATCAGAGAAGTAACGCTAGTCGGCATTAAGCAGGGTAAAAAGCTCTTCTATTTGTATTATCATGCAGTGGAGTTGCCTGCAGCAGCAGTTTATTTTATGCAGAGCAGCTTGAAATGAAGGTGTCACATATAAGTGTCAAGAAATGACAGATCTGTATTTCCTGGTCCTGATCACATGACATGGGTCAAGGTTTGTGATTTGCTGCACTTCCCCCCTCCCCTTTCCCTGTAATGTGATCTGTGTATCTTTTCCTGTTCACCCTTGCAATGGAATGGTGTGGTTTAATGCAAAATATGACATGAGGTATTTTTGAGTGCTTTATATTATTGTTATGGTAGCATATTTCACACATCATATATGTGTACAGATATGAACATGTCCCCAAATGGCTCAGGAGCCAAATGGAGCTGTGTTTCCACACATACACAGTGAAGGGGTGCATAACAAAGACAATGCAAATTAAACTCCGTAGCTCAGGAGGGAAAGATCAGAAAAAGAATCATCTCACCCCAGGAAGGGAGGGGTCAAGCGGTGGTTTAAAGAAAGGAGAAAAAGGCACATTTTAAACTGGATTTTGGGGCTTTTCTGCTTCGGTTGCCGTCTTGTAAGCCACTCTAAGAGCTGCCCATGGGAGGGCAGAGACTGGCTGAAAACCATCACAGTCAAATGTGAGTGGTAAGGTAAGCATGACTCAAGTAGCGATTTTAAGTTAGAATGTGAGTTATATTTATTTGATTGTGATAAACTCCCTGACTAATTGATTAATTGATTATGCATTGATTAGCTATATACTCAAAATCATGTCTTAATAAATTAATTTTTGTTTTCTCTAAAGCCGTGTGGATTTTGGAAAGAGCAAAAGTGTGGACGCCTGACTTGGAACAAAACTGATGCATATCAATTTCTTTGTTAAACTGATGGACCAGAGTAAATGAGCCAGCAGTAATCAGCAAAGAGATCCCAATCCCTGAAGGAGAGAATTCCCGGTGTGACATCTGGAGACAATTGCTGGGGAACCCTCCCATGAGTGGCTAGCAAGCACACTTCCACTACCTGGGATTACGCACAGGAGGCTAGTGTAGGCTCACCCAAGAGTGGGGTTCACCTAGCAAAGTGGGATAAATTGGGACCCAGGAGTGGGAAACCGCGCACCAGACCAGATTGCAAGAGGGGAACATCACAAGGTTACAAAAGCTCAATACTCCCATCACAAAGAAGGTTGTATATACCAACTCCACTGGCTGGTTGGTGTAAGATGATCAGAACCCACTTAACATATTCTCATTCTCCCTTTTCTTGATAATTTGTCAATAATCATGCTCAAAATCTCAATGCTATTCTGATCATAATCTCTTCCTGTTCTCACAAGTTTCTTCTGCAGTGTTATGTTCAGTTGTTGGGATATACCCTCTATCAGGAGGCCGGGTTTACTTCTCCTTATGAATGGGTGGGCATGGGACTTGTGTCCACACTACCAGGAGCATCATGCACATTCTCAGGAAACCAAGATTCAGCATCATCCTTGGTTTCATTTGGCTGTCTTCTCTTGTGCTTGTAGGTTTGACCTTCATACGTGGTGATGATATGCAACCATTTCTGTGTGTATCACATAGGTATTACCTCAGCAGGTTGCCAAGCATCAGTTATTTGGTGTAACATTTGGTATTTTTGTTGCAATATTTCTTTTGTTCTGTTCTTTACGGTGAATAAAATGAAAAATCTTTTTATTTTACTTTTATTTGGTGGTTTCTTAAAAGTATATAGGAAAATTCAAGGAGCACAAACCCTTGCAAAGACAACTGCAAAAAAAAATTGCTCAGACTAAATGCAAACCCCAAATGCCAACCTGTGCTTGATAGTGAATACACAGAGGAACCAACTTCTGTAAAAGGCCACGAGAGATTCAATTATTAAGAAGATATTTTAGTATGACTTGGCATATATTCAACAGGTTTAGGCAATTTTTCATGGCAAGCCTGACATTAATGGCTAGGTCAGCCATCTTCAGATCATTTCTAATTTCTGCAGGACCCTCTAAATGATTAACAGCTTTGTGTTTCTGTCAATATCCCATGGACAAGATTTCCAGAAAATAGGAACTCTGGTTGTCACAATTTTGGGGTCCTCAAGTTGAGATATGCAGAAAGGGACCCGATTTTCATTACGTGCCAAGCACCCAAAGAAAAAGGCAACCAAAAAATTCACTCATCATTTTTAAAGATCTTGCCCATCATAACATTTTTCCTAGCTATCATGGACCAGATCCAAAGCCTAATGAAGGAATCAGGGATCTTAATTGACCTTAATGGACCCTGGATTAGGCTTCAAGTACCTAACCAGCCTGAAATATATATTCATGCTAGTTAGTTTTTATACACAACCATGCCCACCTTATAATCATACTGAATGGCATAAAATTATTCCATCTCCCTTAAAATAGAATTTCCAAAGCAATAACATTTTCAACAGAATATATTTGATGGATCATACAGCATCTGTTTTACTCAATATTAAGCAATCTGAATTCTTCTTAAAAACACAGCTTAGGTCATTGTTGAGTAAATTATATTTCAAGACCAAAAGGGACCATTGTGGCTCTCCAGTGCCTAGTCCTTTTTAATACAAGCTATAGCATCCCTCCAAAATACATATCTTTAGGAAAATATCCAGTCTTGATTTAAGAATTACCACGACCCTCAGTAAATAGTTCTAACTGTTAAATTACCATGACATAAAAAAAATATTTATCAAGGGTTTAGAAAAAAATTTATATTGTGCATTTTTTTTAAAAAAAATCACTAAATAGAGTTCTGTCATAACAGTCCCAGTTCTGCCCTTTGAAGTGTTTATGTTTGTCTTTCATGCTTTTTCTATTGATATGTTTATTTCATACAGAAAATTATAACAGTGTATTCCCATGTTGAGGGAGCTATCTCCGTCTAATAAAATTTTGCCAAAGCCCAAACCAAGCGTAAAGCTCAGTTGAAAGCTTTATTTTTCAATTCTATAATCCAATCATCCAAAAACTGCTCTAATCAAAATTCTAGGGCTTTCAAGAAAATGTATTGTTTTCTCCAGGCATCACCGCTTAGACATGTGTCCACAAAGCTCTAAACATCATTGCTTACATTCCAAAGATACAACACACTCAGGTGATCATTTCTTGTTTCAAAGGGACAACACTCAATTGTTAGCAAGATAGTGGCTACTGAATATAACGATTGCCTATGCTTTTAACTGAGTATGTGAATCTAATAAATTTTACATCTTGGTGAATATTTCAATGATGGCTCAGTACTCTGTTCAGTTAAAAGAGTAACAAAAATTAAGAGGAAGCCTGAGGGAGCAACATGCCAAGAGAAAATAGAATGATTAAAGGAGGACAATAGCCTTCTATAGGTGTTTGAGAAGCACACAGTAAGACGGGAGAGTCATCATTTAGGATGTTTCAAAATTTCATAACTAGGCATAATGAGCTGAAAATAAGAAGAAAAAATAGGCTAAATGTCTAGGAAAACAGTCTCAAGGGAAGTGGTGGAAACTGAAATAGCTGAGACATTACAGTGTTAAAGGAGAGAAAGCTGAATCTCTGTCTTCACTGTAAAAACATAAAATTCAAAATGGCTTAATGAGAACTTTAAAGATTTTTTATTTTTTTTATCTAAAAAATAAGCAACTGTTGTTTGGAAAGAAGACTGTAAACATGTAAAAAAAACCCAAAGCCCCAGCATTTCTTTTTAAAAGTTAATTCCTGTGATATGCTGGGTCATGTGACTCATTATGAATAAGCACAGAACCAATAAATCATGGGGTTACTGTGAAATTCTCTAATGTTACAGACATTTTTAAATTGTGCTAAAATTGTGCTAGGTTATGAAAAAACCGACTGTGCATCACTAAGCTAAATGACAACTCTCGGAGACAATGTTAATTTACAGATATTTGAAGGGCACAACACCAACACTGAATTCTGGTTTCAGTGAAGTCAAAGGGGTTTTACCCTTCACTTTAGAGGGGTCAGGTTTTCACCTGAAAGAGAAATAATATAGACCTGTGCAAGGGTGTACAATTAGTAGTAACAGGAAGAAATAAAAGGGAGGGGAAAGGACTATTAGAAAGAGCTCACTGACAGTGAGATGAATTGTACTATAAAGCCGTATCCAGAAAGCGTCCAAACGCTCTTCACTTCACCAACCCTG
This sequence comes from Pelusios castaneus, assembly GCA_007922175.1. Lineage (NCBI taxonomy): Eukaryota > Metazoa > Chordata > Testudines > Pelomedusidae > Pelusios > Pelusios castaneus. The sequence continues at coordinate 436,006 of ML688284.1, read as the reverse complement.
GATTTAAAATTCTAGGAACTGAAAATTCTAAGAACAAGTTCTGCATTAAATAAACATGTATGATTCCCATTGGCTTTAAGTTGAGGCCTGTGCTCACTCCAAAAGACAAAAACATATATATTTTACATAAATGTAGAATTTTAATCCTGCATAAGATTTAAATTATTCATATGATCAAATTAATTTTGTGCAAAAAGTGGTTTTTGGTTAAATGAGAGGTAATGTTTTCACATTTATTCACACTATACGAGCTGTATAGTATTACTTCACTGTTTACAATTTGTGACTAAAACGTCTGCTTTGCTAGTACACATCTAAAGTACTCATAAAAAAAGAGCTACACAGAATGGTTGCCATTACACAGTCAAAATTTACTCAATTATATTCCAAACGTCATAGACATTTATCTGATTATAAAAGGATGCATGACATCTCCAATACTACTAAAAAGGAAACATCCAGAATTTCCATACAATTTTTCTCACAATGGACCCAATTCCACTACTTTCTACAAGAAAGTCCACTTGGCCGATGGAGCTACTCATATAGTAAGGTGCTATTCTTTGTGGATAAGTGGACAGCATCAGGTCTTGTGTGTGCATGCATGTGAACTGTATGGTTAAATATTATTACTTTTTAAAAACCATATAAAGTCCTAACAAAGGAGAAGGATAATAGGCTACTGTCATTGTGCCACCGGGGGGGAAAGAATCCTAGAATATTTGTAGGCCTACCTGGGAAAAGAGGCTTGTATGTGTATGTAAGTAAATTAGTTATATAACTTTTTGCTTTCACTCTGACTGCCAGGACAAAGGCTGTGTGACAACTTGCAATTATATTTGTTGGGATAATTAACAAAATAATTAAAGAGTGAACAGAAACAGTCCCTTTTACATGGAATAGAAACTTATCTTGAAGTTTATACCAGTTCCAAGAGCATCATTCAGATAAACAACATATATAACTTCAAGCAATTATATCAAGCAAAATTAATCACTCATCATTCTATTTAAAGTTCAAGTTCATTCTGCTCAGTTTTCTCCCTGAGCCAATTGAAGTGTTCATTAACTTCAAATAAACTCAGTCCCAACTTAAAAGTATTTTTAAAATTTCATCAACCTTCAGTAACATAAGCATGAATATAAACAAAGAGTTTGTATTACACCAGAACTTATTGTTCATTTAGCACATCACTCCCTCTTTAAATCAGTTTAGTTGTGAGGTCAGAAACACACTGTAAATTTTTAAAACCAAGTGCCAACCTACACCAAGCAGACATAATGCATCATGTCGAATTTTGTTTGTGTGCTGGTAGACTTGATTATATTGTTATTGTTTAAAATTATAACTAGATTTGAAAGGATTAGATCAGTAAATGTCAAAATATTGATTTCTCTGTACACACAGTAACAAAAATATTTCCATCAATAATAAACATTTACAGATAGGCAAAATAAGAAAAATGCTGCTTGAAAACCTCAAGTTAGACTAGATGATCATATTGGTCCCTTCTGACCTTAAAGTCTATGAGCTTAAATCAAAAATCCTGTTATTAAAATTTTTTGAATTAGGCTTCTTACAAATGGACTAGTAAATAAATAGTAACAGGTATAATTTGTTGATTTAAAGATATTTACTTTGTATATGTTGACATACGATGTTGACAGTTTGTGTTTTAATAGTTTATGAAGTTTTAACATTTTGAACCTCAACATCTACTGTCATTAAATAACTGTCTGCAAGAAGTTCCATAACTAATAAAATTAAAAATGCTTAAAAACAGCTAGTCGATATTATCCATCAATTTAAATAAATATTGCCAAGGCTAAATACACGACACTATTGTAACATTCTTTCTTCTGATACTGGCTCCATCTCTTTGAGGTGGTAAGATTAGTCTTTGCCCCTTGGAAATTCCAGTACCTAGACAGGTAGCTCTTGCTGGATACATGAGACCAGAATTTTAGTTATAATTATAAACAAATCTTACTAAAAAAATTGATGACTTTCAGATATATGAAATAGCTCTAATATTAAGTGATCCCTAAGTATTATTGCTTTTTTCATTTACCACTCAGCGAGCACTAATGGATCTCTTACTACTAAATGCAAGTTCCTGAGTTAGTTAAAATTCCCTTTCTTCTCTTACTTTAATTTTAAGATTTTTTTTTTAATCTGTGAATGCAAAACTTTCTTATGACTTAATGCAACAGGCGTGGTCAATAAATGGTATTAAATTTCTCATCTCTACATAAAACTAATTCAATGGATCCAATCCTGAAGTTTTTCCATCATTTGCTACTCATGCAAATCTTCCATTAAAGTCTGGATTGAATAGTATCTTTAGACGGGACTGAGCCCACTGAAAAATGTAAATATGTAAGAGAGCAATTACTATCATTTATGGACTGAGCTTGTTGTAACTGGAGTTAATACCATCTTCTGTTGGGGATCTAATATATTTGTGTTTGTCACTTATACTCAAAGATAGAATACACCTAATTATAACATCACATCAGAAATGTAACAGCTTCTCTTTAATTGAAGAAAGAATTTTACCATTAACTGTTGATAAGTTTTAATTCTTTTTACTTCAGTGTCTTTTATTTAACTTTTTATTTGCATCAGTTAAGGATGCAAGCAAAGAAAGACATGGCTGACTGCTCAACAATGTAGTTAGTTAGTTCACAGCAAAATCAAGTGAAAACAAACAGCCAAGGCCACAGAAAGTTTTGTATTTCTTAGTTAGAAAATGCCAATATAACTAGCTCTACTTTAATATCTTGAACGGAAACATTCATAGGATACTATCTGTGAATACACTTATTTAACATGTGAATTAATTTGAATATGGATGCTAACGAGCCATTTCAAGAAAACATCATGATAGATGTTACCTTTATCTCAGCTATAATTTGCTTACATCCTGCATATCATGAAGTTCTTTTAACCCTATGTCTGGAAGATTCAAGTGTGTGATAACTGGCCATAGAAAAAACTGTGAATACTTTAAAATAGCATGACCATGATTGTTAAAGAAGTGGAAAGTAATGCATACTGTATATCACCTGATTACTCTTTAGAGTAGTGGATTACAGTGATGTATTACAATTTTAGAAAAATGTAATCCTGAAAGAGCTTATCTCATTTACTGCTTAGTGAGAAAAAAGCCTCCCCTGTAGAGAACTGAAGTAAAACCTATAATGAAAAATAGGTAAATAGATGAAAAAAAGAGGAATTGAGACTGAGCTCTCAAGGTGACAGATTAGCACTTGTAACTACTTTTCCTTCAGTGGTTAAAGTACTTGGGAATGCCAGGGAACACCACTCCTGGGCCCCACAAATTTCATAAATTTCATTCCTATGGATTCCTATGGGAAGAGGGCCCAGAGATTAGGAAAATTCTGGGGCTCACCAAATTATACTTTGACCACTGCTTTTCTTTCTGTGTGGCACAAAAATAGCTTGCTGAAACTTAATTCCAAAAAGTAGGAGTGATATTGGTGGGTAATACATAATGCTTGGAGAGCTGCCGTATATATATAATTTCACTTTCAAATTGTGAGCTTCTTCCTCTCATCTTTAGTTTAGGCGGTTCTTCTGGATCCCTTCCTGATACTGCACCTCCAAATGGACTCAGCAACCTGAAATGCCTCCATCACCTTGGTTAGGTACCAATCTGCCTCTGACAGAGACAGATCCAGCCCAAGTAATAATAAATGTCACCACAACTAATTTATCATGCTGCAGCTGGGAATTAAAGTGACTGCCTGATGAACCTTCAGGTTGTAGAAAGTGCAGCAGACACCTACATCCACTACTAAGTGTTGAATAAATCACTCCCCAGAGTTTATACTCTCAACTGGTTCCCGGTCCAAGATAAAATCCAATTTTGAGACCTAACGCTAATCTTCATAATAAAATTCTCACAGATTATAAAAACCAACACAGTTTCTTGGCATGCCACAAGGCAAGAGGGAGAATACAACTGTTGTACAACTTGTGTATTTTATGCCTTTGATTGCATTTAGGGAACCCATAGTATTGTGCAAATTAATGTATATCTGATCGATATGGTTCTGCTACAAGATAATGTTGAATGTTATCTATAAAGATCAATGATAAATAAAATAAATAATAATAAAAACAGGACTACAGAAACCACCATTTGGGCAGCTCCAGGCAAGAGCAAGACCCACAGGATGGAAAATTAGCAGCAAATTGCTTCCTCTCCAGTGCTGCTACAAGACAGAAAGCCCTATATGAGCCTAATTATAGCTACTTGCTTTGCTTATGCTTCAGAGCTGGCCATGAAACTGCTAGAGAATGCTTCTTTATTGTAACATAAAAATCCTCAACTCTACACGTCAGTTGTACAGAATAGGCCAACTGCATAATCCTATATTCTGAATTCTGTGCTAAAATGCAGATTTTACATTTGCAATCTAGGTGAAAGATTTTTAAGCTCTGCAAGTACTGTGGTTTTCAAGTCTTCCCTAGATTAGAGTCTCATTGACACATTGCTAAGCAGCAGGATAGCTATCAGCCAATCCAAACACAGAACAATAAAAAGGTTGCTGCAGTATCTCTGACTGTTTATTTTCACAGTACATATAAAAGGTGCAATATAATTCTGCAACTTTTCTGAAGCTAGTTTAAGACTAGAAAGTAGTTCTTTCCAATTACAATTCTTTACATACTGTAACGCTTGACTGGCTAAAGTTATACTTCATTTTCCTCTGTTAAACAGGTATATTTTGGCAATTTCGCAGTTCTTTGTTTCTACAAGGAAATAATTGGGATGATACAGCATTTTTAAAAAGCCTGTTTTCTCAAGGGAAAATGTTTTTAATTTTGAGAAAATATTGAGGTTTATTAACCCATTACACAAACTTGATGGATTTCCAGAAATCACAGAGGCTAGTTATGTTTGAACTGCCTATTCCCTTTAAAATCCATTGAACGATCCAATTCTAATTATTGCATTGTCATGATTTTAATTGCATAGTGTACATTAAATAATGCATGTTATTTCAAGATATTAATGAAACCTGTGGTATCCTCACTGAGCCAATAATAATTAAACAGTAACTTGTATTAATGTTACCATGTTTTAACCAAATAATGGCAGTTAATTCAGGACACAACAACTTTTTTGCCAGTTGTGCACAGGAACTATATGCACCATACCACACCAACACTACTGACTTATTCATAGGTATAAGGAACACTTGGCCATCAGCATATGAAGCTACTTATTGGCATAGATGAAGAAAATGAATGCGAGACCATTAAAAATTCTTCACACTTGCTTACTCCTTTCATATGGGACAAATAGAAGACTGATAAAATAACCCCTTTTGACTCCCATTCATAATACTAAACATATTTAGCATTGCAGTATCCCACAAAAAAATCGTCTCTTTGGTTTGTTTGTTCCCAGCCCCCCCCCCCACTCCCCCCCCCATCCTCCCCCCAAGACACCCTTTATATGAATAACTCATATTATTAATAGTCAGGTGGAACATTCTCAGCTAGCTTAATGTTTTGCTGTAATAATAACCATTCTAGTCTACTTCAATTTTTTTAATTTCTTGTCCCTCTTTATATAAACTGAGGTTCAAATAGGAGTAAAATGACCAGTACCTAATTAAAGCAACATATATTGGGGGGAAATAAACAATTACCAAGCCATACAAAATCAAAAACACACAAAATTCATATTTATATTCGCCATTCTTAATGGCGCCTCTGACAGAGAAATAAAATCGAAATTAGCAGGTTTGGAGGGAAACTATGCCTGGAGGTGCTATAAACTACCAGATTACAGATATCCAACTAAATCTGTTAGTGGCCCTTCCAACCCACTTATCGTGGGAAAGCCTGTCACAATATCCCTCCCTCTCCAGCCCTCTAACTGGCTCTTGCTTCCATCTACTCTAAGGAGACTTACCCAGCATCTAAGAGCAGTTGAGCCTCGGTTTGAAAATTAACACTATTATATATCATGATTATGCCAGAGTCTTCTGTTGTATTACACATTTCAACTTCATAATTAACGTTGCTGCTCTTCAAATCTATTGATGTAAGGGTCTTTTTTCAAAATAAATATTTTGAGTGAATGGAAGAACAGAAAAAAACATGCTAAATCTACAAGTTACAATGTATAGATAGCATTACAGAAAATATAAAAAGCTTTTTTCTTGTGCTACAGATCAGCCTAACTAATTACACAATTTTTACCTATTTTTATGGCAAGGAACATAACTTAGCTCACACTGAAAATGCCAAGGTCAGGGCAGGTTGCAAAAAAGAGTAGATTCTTCCCAAACTGCTAGTTCACACTGTAGTTAGATTCATCAACCAGTCACAAAGTGTTCCTCTGATTCCCCACCTCCCCGCAAGACACACACACTGATTATCAAGAAGCTGGGAGGGAAGAAAAAAATCACATCCTTTATTGCATTCCAATCTCTGGCTCCCAAATCAGCAAATGGAGCCAGTAAAGCAAGAAGTTACTTAAAATTCTCTCACTATACAAAATGTTCTTCTGATCCTCAAAGGGCAAGCCACATTATCATATTAATCCTAGTTAGTTAAGTATTGTATACAAAGCAGAACTGCTTCTGCAGGATGGAAACAAACACCATCCCCAGCTCAAACTACCTTATAGACCAGTGATTATGGTACTCAACCAGGAAATGGAAAATACATGTTCAAATCCCTGCTCAAGAGCAGACAGGGGAGGGCAACTGAATCCAGGTCTCCAACACCCCAGATGAGTGCACTCACCACTGAGCTTAAAAATTCATGAATAATTTCCTTTGGTTTTATATTAGAAATGGCTGAAAAAAAGAAATGTGTTGTTTGGTCTGAAACATTTTTGTGAAATTCAAGAAAAAAAACCAAAAAGATTTTTTAAAAAAACCCGAATCCCTCTGGATTTGCCTTCACTTACAACAATTTTGAATAAGTTTTGTCAGCATTTTGTTGAAATTCAAAAAAAAATAATGCTTAAAAAAAATCCAACCAACCAAAAAAACCCACCCCAAACAAACAAACAAACAAACAAACAAACAAACAAACAAACAAACAA
>ML688284.1:401733-413686 GCA_007922175.1 Pelusios castaneus | reverse complement strand
TCTCTACCTAAACTGACCTCAGAGTCCAAGATTATGCGCATGGTGTTCGGCTGTTTGATGTTTTACAGCCATTCTCTGCCTGTTCTCAGGCAGGGCCCCGATCTTGCTTGAAGTTGGTTGCAAGATGGTGTCTTCTCCCCCTTCACAGTCTCTGTGTCTTTGTTTTAACAAACTGCTGACAGCCCCTCCCCTCACTGTCCTGTTGAGATTCTCTTCACTTCTACCTGAGCCAGGGAGGGTATCAGCATTCCCTTTGACATGTAAATCTCCAGCCACTGTGCTAGAGAGAGTCCTGAGAGTCTGAACCCTGTATCATGCTTCACATCTGGACATGCATGTTGCTGTAGGAAACATGGCCCCATGGCAACCACATGGAACACGTTCTGAGCATTCACAAAGGAACCTGCTATAGCGTAATTGGCATCAAATCACACAATTACACTGCAAAACTGAACAGAAAAGTTATACAGGTCATGCCCTAGAGCTCCACGGATGTGCATCCCGTCACAGAGTGTTGCTAGCAATATTTTGTAAGATTGAAATTACCCCTCCGTTCAAACAAATGGATACTTTGTCACCAATATGTACTTTGTTGTGATTGATTAAAGAAAGCACTATTTGTTATAATTTATTCATTAAGGGCCATGTACTACCCTCCATCAATGTTCAGAACTCCACAAATGTCAATGGCAACTCCTGACATCGCGTGAACTGTCTTCAAGGATGAAATTAGAGAGAAATCTTTTTTTTTTTAATAAACATTCTTTTACCTGCTATTTGTTGGCATAAAGTCTCTCTCTCTCCCCCTCTCCCTCCCCCCACAATTTTACATAGGGCAGAGGCAAAATTTTTCAGGGGTCACTATTAATTAACTTCTACTACTCTTAAAAACTTTGGAGATTTTTAAGTGGTACATAACCTTGAATTACCTCCTTATCTCCTACAATAAGGTTATACAATTTAAAACAACTTGAAATAGCACATAGAGGGACACAATTCTAAACCACCTGGCTTCTTACTTCACATATGAAAATTCAGAGTTAATTTTTTTTATATGGTAGGACCGCTGATTCCCAATAAAAGATCACACCCCATTGTGCTACACATTGTACAAAACAGAAAAGGTTCCTGTCCTAAAGAGCTTACAATCATCAGAAAGGACACAAAGGGACAAACCAGACAAATGTTATAAGGGTGGATGAAATAATTATACAGAATTAAGCAAAAACCAGACACCTTGTTCACCATACATGGGTACATAAATATTTCTGCATGTATTTATGTGCCCAACCCACCATCACAGTGCCTGTGCATCAAGTGTGTAATTAGGGTCCAGAACTGCAACATGCTGAAAGCCTCTTAGAAAGTGTTAACTATCCTCCTCCAGGAGGTGACAAATACCTCGCATCTCATAAGATCTGTCATTTCCTGCACTTAAACACCTGCCTGAATAGATGTGCATGTATATACACTAGTCAGTCCAATACCTAACCATGTTTAGAGTCCTCATCTAGTAAAACTCTAAGGCAATGTGTAACTTTAAACACACAAGTATTCCCAGTTATTGTGTTACAAAACGGATTCCTGTGGTATGGCCACTATAAAAACAGCTGTCCCAAAATGAACATTTACTCCTTATACAAGATTTGCATATAAAAAATTATGCAGCTACCTCCTACTGCAGATTTCTTGTAGCATTTGCATATGGAAGATCCTGTTAGTTTTTACGGTCAAATTCTGCTCTCAGTTACTGTACTTGAAGAAACAAAATCTTAGATAAATGCAACAAAACTCACATTACATGAAAAACGTAGTCTGAAACCATCATACGTCATACTACTTACAAAAAGTATGCTTTGTAAAAAGGGGGTCAGCCTTTTCCTTCCCCACCCCACAATATCTGTAAAATGAGAATAAAGGAGACACAGCAAAGTGACACAACTTGCTCAAATTCACCAGCAGACCACTGGGCACACCTAAGAATAAAGAGTAGATCTCCAGAGTCCCAGGACAAGGCTTTATCCCACTGTGGTGGAAATGCATCCATCTAACCAGGATGTTTGTACTTTTTAGAGACTCTGAGAATAAACTACCATATTTTTTTTCCCCTCCTCAATCCCCTTTTTCTTTTTACATCAATCTTGTGCTGTTGGGGAGGAAATCACTTTCAGCAATGTTGTTACCCCTCTGCATAGAATCATAGAAACTGGAAGGGACCACGACAGGTAACTGAGTCCAGTTCCCTGCACTCATGGCAGGACCAAGTACCCCTATTAAATCATTCCTGACAGGTGTTTGTCTAACCTGCTCTTAAAAACCTCCAGTGCAGGAGATTCCACAATCTGCTGCTGTAAGAGAAGGGAAATGAAAAGCACATGCAATTTATATCATATGTTACTGTTTAAAATATTTTTTTAAAAGGCTACTGGAAACACAAGGAAAAAGACCAGCAATGTTCAGGAATAAGACGCTACTTCTCTTCAGCTACATGGATCTGTATTGCTCATCTATCTAATCAGTAGATTCAGAACAAATGAATAGGTATCACATGTTGGATAGTGGTAACTAACGTAAACCCAAGAAAAAGTGTCCACACTTCAATTAATTGGCAGTCATCCCTTTTCATATTAAAATTGACCCAGCCTAGGGCCTTAGTGATCCAAGGGCAGGCAAACTATAGCCCGGGGGCCAGATCCAGCCTGAAAGCACCTGTGCTCCAGCCTGCACTCCCTCTCCTTACCCTGCTACCATTTCCAGGCCTTCAGGAAGTGCAGTTCAGGCGGAGGAGAGATGCAGGAGGCTCTGAAACTGGCACAGAGCCTCCAGTGCTGAGAAGGGCCAGCCCAGTGCTCTTCCTTACCTCCTCACCCTGCCCCCCACCCTCTTGGCAAAGGGGGAGGATGCCCCCTATCAGAGCCAGGGGGTGGGTAAGTGCTGGGAAGGGGGTGTGGCCAGGCTGGGCTGGCCTTTACAGAGAAGCAGAGCCAGAGCCAGTTGGGTGCTGCCTCCTGGTCCTAGTGCTGGAAGGGTTCCATTTCTTGGTAGACTATGCGACCTGCTTCCCAGAAGCAATCCCCTTGAAGAACAGCATGGCACGTACCATCACGGGGGAGTTGGTGAAGGTCTTTGACTGAGTAGGGCTACCCCGAAAACTCCTCATAGACCAGGAACCAGCTTTCATATCCCAGCTGTTCAGAGAGGTCTGTGCCATGTTGTGGATCCAAAAGCTACAGACTTCTGTTTATCACCCCCAGACGGATAGGTTGGTGGAACAATTCAATCGCACCATGAAGCACACGCTGAAGAAATTCTCTCCTGAAGAGTGAAGGTGGGACCAGCTAATTCCACCATTACTCATGGCCATATGAGAAGTCTCACAGGCCTCCACCCAGTTTTCCCCCTTTGAACTGCTATATGGCCGGCAGCCCCAGGGGTTCATAGACTTGATGAGGGAAAGCTGGGAAACTACCCTCTTCCTAGTGCAGGGACTCCTGCAGTATATGCTGAACCTGCAGAACAAGCTCCACCAGACAGGATCATTGGCTCAGGAAAATCTGAACACCGCACTGGCTACCCAGGCGTGGGGGTACAACAAGGGGTCATGGACCCGTACCTTAGAATCTGGTGACGGGGTCCTGGTGCAAATCCCTACCACTAAATCGAAACTTCTGGCTCAGTGGCAAGGCCCATATGAGATCATCCGCCAAACGGGACCGGTAAACTAGGAGAGCCGACAGCCTGATCACCGGAAAAAGAGACAGATTTATCACGTCAACCTCTTAAAACCCTGGCGGAAATGGGAGGCCCTGATGATCACTCCTTATCCACCGGACCCAAAGCTGGGGCCACAGATTCCACAGTGAACCTCAATTGAGCCTGGACCTCACTGAGGCCCAGGGACAATAAGCTACGCACCTGTTGTGGCCTTCGCAAGAGTATTTACAGCCATACCTGGAAGAACCACCAAGTATATCACAAGATCCAGACCCTCCCCGGGGCAATAGTACACACTGGGGCATGATCTCCCCCTTGACACCTCTAAGCGGCTGTAGAACAAGAGGTCCAGGCCATGCTAGATCTAGTGGTAATTGAACCCTTAACTAGTAAGTGGAGGAGTCCCATTATGCTGGTCCCAAAACCCGATCGGTTGCGGCGATTTTGCATCGATTTCTGGTTAGTCAATGCTATTTCTAAGTTTGATGCCTATCACATGCCTCGGGTGGTGAACTTCTGGAGTAGCTGGGGGAGGCCTAGTATTTTACCACCATGGACCTCACGAAGTGGTACTGGAAAATCCCCCTGGACTCACAGTCAAAGGAAAAGACAGCTTTCGCCACCCCAAGTGAATTGTACCATTTTGTGAGGATGCCCTTTGGCCTCCATGGTGCCCCCACAACCTTTCAGCACCTGAAGGACCAGCTCCTACAACCTCACACTGAGTACGCGGCTGCCTACGTCGATGATGTAGTTATCTATAGCTGAGACTGGGACTCTCACGTTACCCATGTGATGGCCGTTCTGCAAACTTTCAGAGATGCAGGGCTAACAACCAACCCTTGAAAATGCTGGATAAGTTGTTTCCTGCCATCCTATCTTGGGTACACTATACAACAGGGCACCCTGCAGTCCCTAATTGGGAAGGTGCAGGCCCTTCAAGAATAATCCCAGCCTGCCACTAAGAAACATGTCGTCAGTTTCTTGGGCTGGTCGGGTACTACCGAATTTTGTCCCAAACTTCTCCACGATAGCTGCCCCCTTAACGAACTTACTAACAAAAGACCAGCCTCTATGGGTTAGGTGGACCCCCGACTGTGAGGAAGCCTTCGTACAGCTGAAGGACAGGCTATGCCAAGCCCCAATTTTGTATAGCCCGGACTTCAACCTCCCCTTTTTAGTGCAAGTTGATCCGTCAACCGTGGGATTAGGCACGGTCCTCACACAGGAACGTCAGAGAGAAGAACACCCCATTCTTTACATCAGCTGAAAGCTCTTTCTCCGGGAACAAAAATATGCCAGTACTGAGAAAGCAGCACTGGCCGTGAAATGAGCCTTTGAGGCACTACACTATTACCTCCTCAGGCGCTCCCTCCTAGTCATTTCAGACCATGCACAATATGCTGGTTCCAACAGATGGAAGACACCAACGCCCGAGTGATGCGATGGTACCTGGCCTTACCAACCCTTCTCCTTCTTGGTTCAACACTGCACAGCTAAAAACCATGCCAACGCGGACGCTCTATCCCGCATGGGGGAGGTGGCCTGATCCAGCTCCGGAGACCAGGGGCTGGACTTGAGGGGGGAGGGAGTGTAGAGAAGAGCTGTGCCATCCCTCAAAGCCTGGGCCTGAGGAAGGGCCTGAACACCCCCCCCCTTGACAGACTTAGGAACTGCAGGGTTCCAGCTTTGGAAACAGAGGGGTGGAGCCAAAACAGGAAGGGGAAATAGAAAAGCCCAGCCAGGCAGCTCAGTGGAAAAGGAGCTGCATCAGGCAAAGGATGTGGCTTCCCACCAGTGGCGAGCCGGAGGAATTCGGGCCCCTACCCCTTCGGCTAGAAGGCTGGAGGGCCTGCCCAGCCTACCTGAGCCCAGTGACTGGGAAGGGATCCCCGAGGCTAGAGACTGGGGAAAGCATCCCCGGGTGCACCACTATCTGGACCCAGTGACTCTCCCTGCAGATGACCCTGAGGAACTGCTGGGCCCCTGTTACCTTGAGGTGCTCCCCTCAGCAGAGGACCCCAGCCCCCAGGAGGAACAACCAGCGGTGGTAGGCCCTTATGACCTGGAGGAGCTACCCTCAGTGGAGGAGCCCGAGGAGTTGCCAGATCTGCTTCCTATGGTCACCGAGGACCTGGTCGGGATCCCCCAAGTGATCTACCCTGCAGACCCTGAAGAAGTCCCTGTGAATCAAGGTACCCGGTCCCTGGGGTGGGAGGAAGTAGCCCAGGGGCAGCTGGCTGCCACATAGCAGGTGGTGGAGCCGACTGGTGTCAGCATGTTTCAGCTGGAGCCCCGCTGACCACAGTGGCAGACCACTCTGCCACTGGATAGGGCCCTGAGCTGGGACGTAGTGGAGACAGGTGGGCCTGCATCCCCCCCTCCCAGCTCCCTTATTCCTAACCACCCAGAGTGCTTGACCCAGCCAGCGTTTCTGGGTGACTGACTCTCGGGCCTGACCCGCCCCGCCTAGGGGCCAGGGCCATAAACACTTGAACTGGCCTGCCCCACTTAGGGGCCGGGGCCAACCACCGCTCCTTTGTAGCCAAGCGTGCCCTAGTTGGGCTGGTGGACCGGCCCGCGGCGCTTGGACCAGCACCGACCCGCTTACCATACTTTGCAGACTTCTAAATTGCTATGTGGCAGTATGTTTTACAACTCTTTTGGCTAATTATGAACAAATGTATATAACTAATTTGTTAATTGTAATTATTTTTTCCACATATATAAATTAAATACAAGTTTTGCCTGACATAAAGCAACAGGGAATAGTATATTTGTCCACTCACTCGTGTCCTCTTTTATGTATTGTGATAAAAATATAGTTCTTATACCAGTTCATTATGGGTGGAACAGATGACCAGTAGTAAACCTTGGAAAAAATATTCATTCCTGCCAGACTCATACTGACTTCTTGCTAATGAAAAAGTACACAACCAGCAACATGACAAGCTTGATTAATTCAGAAAGAGCAAAGTCAAAACACATTTTAATATAACCTAATTTTAATCATTCAGCATCATTAGCTTTTCAGTTCAACATCCTTTGGTTCTAATCAGTCTTTATGTAGATGTTTCACAAATCAGCAATATTTACAAAGCTCAAGTTATGGAATTCTAAAACCCACATATACCAACATGTAAGTTCAGAACAGGCTGGATTTGCTTTACAGTGAGCTCCTGGCCCCCTCCCACCAATTAAAAAGTTCAGGGTATTCTTCTATAGGATGATATGCTTTGGCCCTTTGTAGGTTAGACATAGGGGCCCAAAGGTGAATGCTAGATCCAAAAGTGGATTTGGATTCTGAACCATCACCATCACCTTCCCACCCCCGCACAGTTGAATTTGAATTCAATGTTTACATATGAGCCCCTTTAGTACAAACATTGTATGCTCATAGAAGTAGAACCAGACCTTATTTAAGCACTAACAACGAGACTCCTGTGGCACCTTAAAGACTACCAAATTTCTTCGGTCATAAACTTTCGTGAGCTCCCACTTCGTCAGATGCATAAAGTGGAAACTACAACGAGAGGTATACACACATGCCAGGATGAAGGAGGCCAAGTGCTACCAAAATCAATTCAGTTAGGGTAGATGAGGTCATTCATGCCAGTTGATTAGAAGGAGAGAATGTGTGAGCAGGGACAATTACTTTTTGTAGTGTGCTAACCATTCCAAGTCCCTATTCAGACCCACTCTGATTGTATCAAGTTTGCAAATTAGTTACAGCTCTGCAGTTTCACGCTGAGGTCTGTTTTCAAGAAACCTTCATCCCAGTTCCAGCATCACTGCTACAGAAGGTGTGTGTGTGGGGGGGGGGGGGGGGGGCAAAAAGAACCTCAGGACTGGAATCTCAGCTGCACAAAGGTGGTTCTGGTGCCACTTGCAATTAGTCCCTTATACAGCTGCCTACTTACCTCATGCCTAAGGCCTCTTCTATATTCAGGAAAGAAACTTGATAAAATTCAAAACATTCCAAACTAAAGCTGAAACTTCATCTTTAATTCATCTAAGGTCACTTTCCACCCACTAGTTAAGGGGAAAGTTTGATCTTTACTTTGTATGTCTTGTCACTTGTCCATTTCATTCATGGTGGTAAATATAAAAAAACCTCTTTCAAAATGCCATGCCTGTGAGCCAGATGTTTTCCACTGAATACCTTCTTGGATACTTTTGAAAACTGAGTAATTTTATCTGGTATATTTTAGTGTTCCAAAGCAATTCTGATGGCCAAAGTCAAAATGTTACTCTACAATTTGTTGCATGACAAGAATATAAATTATATACATTTCCAGAAATCTATAATCCCATTGCAATTTTATTTTATAAGAGTGTCCAATTTTCTCTAAATTGAAATGCAGTGCTGACTAAATTGAAGTTCAAATCTGATTCCAGATACACAAGCACAATAAGAGAAAATATGCCACCCACAAATAATTTGCATGTTTGAAATATAATAAACAGTTTGTGCATCTGAATAAAGCTACATTAATCATGCCTTCCCCATTTTTATGAAAAAAACAGATGAAAATATGCTGCTAGAACGTGTTGCCACCTTCCTGAAAATATAATGCAAAATAATTAACTGCCACAGAAAGCGTCAGAAGCACTATTACTGCCCAGGGTTCCCAAACTCAGTGCTTTGGATACTGTGAAGCGCTATCTGAGTATATTCTTGATCTTTCAGTATGTTTCTGAATGATACAAAATCTTTCCACTTCTAAATAGGTATAATATATATGCATGCATTCACCATATTGCTCACCTTAACACTCTATAAATACTCTATACATATCACTGCTTAACTGAGCATTTCTTTTAAGAATTTGAAAGCATGACTGTACTTTAATGCAATATACTTGATTTTAGTCAAGGTCAAAGGATTAAAGTAGAATATTAGATATATGTTTGACTTCCTTTTCTTTAATTATCTTTAAAAATCCTCAATTTATTTTGGTTTCCTTTACTTTCTGTTACATGGAGATGGTTCAAACTCCCTGCTGGTAGCAGAGAAGGGGGAACCGGCTGTTTCATCAGTAACAGTACAAAGAAAACCATCTCCAGCATAACAAAATAGGCTCAGGAAATGGAGGAAGGCAATCGCTTGTCAAGTGGCCTTTCTTTGGCAAGAAAGGAGCAGGAACAAAATTTATCTACATGTTAGCAAACAGCATGGAATCTCTTTCACCCTGAGAGCCCTTGTCTACATCCTCATAGTAGAATGGAACTTTTCCTTGGGGTAATCCTCTGGAAAATGCATTTCAAAGAGGGACTGGACTATGAAGTGAGGGGAGGGGGGAAGACTTCAAGGTCTGTTTCTCTCTTTCATCTAAGATGGCAAAAGAACAGCCTTCTGAAAAATTTGGTCAGCAATGTTACTAGGAAATTGTGTTCAGGGACTTCATCTTGAACCAAGTCTAATTTGTTACGGTCTAATACTAAGAAGTGTTTTAACTTTATTTCTCTTGTGACCATTTCTAATTTTAATTCCTTACACTTGCAACCACTTAAAACCTCTTTCTTTCCTGTTAAAGAAATGTGTCTTTCTTTAGTCAGTACTAATCCAGTGCTGTGTTTAAATTGAATTGTACAGATAACTACATTTAAAGTAGCAAATTGTTGACTACTGATCCTCTACAATGGACCTAAAATATCTGAAATGTCCAGGACAGAGCTGTACAGTGCAGAATATGTCTTGAAGGAAAATTTAGGACTGGGAATATGTTGGATCACTCTGCAAGTGGTGACCAAAGCTATATACAGACACTCAGGGTATGCAGCGAGTGCTGTTTGTGAGTGGCCCAGGTTGGAATCCACGGCAGCAAAGAATTGCAGGGCAACCCTTCACTGATCTAGATTGCCAAACATCAACATCCCCCTTTGTGGATTCAAGCCTGGCTCTTTATGGATATTGAGAATATCACCACTGCAGATAAATATTTACTCATGCCCCACACAAGTTTAATATTGTGCAAATTTTGCAGAAAGAAGGCAATGAAGTATTTTCACTTAATAAAAGAATCTGTGTTATTGTGTTTTATACTGGAAAAACATCATTTTGCTAATAAAACTAGAAACATTAACAGAGCTTAAAATAGATTGTAAACCCTAAACTCATTTCTCAATTGTATTCTATATTTCACTGTTGTCAGTAGTACATATAAAATTAAAAAGCTTCTTAGTCAAAATACAACTCCTAATAGGACTGAATAATACAAGACATTTTAAATTCCCATAAAATGTGAACTTTCTAATATTCTTCAATATAGTGTGATACATAACCATTAACTTAAATCTAGGTTTTTGAAGTGATAATAACAGCCCCCCCAGTTGTGCCCTGTCTGAAACAGGTTGGACCAAACTCTCTATTTCACAGGACATTTTCAGTGAGATGGGAGAATTTAGATTCATGAATTTCATTCTCTAATTCATCCCTAAATGACAGAGAAAAACTATGACCCAAGTGCAAAGCTGGTTTCCTATCAAAGGGGCAGGGGAAAAGTAACAAAAGATATTTTAGGTGGGTTGGTAGCACTGCCTATCAAGGTTGCCTGGCACTTCTCATAAGAACCTGTTTTCAGTTGTCCATGTTCTTGCTTGCAAACAGGGACTGCAAACAGGGGAGTTTGTGAGGGAAGGAGAAGGAGAAGCCCTGAGAAGGAGGCGAAGGAGATCCCCTTGCTGAAGAAGCAAGGGAGAGCGCGAACCTTGGGGAGAGTGAATTGCTGACTGTGTGTGCTTGTGCTTGTGTCTTTTTTTCCCCACAGGTGATTTCTGTGAATTGTCAGTTACTGTGTGAGTTGGGATTATGATTGTGTGATTGTCTGGGGGCTGTTTGTACCATTGTTCTCTGCTCAGCCCTGCTCAGCTCAAATCAGCCTTGTGATCACCCTTCCCCTGTGTGCTTAACGAGGGGCAAGGGCTGACCTAGGCAGAGAAGGCCTTAAAAGCCAGTGGCTGAGTGACCAGGGGGAGCTTGCGACCAGGGACTGCAAACAGGGGAGTTTGCGGGAAGTTTGTGTTTTGTGTAGCTACTATGGTGAAGAGGACCCGCGCCGCTTGTGCCAGCACTGCTTCTGTCTCCTCCACCTGCGCCTGTATCCAAACAGACATACTGACCATGGATATCTCTACCCAGATCCTGGCGTGGACTTGCAAAGACTGTGGCCTGCATTTCCCACTCTCAGACGGTCAGGCTGGGGAGATCATTCAATGTGACAGGTGTCTCCTGGTGGAATTTCTCAGGAAGCAGGTGGGGGAGTTACAGGAGGAGGTGGCCAGGCTCAGGAGTATCCACGCCCAGGAGAAGTTCCTGGATAGCATCCATGAGGAAACATGCAAGGATGAAGAAACTATCCAGAGGCAAAGGACTGCTGCCACACCCTCGGAGACGGATGAGATGGCTCAAGCAGAGGGTGGACACTGGCAGCTGGTTACTTCTGGCAGCAGACAGTGCTCCACCCCTGCTCCCATCCCACCCTCCGTTGTGGTAAAGAACCGCTACGCAGCACTACAGACGGGAGATGAGATGGAAGAGGAGAAGCCATGCACCCCCGAGGTTGGGAGGATCACAACCATCACACCCAGGAGAAAATGTCGGGTTGTGGTGGTTGGGGACTCTCTTCTGAGGGGGACGGAGGCACCCATCTGTCGCCCAGATAAGGCCTCTCGGGAGGTATGCTGCCTGCCAGGGGCCCGTATCCGAGTCGTTACGGAGGGATTGTCGAGAATAATCCGTCCCTCTGACTACTACCCCATGCTACTCATCCATGTGGGAATCAATGATACTGCGAGAGGTGACCCTCTGCAGATCAAAGGTGACTACAGGGCTCTGGGAGCACGGGTGAAGGAGTTCGGTGCACAGGTGGTGTTCTCCTCGATCCTTCTGGTCAAGGGTAGGGGCCCGAGCAGAGACAGATGCATCCTGGAGGTGAATGCCTGGCTGCGGAGATGGTGTTACCAGGAGGGCTTTGGCTTCCTCGACCAGGGGGTGCTGTTCCAGGAAGAAGGACTGCTAGGCAGAGATGGACTCCACCTATCCAGAAAGGGGAAGAGCGTATTTGGAAGCAGACTGGCTAACCTGGTAAGGAGAGCTTTAAACTAGGTTCGAAGGGGGAAGGTGACCAAGGCCCACAGGTAAGTGAAACTGAGGAAACCTGGGGGAAGGGATGGAACTTGGGGGATGCTGGGGCTGTAACAACAGGAATAAAAGAGAGGGTCGTTGGAACTGGGGGGG
>ML688284.1:354029-401633 GCA_007922175.1 Pelusios castaneus | reverse complement strand
AAAAGTAGGGCAATGGGCCCGGTATCTTAGGTGCCTGTACACAAATGTGAGGAGCCTGGGAAACAAGCAGGAAGAATTGGTAGTACTGGCACAGACAAGAACTATGATATAATTGGAATAACAGAAACGTGGTGGGATAACTTGCATCACTGGAGCACTGCCATGGATGGATATAAATTGTTCAGGAAGGACAGGCAGGGAAGAAGGGGGGGGAGGACTAGCGCTATATGTAAAAGAGCTGTATGACTGCTCGGAGCTCCGCTATGAAAGTGGAAACAAGATGGTTGAAAATCTGTGGGTTAAGTTTAGGGGAGAATGCAACAAGGGGGATGTTGTGGTGGGTGTCTGCTACAGACCGCCAGACCAGAAGGAGGAGGTGGATGAGGCGTTCTATGGACAACTAACAGAAGTTTCCAGATCGTCGCAGGCCCTGGTTCTTATGGGGGACTTCAATTATCCTGATGTCTGCTGGGAAGATAATATAGCAGTGCACAGGCAATCCAGGAAGTTTTTGGAGAATATTGAGGACAACTTCCTAGTACAAATGCTGGAGGAATCAACGAGGGGCCTTGCACCTCTAGACCTATTGCTCACAAACAGAGAAGAATTGATTGGGGAAGTAGAAGTAAATGGCGACCTGGGCAGCTGCGACCATGAGATGGTAGAATTCAGGATCCTGATCAATGGAAGGAAGGAAAGAAGCAGAACACACACCCTGGACTTCAGAAAAGCAGATTTTGGCTCCCTTAGGGAGCTGATGGGCAGGGTCCCATGGGAGGCTGATCTGAACGGGAAAGGTGTCCAAGACAGCTGGCTGTATTTTAAAGAAACCCTGTGAAAGGCACAGGATAATAACATTCCGATGTGCAGAAAGAACAGCAAATGTGGACGGCGACCAGCGTGGCTTAGCAGGGAACTCTGCGGGGAGCTGAAACATAAAAGGGAAGCTTACAAGAAGTGGAAGCTTGGACAGATGACAAGGGAGGCGTATAAAGATATTGCTCGGGACTGCAGGGATGAAATCAGAAAGGCCAAAGGACAATTGGAGTTGCAGCTAGCAAGAGATGTGAAGGATAACAGAAAGGGGTTCTATAAGTATATCAGCAACAAGAAAAGGATCAGAGGTGGTGTAGGTCCCTTACTGAATAGGGCAGGCATCCTCATGGAGGATGATGCGGAAAAGGCTGAAGTACTCAATGCTTTTTTTACTTCAGTCTTCACAGGGCGGGCCAGCTCCCAGGCTACTACACGGGGTAACGCGGACTGGAGAGAAGAGTGGCCCTCAGTGATGGAAAGTCAGGTTAGGGAACACTTAATGAAATTGGATGTACACAAGTCCATGGGGCCAGATGAACTGCATCCGAGGGTGCTGAGGGAGTTGGGGGAAGTGATTGCAGAGCCACTGGCCATTATCTTTGAGAACTCGTGGCGAATGGGGGTGGTCCCGGAGGATTGGAAAAGGGCAAATATAGTACCTATCTTTAAGAAAGGGAAAAAGGAGGATCCGGGGAACTACAGACCGGTCAGCCTCACCTCAATCCCTGGGAAAATCATGGAGCAGGTCCTCAAGGAATCCATCCTGAAACACTTGGAGGAAAATAGAGTGATCAGGAACAGTCAACATGGATTCACCAAGGACAAATCATGCCTGACCAACCTGATTTCCTTCTATGATGAGATGTCTGGATTTGTGGATGCGGGAAGAGCCACTGACGTGGTATATCTTGACTTTAGCAAGGCTTTTGATACGGTTTCCCACAGCATTCTCGTCGGCAAGTTAAGGAAGTATGGGTTGGACGAGTGGACCGTAAGGTGGATCGAAAACTGGTTAGATCGACGGGCTCAGCGGGTAGCAATCAATGGCTCGATGTCTGGTTGGCAACCGGTAACGAATGGAGGGCCTCAGGGGTCGGTCCTGTGGCCGGTTCTATTCAACATCTTCATTAATGATCTTGATGATGGAATAGACTGCGTGCTTAGTAAGTTTGCGGATGACACCAAGTTGGGGGGAATGGTAGATACTCTGGAGGGCAGGGACAGGATCCAGGGAGACTTGGACAAATTGGAACACTGGGCTTAAAGAAACCTTATGAGGTTCAACAAAGACAAGTGCAAAGTCCTGCATTTAGGACGGAAAAATCCCATGCACTGCTACAGGCTGGGGACTGATTGGCTAGGTAGCAGCGCTGTGGAAAAGGACCTGGGGGTTATGGTGGACGGGAAGATAAATGTGAGCCAACAGTGTGCCCTTGTTGCAAATAAGGCCAATGGCATATTAGGCTGCATCAGTAGGAGTATTGCCAGCAGATCGAGGGATGTGATAATTCCCCTCTATTCGACACTGGTCAGGCTGCATCTGGAATACTGTGTCCAGTTTTGGGCTCCCCACTACAGAAAGGATGTGGACAAATTAGAAAGAGTCCAGCAGAGGGCAACAAAAATGATTAGGGGGCTGGGGAACATGACTTATGAGGAGAGACTGAAGGAACTAGGCTTATTTAGTCTACAGAAGAGAAGACTGAGGGGAGATTTGATAGCAACCTTCAACTACTTGAAGGGTTGCTCCAAAGAGGAGGGAGCTAGGCTGTTCTCAAGGGTAACAGAGGACAGAACAAGGAGCAATGGTTTCAAATTACAGCTGGGGAGGTCAAGGTTGGATATTAGGAAAAACTTTCTCACTAGGAGGGTGGTGAAGCATGAGAATGGGCTATCTAGGGAGATGGTAGAATCTCCATCTTTGGAGATTTTTAAGGCTCGGTTAGACCAAACCCTGGCTGGGGTGATTTAGGGGGAGTGGTCCTGCTTTTTAGCAGGGGGTTGTACTAGATGACCTCGTGAGGTCCCTTCCAACCTATTATTCTATGATTCTATAACTTTGCCAGATTAAACTGGTTGGAGGTGAAATTGTGTGTGCTGGATGCCAGACTCCATCTGTGTGTGTACACACCCACACCCACTTTTTTTTTTTTAAATTAAATTTCAGCCAAAATGTTTCAGTGGTATCAGAGAACAAGATTAGGGGAAAATATGTTATTTTGCCCATGTTAAACATTCTAGCAATCCTTTCCTTTAAAAGGACTAGGTCCCCACAGCTTTGAGGCAGAGACTTTTAATTGGGCAGGAAGCTGGAACTTGTGTTAGTGTGGTGCCTTTTGCCAGCCCTGTGAAAATCTAATGAAATTTCAACAAGTTTGATCCTTTCTTTAAAAACATCCCATGTCACTCACTCAGAACAGACCTGCCACCAAATTCTGTGAAGATTCCATCCACACTGGGGATTCTCCAGCTGTGGGTTGATGTTTTTCCATGAAATTTTTGCTCTAGGCTACTTAGGTCTGGGCTGAGGCCCTGGCCATGCTTTGGAACAACAAGGTGCCCATTTCTCTTGTGCATGCAAGTTACCCTCTTTTACTTGGTCCAGAGAGTATAGAGGAAGAAACTGCATGATTAAGATGCAGAAGGGACAAGAGCTGGACCTCAGGGAAAAGTAAGAGCACTAGATTTGGACAAGAAGTTTAGGGAGAGGTGAAACAGGGACTAGTGATTGTGAGGAGATTGAGATTTGGTGAGGAGCAATGGCGAGTGAGACAGATTGATCTGTGAGGTAGGGGGGTGGGGCGGAGACAGAGACTGATCTGATCAGGAGCTGTGATATAGGAGGGAGAACTGGAGACTGGTTGGTCAAAGAGTGGGGGAAGGAGAGTGTGAAGGGTCCCACATATTGGACAAGAAGTCCATGGAGGAAGACTGGGACAGGGAACATCATGGACGGGTGTGGGTAGAGAGTGCATGAGGATACAGACAAGGAATGGGAGCTGAGAATGTAACACTGGGACTGGTATGAGGAGTCTGGAGAGGTTTTGAGGCCTGCATTTTGCAGGAAGTCAGACTAGATGATCATTCTGGTCCCTTCTGACCTTAAAGTCTATGAGGTGGGACTAAGTACTTACACGGCCTGGAAACAGACTGGGATTTGAAATCTGGAGACTAGGACAGACTAGCTGTAGAGAGTGGGACAGGAGAAGGAGCTGGGGTGGAGGAGACAGTGCTAGCACATATTAAAGGTATCAAATTTGGGAGAGAAGTCAGAAGAATCTGTGCACACCAGAGCAGCTTCTCCTCTCCAGCTTGAAATGGAACCAAAGATTGCTCTATTTCCCCATTTTCCTACTTTCAGCAAATGTCAGTGAAACCCAGTGGGCAAAGACTTCTGTTCCCTCTCGCACTGATTCACAGAAAGAATAGCAACATATCCCGTTCATTAGCTCAAATGATAGAGGTGTGTATGTACAGCTTCCAGTGCTGAAGGGCCCATGATTAACAGCACACACGGAACAGGGAAAGCTGTAAGCAACTGTCCAGCCACATGATAGAACAGTGTTGAGCGTGTGATAAAGATTCCCTTGTTCAATTTAAACTGCATTCTACTGCACTCTTTGTGAATGGCAGCAGTGTCTTAAGCTGTGAGTTCTGTCACTAGAGCAGCTGGCAGCATCAGCCATGGAACTGTCTGAAGTTGCCCTGGATTCTGTGGCTGCAAACCTAGCCCAGTCGACTTACTGCCCCTGCAATGTGACGGCTGACATCCACACTATGCTCCTTCGGTCAGTGGAGTGCATTCTCAACCAGGAACACTTCCACCAACCTAGGAGTGTGGCAGTGTGGGAGCTGGTCTTTCACCTCCCTGCCAGGAGCCCCACAGGTTGCTCATCCCTTCCTCTTACCACCAGGAGCCAGCCTCAGGTTTCTCTCATCTTTGTTCCCCACCAGGGGCTGGGGGAAGCTATGAAGGACTTTCCCCCTCCCATTCCCAGGGGAAAGCAGGCTAGGGCTTCCTGCCCCAAGGGAGTAGGGGTCTAGCTGCCCCAGCTTCTCACCTCCTTCCCCCACCCTCCACCTGCTCTGCATCAAGAGACAGCAGCCTTTGTAATTGGATTGCTGAGCTGTGAGACAGCTTCTCCCATCCCGGGAGCTGGGGTCCAGCCACCCACCAAGGTACAATGTTTTATGGGAAATGATAAATTCTCTGTCTTAAGTTCTGACCATAACCAGCTCCAATAGCAGAGGCTGTATGTCAGCTCACAAGGGAGAGAGAGATAAAGCAGGTCCCTAACAGCAAGCATTTGACATGCTGAAAAAAAAAGGATAAATCGATGTCCCTGTCCTAAAGTATTACAAGCCAGAAGAGCCATTGACACTCCAGTGTAATACATCGAAGAAAGAACTGGATGTAGAATTTTTGCAGGAGCAGCTGGTCGTTTATACCAGCAGTGCCTTGTAAAATGGAACAGATGTACACCTATATATTCAACGTAACCTGCAAACCGTCTGTGAACGAAACAGAGCTAATCTGACGTCAGACTGCTGCGGGAGCCAAATCAAGCCCTAAATCAGCTGCCCAAGATTCAGAGCAGAATGAGAACTTGGGAATTCATCTACTAACCCTGTGTGCAGATTCTCCCTCCTCACTTTCACTAATCATGTTCATGCTCACCAAGCCTACTGATACTACATGCTCACCAAGACTACTGGAAGCTTAAGATGACACACATTTCTTTGGAGCTTGATTTTCACAGCATACTGAGCACTCTCAGTCTTTGGATTCCAAACTTGGAACCCCTCAAAAAAGGGGCCTTATTTTCAAATTTGTCAGTCACTTCAAATCTTAGCCTTCCTCTTTGCAACACTGTGCTCTGAGGGAAAGCATGCTACACGCTGTAAGAGATGTTTCTCTAACAAGGGCATCTATCCATTAGGTAAATGAGGCAAGTGCTTAGGGGCTATGTTAACACCAATAATTATTAGGAAATGGAATATATTTGAAGGACAATTCAGCAACTATACTAGTCAGGGAAAATGTACTGCAGTAAAGATTTTAAGAATGGTGTGGTGTGTTAACACAGTTGTGTTCTTCCTGACATTTTTGCTTCTTTCTATTCAAGAGTAACAATTTTTTATTAGGCAGCAATATGCTATGCAAAGTTTTACCATGCTATGTTCCTTAACAGAATTAAAACAAGTGTTTTGACAAAGTTTCAAAGTACAAGATATAGAGAGAGAGAGACCACTGATTGAAACCCATTGATCTCATATACACATCAAGATTTTGGAGGATGAGAGTCTTGAACTTGCCTGTATAAAATTTTTGTGATTCATGATCTTCATCTTCTTTCCAATTCTCCAACCTCTAACAATTTGTCATGACTTAATATTGACTTTACACTGATGAAAATCTTTTTGACAACTAGATCAAACATTTGGCATTTAAAAATATATTACTACATAATGAATAATTAGCTCTCTGTTCTTTCTCTCTCCTTTTTAGTTTATCCTACTGTCTGGAGTGTCAGAACTTGAGAGCTAAAGATACATTTAAAAAAAAATCTCAATGGCATTTAAATGATGCATTAACATAATCTTCTAAACTAGTTGCAAAATCTTAATTTGATCAATGTTTTATACATATTTAAACACCCTTTCAATATAGTGTATCATTGGTTTGTTTTTAAAACTGCTCCAATTTATTTCAAAAGTCACTTAATACAGTTTTCCAATTATTGTGGGTGGAGGGAGAGAGAAGTGCTCCTCTCTTAGTTCATTTCTCTAACGATACCATGATTCTACTGAGATGGTCTGAGGGTGCTGTTTGAAAGCAGTGACTAAAAAATCTCCTTGGGCTTTTAACTGCCACAATGTTCAAAATACTGATCAATTTGCAGAAGTGGATACATTATTTTGTTCAAGTATTAGTGTTCCTAATTGTGTGGTAATTCTCAATATATCATGGGACAAATGTGGAATGCTATGTGGGAGTCAGATGGAATTAGAAGCACAAGAATAAAAGAAAGTAAAAATGTTCAAGTTATATTGGATTCAGTCTTTTGCTTAAGAACTTCTACAATCACTCTTTCCTAATTCAGTATTTCCAAATACAATAAAAGTGGTACCATACCTAATTTGGAACCTAAATTGAGAGATGATCCTAAGATCTGAGGGTTGTGGAATATCACTTTTAGAGCCATCAGCTCATGTTCTCAGGATCTGAGTAAAAAATAGCTCATTTATTACTTGATATTTGAATACAGCGTAACACACTTTTCCAGAGTCAGTTACATAAAACTGATGTTAGCCAACTTTTTTACTGATGTACAATATAACAGCAAACAACTAATAAGACACAAACAGTGAAAAATTAAGATTCTTATACTGGCGTACATTTAGCGTTTCCTTTCCCTAGCTAGCCATCATCTTATGTACTTTATAAAATGTCCTACCGTGCACTAATAGGCATTCTTCTAATATCAGAATATACTTCCCCCCCTTATTTAGTTTCCCAAAAGAAAGAAATTCATGAATAAAAATATTTCACTCCACTTGTGTTTGAGTTCTGCAGTGACTCACTTATATCACCCACCTACCATAAAAAACTGTTGCAATACAGGACTGCTTTTATCTTATTCTCTACTGATGTTTTAGGATTTGTCTTCAAAGACTTTAATCTGCAAAGCAGCCACGGCTAGCTAACCGAGGGCCTGACTCCTATTGACTTTAAGGGGCTTTGGCACAGGCCCTTACTGAGTCAGCACTGTTGTTTCTGGTGCACTGAATGCTAAGCTCTCATTTCTTGGAACAGGGTGTTTTTCAAAGTCCTTTGGCCTTAGCAACAAATATCTTAGAAGCATCGGAAAGGAGAAAATATTAAAGCAGAAGTCAGTATGTATTCTTTCATGCTTTCACAATGCTAACCCAACTATTTTTGGTTATATTACAGAACAGAAGCAGCTTCTTCTAAGCCAGTGGTTTTCAAACTTAGGGTCAGGACCCAGTACTGGGTCACAGACCCTCAGGCACTGGGCTGTGGCACCCCCTGCTGCCGCTGCCCAAAGCCTGGAACGCATTGCTCAAATATGTAATTGTTGGGTCGCCAACATAAATAATTTTTTTCATCTGGGTGGGTCCTGAAAAAAAAAAGTTTAAAAATCACTTGTCTAACATGTACCCAATTAGAGATCTTTCCACTATTCCCATTGGGTGACATTCACTCCTGTGCAAGAGGCCAGCGCAAAGGCCTATTTTGATGGTGTAGGTGACAACTCAGAGTGGTGCAGGGGCTTTCTGTTGCATAACTGTTAAAGGTTCCCTTACAGAACATAGTCAGAAGATGAGGCTTAGTTAGAAATTTGCCTAGTAGGGGCCTGGAAAAACTGTCTCCTTTTTATAGTAATTTTCTTAAAATTCCATTGGCTCTCATGTAAATCCAGAACAACTTTATTGGCTTCAAGCAGCTGCATAAACAGCAGCAGACAATGACTACTGGTGGTTTGAACATTTATTGTTTTAATTCAGTTGCAAGAAGCAATTATTAAAGAGAAAAGCATGTTCAAAACAAAATAATCAAAAAGCAATAATACAGATGGAGAATGCTGAATGAATCTACTTAGGGTGAAAATTAACCCACGCATATCAATGTCAAGATTCATGTCAACTTCAGGGGGAGCAGGCTCTGTCCTTTAAAAACACAATATTTCTATCAGTAAGAACACATGCCCATCATTCAGAAGACTTTAATCAAAGTTTCCCAAAAGGCCACACTCAAAAATATGTAATATTATTCAAGAAAAAAGGTAGAGTTTGTTTACATACATTTTCAGGCACGTTAAAAATAAACCTTTTCATTTCAAACATTACTGGACTCGGTTCTACTGCTGGCCATTTATCATCACCTTCATTCATTTTTTATTTAAAAGCAATGTATGATCCAAAGCAGTCAATCCATTAATATGATATTATGCTTGTTTCATGGACTCTGGAGAGTTTACTATCTATAGCTAGAACTTTTGTTTGGAAATTATACCACCACCTGTCCATGTGCTCCAAGGAAAACATCTGTGAGATTGACTGCAGAAGCTAACACCAAATTAACATTCATATATAGGCAAGGATTCCTTCTTTTAACAGGAGGGTTCCAAGTCCCCTACCCATATCCTTATCTTCCACCAGACCACCAATAAAGATTTTTTAAAAACTAATATTTAATCCAGAATGGTAGAACCAGTGAAATAATATTTCCACTGTATTTTTCCTGTCTTGTTAAGTTTGAACTCTGTTACCCAAATCATTACATGGACCACATCACTGAGTGTCAGAAGATATCACAGATATTAATTTATCCTGACACCCGCCCCTTCTGAGGTACTAATTTACAAGTGAAAACTGAGGTATACAGAAATGAAGCAATTCATATCATGTCACACAGGATAAAAGGGAATATGTTTGAAGGTGACTGATACTTAATGCAGATTTGAAATAGGAATTCAGTCAAAAATAATTCTCTTTCCTGATTATGTTTAGGATGCTCAAACAGATGCAGGCTAGATTACATAAGCAGAAAAAGATAAATCCTTGGAGCAATATTTTATATACTTTCTAGAACTTACTTAATACAGAGACATACTCTACTGTCAGGAATGAGATATCAACTGCACCAGCATTAACGTAATCAAACTTTGCATTTAACTATCAATTTGATAAGTTCTGAACAGCTATTTTAGTCAGTCAGTTGAACAGATTACCTACATGAAGTTTACTCAGAAAGGTAGAACTGAAGTCTAAGCCTAAAAGTGATGGCAACGAAAACTATACAAGGGTACAATATGCATTTTACCTTTTTACTGAGAGGTTAGAAGAATATTTCAGGTGTCTTGAATAGAGCTATTTCTTTTTGATTGCGTAGATCTAACAGATTTTACAAATCATTTCTAGAACACAAATGTAGAAGTATATTAATTGCGTAGCATGCATTTATGAGATTACCAACAGGTAACTTTCATTTTGTATTGAATTGCCCCCATCCCCTACTGAAAAATAGAGTCCCATAGCATAAGAAATGCGGTATGCACAGTATTCTGTCTCTTGGCTCTTAAAATTTGCTGCAGTCTGCTGCTTTGGGACATTATTTGTTGCTAAAACAAAACATTTATTTCAAATACTGATCAAAATGTTTTTTCCACAGAAAATATTGTCCTGAAAATGGTAAGTAATCATCCACATAATACTCCAGTTCATTCATATTTTTCATTCAAGAGTTTTGTTAGATGAGGGCCAAAAAGTCTTTTCTTATCCTATTTTAAGGAGCAATAATGTTGGCCTTATGAAGAACAAGAAAAAAATTGTAATTAAAACCTAAATATTAATGGCAGCAATTAAAAAAATTACACTGAAGTCAAGTCTAAAGTGACTTTACAGTAAATGCAGTTTATTTTGGCTGGATTTGTAAACTTACTTCAGAAGTATGATCTATCATCTTCTGTGTCTGCTTTTATCCAACTCCAGGATGCAGATAATAAAAGAAAAAAATCCTTACACACCTCTAGTTTCTCACTTCAAAACATTTCCTAATTAATGACCAACACACCATCCATTATAATAATGATATGACATTTTGAATTAGAGTTGCCTGAAAACTGACTAATTCATCTAGGTCACACAAGGATGATTAATTCATAATTTGCTTAGAAGTACTTCATCATAAAACTCACTTTTATTGATTAGATACCTTAGTTCTAGGTATTTGTTCTTCCTTTATCTTCTTGCACCCTCAGGTGCGTAGACTGTTCACCAGTTTCTGGCATTTATTTCAGTCTTGTGCTGGTCTGTTCAGGTTTTTGAGTGTCATGATTAATTTGGTTTCTTCTATTGTACTGTATTGTAGTCTATTCTACATAAATGTTTCTCCAGGTTGCCCTCTTTTCACTAATGTCCTGATTGTCACTTGATAGGAAGTCATGTTGGTGGCATCCGTAAAGCATAACTTAACAGCCAGAGTCATTTTGTTGTGTTTGATGCTTTAGGTTGGTTCTCTCTACTTAGAATTTCTGATGTTGCAAGAAACTCTTTCCATTCTGAAGACCTTTCACAGGCATTTGCTTTGGAATGAGTTGATCATCAATTTCTGGTTCAAATTTCCATAGGTCAGGTCCATAAAATGAGAGAGAGAATTCTGAATTAACATCAACATCATGTCAGTGCAGGTCATGTTATTTTTCCAGATATTTTCAAGCTTATGAAAACTATTTGCCCCTTTCAATATTTCTTCCTTGACAGCTAGCGTAGTTTCACCATCATTGCACATCTCATTCTCTAGAGAGGAAAAATTTACTTCCTCTCAGGTTTTTCTTCTCTGTTGGATACCGATGGCCATATTTTGTCTTTCCCTTGTTGATGAACAGTTGAATTTATTTTTCTGTGTCTGCCAGAAGCTGGGTCTTTTCGTCCATTAAGTGATTTGTTCAACACAACAGGAATATGTCATCAGCAAAAATTAGGTCACTCAAATTGTGTTTTATCATTTATCCATAAAACTCCTATGTTGCCTTTTGCAATTACGTTCTTCATCACGTGGACCGATGCATACAATAGGGGAGACATAATACATTTTTGCTTTACTCCAGTTGTCACTTCAGTTGCTTAATGTCCAATAAATACAGTTTTCCATTGCTGGGTATACACTATATTTTAGTAGCCAGTAGTATACTGGGGGTATATAAATATGCCATTAGCTTTGGAATTGCTGATTTGTATGATTTTGGTCATGCTTTCTTTTGTTCTTTACTCCCTGTATGTGTTAACTAACAGAGTCAAAGTAAAACAAACAAGGAGTCTAGTGGCACTTTTAAAGACTAACAAATTTATATATCACAGGAGCTTTCGTGGGAAAAAATCTCACTTCAGAAGATGGGGAACTTAGAGAATGGGAGCAAATATCAAGCTTATTGTACCTAAAGTCAGTCTTGAAGCCTATACTGTGCTTACTACATTTCTTATTTCAGTTTAAATAGTTACTTTTAAGTATTACATATTTTCCATCATCTAAATACGAGTAAGCTATTAATAAGGACTCGTAGGTCAATCCCTATTATGTCATTTGTACTGAGTTAGAACTTTTTGGCAGAATAGAAAACTTTAAAAAAAAACCTACCACCACCATACTGACCTCCACGCCAGCTAGCATATGAATGTGTTGTTCAGCATTCGTAAGGGTTATAGAATTTAACCCTAATTAATTCATTCACGTTGTTCATTGTTTCACTGCAAACCTAGCACAAACTATTTCCTAGCCCTGATGTTTTCCAACATATACAGCTTTCTTGCAAAACTGACATTTTCTCTTGTTTTAACCTCTAAATAGTCTCAGGTATTTTCCATTTTTCCTTTTCTTGTTTCAGAGTTTCCAGCTTATTCTGTCAGAGATTTATAGGCCCTACAACTTCCAACACTCATCTCACAGAGGGCACCAAACTAATCTTCCTAGGTTTTAAAATTTGTATTTTTAATCTAGATATTTTATAGTCAATACCACTAGGTTGCCACTGCTTAATTGGGCCTCAAACAAATGAAGCATATCCTTTACATGAAGCAATATTCCCAACCTCTGTCTGAATAAGAGCAACATTGCACTCCCTGGCTTCAAATACAAGATTAATCACTTAATAATGTGCTCATGTTTTTGATTTATGTGGAAAAATATAATGCATCTAACCAAGCTGATAGGAACTTTACAGGATGCTTTTCGTTTACTTAAACAATGCTTCTCCTGGCTCTTTGTGTGAGTGCACATGTGGGCAGTGACACGGCTCTCCAATCATCCAGGCTTCCGCCACACAAAGGGACGGTGTTTAAAGTTCTGGTCCAAGATTATGCATTCTGATGGATAACCATGTCCCTTAGACTTATACAAGTCAGCAAACTCTTGTTAATGTGATCAATGTGCCAGTGTTGAAAGTAACGTAACAAACACAACATGAAAGGAGGAACACCACAGTTTGAGCTTCCAATGATTTGTAAATGTATTTACATACAGCTTGTGGGCTACTGCACAGTAGTCAAATAAAACCTGGTACGGAGAAGAGTCACTGATGAAGTGAAAATAATTTCTGGCTGAGAAGCGATCTACAGAGAATCAGCTTTGCTAGTTTGCTGTAATGTACATGAACTACTATTCTCTCAGCTTTAGATCTGAGCTTTTATGTAGATGCATACATTTACTATTAATAGGGCAATTTCAAGACAAATGGAACAAATTGGTAGAACCACCCAGGTTGTCCAGTTATTGAGTGGTCTGAAATAAGTTTAAGAGAGCAAATCCACTCCATTCTACTGTAGTGAATTACAGCCCTTTACAACTGTTGCTTGTTTTTCTGCCACACAGTTTATCTAGAGAACTGTGTAGTATGAACTTTTTTTTCAGCACAGTATCCCCCTTAGGCAACAATGCCAAAAATAAAATCCAGAGTCATCTTCCCTGTGTAATCATGAAATATTTTCCTCTGTTACCGTGGACAATCCCAGAATCCTTCCTGTCAGTGTCCCCAAAACTCACAGCCTGTGGGGCATCTTTGATTATGGCCCTCTTTCTTCCTCTGTATGAATTGCTTCCATGATTTGTGTCATCTTTCTTTATCCATTTACAAGGTAGATTGCTACCTCTTATGGGGGGGGGGGGGGGGGGAAGACAGTATTCCCACCTCCTCTCCCCTCTCTCCCCCCCCACTGTCAAAAGACAATTTCACAGGAACTTCAAGGGGTACTGAGGTATCATTCCTTTGGGGAGTTTCTCTTGTAAAAATAATAAGTGATTCTCTCAGAGAACACTTTAGCAAGATGTTTTGCAGGTTCACCATACTACTCTCTGGGACACCTAATGTATTAGTTTAGAAACATCTTCAGATTTAAATGAGATGTGGACCTGCAAATAACAGAATAACTCCAGGCACCTACAGAATCCTAAGAAAGATTTACCCATCAGATCTTGAAAACTGATCCAGTGTTTCTCATAAAAAGCAAACTTCTCAGTAACAATCAAGGTAATGTTTCAGTACTTCTGGCAATTAAAATTTAATGAAGAGCTTCTAGGAAAGAGCTTCCAAAGATTCAGTGGTTTGCATATAGACACGCCAGATCTTCAGCCTTACATAAGAAGAAGTGTTATTAAATACCAAGGAAATAGGAAGCAAAGCTTTTATAAAGCAAAAATGGATCAATGAATATAACAGCTCTATGAATGATAAACAGAAAAAAATCCATTTTCCATTGACACTATTATATAGCAACTTTAAAAAATACATTTAGATTTAAAACACAATTGCAAGGAATTGCTGGAGAGCTTTTGCTGCCTTGAAAAGTTAACACTCTTTTTGAGCAGATATTTAAATAAAGTGGCACTGACATCTTAGTAAATGGATAGAAATGCTCAGTTTTCTAGGTAAACAACTAGAGTCAATAACCGGGGAATAATCTGAATTGAAATAAATATCCCTGTTTATTAGAAGAGTTTAATCAATTTAGAGATGCTGAGCATTTGAAGTGTTCCATTGTCAGCTGAAAACTTGTTAAATGAAGTTCTCTCTCTGTAGACAGCTGGGCTCACCCATATTTAGTGGCTGCTCTATGAACAAATGAAGATAACTTTTGCTGCCTTTTTATTGTTCTCACACACAGGCACGCATGCACACACAGACTCAGGTTCAATACCCACAGCTGTTAAATGCTCAATAACTGTATTTACATTCACCTAACTATTCACACAATAAAAGCTTCCTCCCAGCAAGTTCTGCTTCTTTTATCATAACAAGAAATTAAGAGTCTTCGACTATCTAACTGGTAATAGAAACACAATTAGTGTGATTAGGGCAGCGTAAGGCAGGTGTATGGAGACAAGGATTCTTTCATTTAGCATTTTCACTATTCTAAATAATTGGGACGGGACTACCGGTCACCAACTTCATATACGTCAACAAGACGGTCAAAGATGTAATTGCAGTTTGGTGCTAGCTTTAATCTAGCTGTCACAGCTAAAAATAGCAAAGACACATGCAGCAGCATCTTCAGCACAGGCTGGATAAGGCAGCATGGAACTCGGTGCATGAATTTGCACTGACTATATCGTGATCTGCTGCCATGTCTTCACTGCTATTTTTAGCTGTACTAGTTAAAGCTTAGGCTGCAAAATGTTCATTCTGTTTTCTGTTCCTGAACAGGAAAACCCAACAAACAGACACCTGGTTCAGTGTTTCTGGCACTACCTCCGAGTCATCATTCTTATTTTCTCAGAACAAGACCTGGCAATTGGGAAAAGAATCGGAATTTGAGCTTTTATGATACTTAAAAGGAATGTAATGAAGATAAGAGCAACTCCCTCTGAAAAACCATTCCAAGTGGAAGATAAAAGATGGATTCTTGTTTTCAATTAGACTAGCTGTCATTAATGGTTTCTCTCCCATTTCGTGCAACAATTCCTTTAAAATATTTTTCAACAACCGGGCAGAGAGCACGTGACAAGCATTCAATGCTCTATATTTCAAATTTCCCCTTCTCACACTCAAGAGAGCAACAGCGACAGCCTATTATTTAAAGTCAGGGCAACATATTTAGTTATCTAATATCAGAATGCAAGACGTGAACCAGATTTCTGTTTACAATGATGCAAATCTGAAGTAACCCTACTGTCAGAGATAAAGCATGGTATTGTGGACCTGATTTCACTTCTGCTTATTTTAAATTTACATTACTGGAATCCCACTATCAGAGACAAAGCACAATATCAGGATGAAGGCACCTAACAGGGATTTGGGAGATCTAGGTTCAAATCTTGACTTTATCATACACTTCCTAAAGGACGTTGGGAAAATCATGTCATCTCTTTGTGCCTGAGCTGCCTATCTGCAAAATGGCTTTCATTCTTCCACCCGTAGTCTCTTCCCTTAGACAGGTCTATAACAGTTGTGGACTTTACATAATAAGGTAATCCAAATAATATATATAAAATAACAGAAATGAGTGGATTTGCAATAGTGTAAAACAGGTTCAATAAAGTAAATGCACACACACATATACACACAAGATAAGTAGCTATACTGGCAAAATTACTCTAAGAATGTCAGTCCATCATACCCATCATTTAACATGTGAAAAAAAACATGTTTTACTCATCTTAATTTATTTAACAAACTTAACTCAGCAAAGTGGAGAAGCAATGCTGTAATATATTAGCAAAACAAATAGACATTAGATCAGAGAAAGAGAATTACTCTAGAATCTGCAGGTTAAGATACTCAGCTGGGGTGCGGGAGAACCTATGATCAAGACCTTGCGCCAATTAATATTTAACAGTCAGAGATTCACCCAGAATTGCATGCAGTCTGGTGGGTTACGGCACTCACCTGGTGAGGATCATTGGGGGCAGACATGATTTGAAGATGTGATCTTTGATTTTTCACATCCCAGATGAGTGCCCTAACCACTGAGCAAATGGATACACGGGGAAGAGAGTGGCACCTCCTTTTCAGTTTTGCGAATACAACCTAAATCCCCTTGTGAAGATAGTCTAATAAAAATAAAAAGTTTTGTTTTTATGGTGTCAATTTTTTTTTTCAAATAGAGACAATTTGCCAAAACTGACACAAATTCATCAAATGTTTTAATTGACCTGAACTAATATTTTTCAAAGAAAAAAATGTAGACAAAACAGTTTTGCCTCTCTAACTTAGTTTCTAGACAAAAATCCCTGTGAAAGTGAAGTTGAGGTTTTGTGCTACGAGACTCTTTCTAAAACACTGCAAGTATTAAAGTTGGAAATTCAGTGATACGATTTAACTTAAAAGAAACCTGAATCTTTGAAAGCGTGGAAATTCGGTTAAGATACCCCTCACATGCACTGTTCTCATTTTCCCTCCTTTATGGAAGGAGCAATAAAAAATGTGAATGTGTTAAGCACAGAACACCTTAAATGAATATGCATGCAGAATTAATCTATGCCAACAAGCAAATTCAGAGTTTGTGCACGAAATTAAATAATTTTTGCAGATGTACCCAATCATATCTCACACACTCTCCACACAATGATAGCATTCTTGTTTTAACATATGCCTAATGGTGCCCCCTGGGGTTCTATCCCTGGCTAGGAATCAAATAACTTGAAGAATAATAAAAAGACATGCGATTGGTATAGATTTGTTACACATGAACATTATTAATTAGTGGTGTAAATTAACAGAGCAAAGCCTCATGCTCTGTCTTAATCTGACTGTCACATGGCAAAGGACTCAAAAATGTATGAAGTCATGTTTTGTATATAAAATCACAGCATAAAAAAGGAAAGGTGATACTTGTGCATTCATATATTGATACCAAGCTTTTGAAAATAAATTTCTTTTTTCCCTTGGGTATTGCAAGTCCTCAGTTGGTATCAAGTCAATTTTCATTTTGAATTCCATTAAACATATAGGCCAAATTTAGAGTTAGCTTATGACAAAAGAGAAGGTCAAAACTCACAACCTGACCTATTATGATAATATTTGGGTACAGTCCCCAATGCACAGTTATTCCTGAATCTTAGTAAGTGGTAAAACAAGGAAAATGCAAACTCCTTTTATGTTTAACTAGACAGGATAAAAAGTATAAAATCCCTAGCCACCTAAGGTGGTGCCAAAATATGCAGACTCACAATAGGCCCTGCACAAAACCCAAATAGATGCACAAAGATCTTCTGAAGGGTCAATAAGACAAAGTGCTCCACACCAGACAGCAGAAGACAACAGTAGTCTCGTAGCCTATACCATTCCCACTCAGAGAACAGGTTTCTTTTGTTGCTCCATGTAGTTACAGTTCCACTGGTCATGCTTCTGCCCTGCACTCCTACATGGGTCTATTGTTGAGGATACAATGGACTTGAGTAAGTTTTAAAAGTCCCTCAAGTAAACTTTATACACCTTTCTGACTTATCACTTATACCACAGTCTTCACTAGGTTGTAGGGTATGTAACATAACCTGCTCCTCCCCATAAAACAAACCTGTCCCAGGTTCAATGTGCACAACTTTCTTTGGCATTACTTGGACCAAAGAAATTGCCTTATTGAGGTGGTGGTTGTGATGCTATCTGGATTTAGGGAACCATTTATGATATTATTTTATATTAATATCTCATAATTGCTATAATCCATGGGAACTATGCCATGTTTGGTATCAATAGAAAGGTAGTAATTTGCTGGGAATGATTATATAGTTCATGTAGGAATTGTATTTGTATTAGAAGTTAGGAGTATGGTTGTTATATCTATGCTTTAACTTGTGTGATTCTGGGTAAACTCCCCAGACTGGATGTCTACAGCCATTGTCTCCTTAATAGCCCATTAAGGAAGCTCCCAGGTATAATGGGCCCAGGGAGAAACTTGTTGAGCTACTAGGACTTGAACATGTGACTCAATTCCATTTTGATGGGAAAGACCTGTACACAGCATGGAGAAGGCCAGAGGTGATAAAAGGCAGCAGCCCGGACTCCATCTGGTCTCAAGTCCCCAATCTACAGTCAACACCCATCTCTGGAACTATTCCTCTGTGACTGGACAAAGGACTGAGGCCCACCCGGGTGCTGGGTGTTTACCTGAGGAGCAAGCCTGCAAACTGCTTGACATGAACTTTAAATCATTTGTATGTATGTGATTTGCTTTGACTCTAACATCTCTCATATTTTGCTTCTTTTCTTTTTATATTAAACCTTTAGTTGTAGTTACTAAAGGATTGGTTACCAGTGTGATATTTTGGGTAAGATCCAAACCTATATTGTTCTGTGTGATGTGGCTGGCCCTTTGGGGTCAGGAGAACCTATATCTTTAAGGGACCATGCAGCTAGGTGGGAGCCAGAGAAGCTGGAGTGCAATAAAGGGAGCTGTTTCTATTTTGGGCAGATTTCTTGGTACCCGGTGTGGAGTGCCAGAAGCCCGTTTGTGACTGATAGGGAAATTGGTTTGTGTACCGCCCATCAGTGTTTGGGGACTCTGGCTCCCGGTTTTGCAGCTTGCCCTGATTTTTACATGTCCAGGAGGCCCTGGTCACAGTGGGTTGGTTTTTTTTTTTTAATTTTTTGAGCTGAGTGCTGGCACAAGTGAAATACATCATTGCAGAGATGAAAGGCAGGAGCCTTAGGACAAAGGGATCATGAGCTGGAAAAAAGGCTGAGCCAATAAGTCTTAAATAATCATTCCTGGAGGAAGAAAGCATATTGTTAGGCCCTAAAATTCAATGGGTTCCACATGTGCTATAGTTTATACTACCTACAGCTCAGAGAACAGACATTAAATGTGCACTGAACTCCACCGTCATTTGAGAAACATACTTTCGGCACAAAAATAAAGTCAGAGTTTAGCTGTCACTCCTAAAAGGTATCTGTAGGTAGGCAAATCTTTAAGTTAAAGCCTAACCCTGCCCCCCCCACCAACCACCTTGCAACACAAGGTTTATTTTAAAATATCATATCTCCTCTCTTCCCCTTCCAAACCTCATGATCCCTCCATTCTATTCATTTGATTTTGGCTGCAGTGGCCTTTACTTTTTAAAAAATAGGTATGATATCAATTACAAACCACACAATAGTTAATATTTGGTCAGAAACCAGAGACACAGATGAAGGTTCTCCTATAATACATTAAGAAGTTGTTCAATCAGTAAACACAGTGCACATAAAATAGGTAGTAATATAGCCATATTTACACAGGCTTTGCTGGAACCAGCATTCATTAATTTGAACTTCACCAAAGACTGCTCGGGCCTCTGATATACATAAAATGGAAACCATTATTTAAATATACAGTACAAACTAAGAGCAATTAATTTTGAGGGGAGGAACCTCTAAAATGTCTTCAAACAGCTAATCATTGGTGCTGCATGAGAAACCAAAGCCGACATGTAAGAAATTCAGGGAAAACTTGTCAACTTTATTACAATGCCACAAACAGTGCTCATAACCTTCGCACCTTTTTTTTTAAAAAAAAAAAATAGGAAATAAAGGCAGCTGAAGGTTTTCAAAAATATGCTTTCTATTCAATGCCCCTAACTAATATAGCCTTAACTGAAGAAAATAAAACAAGTCTCTGAAAAACAAACAGAAAGTAACACCAACACTAAGTCCTGACATAAGACTAGTTAAACCCAGAATTTGCATCCAGAAGATGCTCCTATGCCGATGGGAAAGCTTCTCCTGAAGGGTAGTTTAGCCATCTCCATGAGAGGCAATAGGAGAAGATCTCCTGCCGACGTAGCAGTCTCTACACTGGGGAGTAGGTCAGTATAATTCCACTGGTCGGGGTGTGGATTTTTCAACTCTTGAGTGATGTAGTTATACGAATACAAGTCCGTAGTACTTTGCCTCAGGAACTCCCGTAACTACAACAGTTTTTTGAAGCCTAAAAATCCCATGTTTTACAAAAAAAAGAGTAATTTGAAACAGATCTGAACTAACAAAAAGATAAAAATGCTGGAGAACATATTTTATGCTGACCACTTTCTTCAGTTATCCTGCACAATAAAATACTGCCATAAGAAACTTGGCAACAAGTTCCTCTTCAGCCTTACCTGTTCTTTCCATTACTGACCAGTCTGTCTTTATTCAAGATGAAGCCAAAAATTATGACTGTCAGTAAACATCAGTCTCATATTAAATAAACTAACACAAGCGACTTTTTTCTAGCATTAGCTTCAACGAGAGTGCTTTCTAAGGTTCTTTTAGTAATACTGAGGAAATTCAATTTCAGATCCCAGGTAAGAAACACCATCAGACTACTCCATAATTTACATATCCATTCCTTCCTTTACAGTTGTTTATGCTCAGACTCTCTTTCTAAATTGTGGCACAGTGCAAATGTTCTTTATCATCTTTTCTGTTTGCTCCATCCATTGAACTGTTTGCAAACAGCTATCAGAGATCTAGCAGAGTATGGAGAGTCACAATCAGTGGTAATACACAAAACTCCACTTTTTGTAAATGACGACACCAACTTTCTCCCAGTGAATGGAAGCCTTCTTTCAACACCTTAAAGAAATCTTAGAGACATGCAGCACTGTGTCTAGCTTTTGTGTAAATATGACCAAGTCAGAGGTAATGCATCTAGTGAGAATCTCTAATAAGATTTGCCATGCCAATGACCCATGAGATTTGAAAACATGAGGGTAGAATTCTCATTCGATTGAGCTAAACCAACACTTAATATACAACTTTTCTGCACTCCTTATATCAAGAATTTTAAAAGATGACAACTTTCTATTGTCTACATTTAACTGGAGTCTACGTGCAGACCATTAACAATCCTTCCCCAATGCTGAATTTTTTTCAGATTTTCCTATTCATACCAATTGAGCATTACATGAGAGAAGGGAAAAATCCTAAATAGACAGTGTTTGAATTTTACATGGCATGGAAAGAGACCAATAATTAACATGTTGAGGCTCCAGAGCAGAATATAAAAAGGAAGCATTCACCTCTCTTCCTGGAGGTTTTATAAATGAATAGCTGTAATTTGACATTTTTTGAACTGCAGAAACTCAAGGAAGAGCACTGAAGCATCATATTAATCTTTTTCTGCATTCCAACCAGATTTATAGCAAAGCCACTTTGCTCCCACAGGAGATCAGACCACATCCTGTTTTCGGCAACAGACTACAGAAATGGGAAAAGGCGATCGGGTACAATGCCAATATTCAAATTGAATTTTTGAATATGGGGGCTACTAAATTCTCTTTCAGCACAAGAGGGTGGCAGCTTTCAAAGATAGGATGCCAAAGGACTCTCTACCAGTGGTAAATCTCCAAAGTCAACTAATATCAAATTTTGAACAGCTTAGATAAATATGTAAGCCACCTCAACGGGTATTTTATAAATGAACCTACAAATTAAACAGTTTCTAGAGAACCCACTCAAAAACTAAGGATTAATGTGCTCCAAAAAAACCCCCCAAAAAACAAAACAAAAAAAAACCTTGCAGACTCTGGCCTAAACTAAATGATCTAGTCTTTATTGTACAACTTCATCCAGAAATGGTCGTATACTGCATATTCTACACTAAAAGCCTTAACATTCCTTTTAAGCAAAAATTGAAGGCCGAGGGCACTCGAAAAGCCACCTGAAGTCTTCATTTGCAACACAAAAACTAATTAAATACTTTATGCTGCAAAAGCTTGAGTTTCTTTTTTACCCCCCAAATTGGAGAATACTATAGAACAATCACTTACAGTTTTCTAATGCAATTATCAAATCACTCCTGACTCTATACAGTCTATGATATAAATACACCAGGTTAGGGTATCATACATTCCAAGTTGTCAATGGCTATGATGCTTTATTATATGTTTTTTATTAAAAGTTTTGGGAATTGAACTCTGGGACCAAGTCTGGCATTGACTTCAGAATACCTAGTGGAATATCTAATCCTAAAGCTTGTGGGTCTACCACAAAGCCTACATTATCAATATGGCATGTGATGTCAGAGAGACTACCTTAACTAGCGGAAAGTGTCATAATAGAAGGTTTCTTTGTGGGGTGGTGGTTTTTGGGATTTTTTTTGTAAATAAAGGAAAAGACTCTCTTAATTAAGTCTCTGGATATTGAGGTTTCACACGGAGAGAAATTTTGCAATAGAAAGGAGTTAAGGTTATAGAGGTAAACAGTAATGGTGACAAAATACAACTTGGTTGTACAAAAGGTACATCATGCCATACCAACCTGATCTCTTTCTGTGAGAAGAGAATGAATTTTCTAGACCAAAGGAAATACAGTAGATTTAGTGGATTTCACTAAGGCGTGTGATAGGAGTTCCACTTGAGGATTGTTAGTTAAACTAAAGAATAAAAAGGTGGGTAAGAAACTGATAAAAAGGGAGATTACAGTGAGTCATACTGAAAAAGACTGTCAAACTCGAGGGAGGCTATTGGTAGAGTTCCTTAAGGATCAGTCTTGCTCATTGTAAAATATATCAGAGGGCTAAAGAGCAGAGAGGGAGGAGTTAATTAAGTTTAGGGTCTATGCTGGCACAAGAAAAAAAATGAATAAAAACTGGCCATCAACAAGTTTAGGCTAGAACTTAGACAAAGATTTCTAACTGTCAGAGGAGTGAAGTTCTGGAATAGCCTTCCAAAGGAAGTAGTGTGGGAGAAGCAAAAAAATAACTTGTTTAAAGACTGATCTTGATAAGTTTATGAGAGGGATGGTATGATGAAAGAGGTTCCAATGGCATATGACCCACCAGTGATTGCTTTTCTCCAAGGGCCAGGAATGGATCTCTAGATGGGGAGGGCACTAAGTTACACAGACAGCTCTTTCCTAAATATCTCGCTGGTGGGTCTCTCCAACATGCTTAGAGTCTAACTGATAACAATATTTGAGGTCCTGGAAGGACTTCCCCTATGCTGGTCAGATTGGCAGAAACCCTGAGATTTTTTTCACCTTCCTCTGCAGTGTGAGCACATACCACTTGCTGGTTTGAACTAGAGGAAATGATGGATTCTTTGGAACTTGAAGCTTTTAAATTAAAATTAAAGGACTTCAGTAACTCAGTCAGAAGTTATTTCTCTATTACATGAAAGAGTGGATTAGTCCTGTAGCCAGTGATATACAGGTCAAGCTAAGTTATAATAGTTTCTTCTGGCCCTAGTTTAGCAGTCTATAGAAGAATCACATTTCTGTCAAGGCTGGGACATAGGATGGCCCAGCCTAGTATTTAGCGTAGGGCAGAGGTGGGGTCCTCATACCAGCCAGGGTTCAGAACCAGAAGGTCAGCAACCAAGAATCAGATACCAGAAATCAGGCCAAGTCTCTGGACCATAAGGTCAGGATCAGGAGACAGGAGCAAGTAGCACTGAGGGAGCACTCCAAAGCAAAGTGGAGCCCAGTTACATGGATGTCTTCCTGTCCCTCATTGTGGCTTAACATTTGGGAATCAAGTACATCAGGAGCTCTGGCACTAATCAGGACCAAGGGTTGAAACATTCCATCTGAGCAGGGCTTCAAGAAGTCCCCATTCTAGCTGATGTCAATAATGCATTGGGGGAGAGGGTTGGATCATGACGACTCAGGATCCTGTAGATCCAGATTTGAAACAAGTAGCTCGCAACAAGTTTTCCCTGGTTCCACATCTCCACTCTTTCGTTTGAAGGGAAAAGTCATCTGTGCCTTTATCAAGCACAGATATTTCTCCCACCAGCACCATTGGCCTGCACACTTTGGGCGTCATAGAGAGAAGCAAAACTAAGGCTCTTCCCACTTCTTACCCCCTGCGTTGTTAGATTAAATAGCAGCTCTAAAGAACTTATTATCCTTACAGTCAGTCTAGGCAGAGCCCAGGCATAGGTATTAGGTATATTGTACACAAGCCCCGTCCTTCCCCATGCAAGCACATAGGGCAAGTTACCATCTTGTCTTAAATTATAGAATTTAAGTGGCAGTCAATTATCTTAATACCCAAGTCATATTGGCTAACCACAATATTATTTATAATGAAGACAACAAAGAAGCAAGTACTTACAATTTTAAATGCTGGTTAAAATGATGCCTCAATCTGTTCACTGGAGATGCTGCTCATGTAGCTCAACCTTAGAGGGTTGAAAAAAGTCATTTGGAAACGGTATGTAGAATAGTTCCAAAGGGATAGCCGTGTTAGTCTATTGCAGAAAAACAACAGAGTCCTGTGGCATTTTAAAGACTAAAAGAGTATGTAGACTGCTGTTCAGAGGTACATACACCTTGTGAAGAAACTTCCTTTAGTCTTCAAGTTTAACTTTAAATGTCCAGGGTGCCCCCTCCCCCCCTCCAAAAAACAAACCTAAGTTATGATTATTGCTGATGCTAGATATGAAGCCCATTAATTCATTGCATTTGTGAACAAGTGATTTAATTCCAGCGGCCAATCAATCATGTTGAGGATGGAAGCATCACTGCCCATTGTTCTGTCAGTGTTTTATAATGAATAATCATAAATTTTATTAATTATTTATTAGGACTAAATTGCTTCTTTTAAATAATCAGTACTTAAGAAAATCTTTAATAAAATTTAACCAGGTCTAGGATCAGAATTCAGAAAATGAACTGGGTTTCATATCTCATTACTATGAAATAATTAAGCACAGCAAAGCAAGTAAACTAAACTAGCCTGACAGAAATGAGCATGCTACCACAGAAGAGAACCAGGTTCTGATCCTGATTCAGGACTCTGAAGCTGGATAGCAAGTAGGAGCCAAATTTTGTCCTTGGAGGCATACGACTCCCAATGAGCTCAATAGGAAATATGTATGCATGC
This sequence comes from Pelusios castaneus, assembly GCA_007922175.1. Taxonomy (NCBI): domain Eukaryota; kingdom Metazoa; phylum Chordata; order Testudines; family Pelomedusidae; genus Pelusios; species Pelusios castaneus. The sequence continues at coordinate 376,517 of ML688284.1, read as the reverse complement.
AAAGGCAGAGGTTGTCCTAAGTGTAATTTTAGTGGGAAAAGGAGAAGGGAAAGGACCTGGTTCCCCTATTGATAAACTCTCTTATCCTACAGATAATTCAAGGAACTGAACCTTCGAAATCCTCCAAGGAAGCGACCTGTGACAGATACTAAAGAAATGATGATAGAGGGAGAAATGGATATGGAATAAAGAAGTGGAGAAAAAACGAATGGCAGAAATTTCTTTAGTTGACACCAAGTCAGAAGGCCAGAAGATCATATATATTTCTTGCATTAATGTTCATTTTCTGACAAAAAGCATGAACATACTAAAGAATAGTAGAAGGTACAGTTTTTCATTTGAAAACATTATTTCCATTTAGCTGAACTTTGGATTTGCATATCTCCTTATGTTTAGCATCTCAAGAGAAACAGCTCCCTCCAAACCCCTTTCCACTGAAACCACTGAGGCAAATGCTCTGAATTGTCATAATTTATATTATTTTTCCTGTGATCGTCTTCAAAGCCATTTGAAAAAAAAATAGAATTAAAGCCTCTCTCTATGGATTATCAGATAAAATTTCAAAAAATCTTGGGATTAAACATTATTAAATTCGCTAGTATTGCAGTATTATCCTGTCTATCCATAAGAAGAAAATTAGAAAACTGTGACATGAATTATATAATTGAGAAATTCAAACTGGTCCAGAAACAAAGTTGTAATTTAATCTAACTACATAGTAGAAGGTTTAAGAGGGTGTCTAAAAAAAGGAATGCTACGTGGGTGGAAGAACGGAACAGAAAATGTCACAGAGAGAGATTAAATCCATGAGCCGTATGTTCAACAAACTTGCATAGCCAAATTGCCATGCTCACAATAAAGGACTGTAGGTTTTTGCTCAAGGGTTTGGAAAGCTGAGAGATACAGCAGGAATAGTTATATTGCTGCACAAAGGACATGGGGAGGGAGAAGAGAGACATGGAACAATTTCTTAGAAGCAAAGAAACCAGAATATTCGTTCATACATCTCCACAGAGGAAAGATGTTTTGGTAAAAATCTATAAAGCAAAATAGGTTTAAACTCCATTTACTCTGCTAACTAACTTTAACATCTCAAAAATACACTCAAGGAATTAATTCTGAAGAATGAAAACAGAAGAAAATGGAAATCTGTCCAGTAGAATTAATAACAAGTTTAGAGAAAGGAGTATAGCAATCTGGGAAAACAAGCTTAGGTTACATCATTATGAAGACTGCAGAGAAGAGAGGGTGGAGAAAGAAAAAGATGGAGCTTGTGCCATGTCATAGTACAGACTGCTGAGAAAAGAAAGTGGTGGGGAGGGAGAAAAAAAGTGTGATAGTTGTCACTATTTAAAGCTTAGAATGAAAAATAAGCACAGGAAAGGAGGAAAAGAAATCAACACAAAACCATCACACTAAACTTGACAAAAATACTTATTTTTTCAGATACTGACATATAAACAGAGTGATGCAGGGAAACTGCTCATTAAAATGCAAGTGACAGTATTCTTGAAATCAATAAGTTAAGAAAAGAACTAGAGATTTTAGAAAGACTCAGATGTTGGCAAGTCAAGTCAAGTCGACAGATGAACACAAAAAGGATACTATATCCTTATCTGCTAACTGGGTTTCTGCTAATTGAATATACCAATCCAGACATACATTCAGCATTCTCTCAGCAGACAGATAGACCAGTGAGAAGATTGTGCACTTATCGTGCAGTTTCAAATGCAGCTGCAAAAAGGAAGTTTCCTGACCTCAGCATCAATCAGTGATAACATTTGTTGTCATAATAATTCCTTGATCCAGATCTATCTAAAATGGATTACAAACATGGCTGCTTGCATCCAGTCTTGTCCTTCATATATCACATCACTTCAATTAGAGTAGGACCAGCTAATAAACACAAAACCTGACCAACATGATTGCCTTCTATGATGAGATGACTGGATTTGTGGATGAGGGAATACCCATTGATGTGATATACCTCAAGTTTAGCAAAGCTTTTGATCGGTTTCCCACCAACATTCTTGTCAGCAAGTTAAGGAAGTATGGGTTCGATGAATGGACTGTAAGGTGGATAGAAAACTGACTAAATCATCAGGCTCAGTGGGTAGGAATCAATGGCTCAATGTCTAGTTGGCAACACCAGTAACGAATGGAGTGCCCTTGGAGTCAGTCCTGGGGCCAGTTCTGTTCAACATCCTCATTAGTGATCTCGATGATGGGATAGATTACACACTCAGTAAGTTTGCGGATGACACCAAGCTGGGGGGAACGGTAAACATGCTGGAGGGCAGGGATAGAATTCAAGGAGACCTAGACAAGTTGGAGCATTGGGCCAAAAGAAATCTCATGAGGTTCAACAAGGACAAGTGCAAAGTCCTGCACATAGGACAGAAAATCCTATGTACTGCTACAGGCTGGGGACCAATCGGCTAATTAGCAGCACTGTAGAAAAGGACCTGGGAGTTATGGTGGACGGGAAGCTGGATATGAGTCAACAGTGTGCTCTTGTTGCCAGAAAGGCCAATAGCATATTGGGCTGCATCAGTAGGAGTGGTGCCAGCAGATCGAGGGATGTGATTATTCCCCTCTATTCGGCACTGGTGAGGCCACATCTGCAATACTGTGTCCAGTTTTGGGCTCCCCACTACAGAAAGGATGTGGACAAATTAAAAAGAGTCCAGTAGAGGGCAACAAATATGATTAGGGGGCTGGGTCACATGACTTACGAGGAGAGACTGAAGGAACTAGGCTTATTTAGTCTGCCAAAGAGAAGACTGAGGGGGGATTTGATAGCAACCTTCAGCTACTTGAAGGGGTGCTCCAAAGAGGAGGGAGCTAGGCTGTTCTCGGTGGTAACAGAGGACAGAACAAGGAGCAATGGTTTCAAATTACAGCTGGGGAGGTCGAGGTTGGATATTAGGAAAAACTTTCTCACTAGGAGGGTGGTGAAGCATTGGAATAGGCTACCTAGGGAGGTAATAGAATCTCCATCTTTGGAAACATTTAAGGCCAGGCAAAACCCTGGCTGGGATGATTTAGTGGGAGTGGTCCTGCTTTTTGCAGGGGGTTGGACTAGATGACCTCATGAGATCCCTTCCAACCTTAAGATTCTATGAAAAACCGAGAAACTACTGCTACCATTCTTTTCCTGCTCACTGCCCCATGGATATCATTCCTAAGTGAGACCTGCACCTTCCATTACACCAGTGGTTCCCAACCATTTTGGCTCGAGGGCCACAGGTATCATTTTCACAACCCTGGAAGGCCACCAATCTCCGCTTCCAGGCTGCACCCCCCACGCTGCAGCCAGACAGAAGGTGGTCAGTGAGGAGTTTGCCTCCTCACTGATCTCCCATCTCCTTGTCTGCAGCAGGGAAACCATACACATCAGGTAGCTCTATGTGTTCCACCTGGGTCCCTTGGGAGCAGCTACCTTCTGCAGCTCGCAGGAGGGGAGCAGCAGGCCAGTTTGAAAGGCCCCACAGGCCACAGATTGAGAACCACTGCATTACACCATAGTATCCCACCAGCTTTCAGCCCAGCAGACATCACTGGAAAGAAGCTAAATTTTGGCACTCACTGCTCTCTTTACCATGAGGATGCCACAACCACTGGCTCAGCTGACCCATCTTTAAGGCTCTTTAGGAGTGGAAGCCATTTGTATAGAAATAAAACAAATTTGGAAAAAATAAGATTGGATAGCGTGATAAATGTAATTGCTGTGATCTCAGAAAGCAGAGAGATAATGCTATTATACCCAAAATTGAAAGTTTATTGGTCTTTCACCAAATTGATATTACAATTAGCAAAAAAAATTATAAATTTTTCAGATTCCAAATAAAATCCATCAATAATGGTAACCGGTGTTTTAGGAACATCCCTGCCAGATTCCTCACCTGGGTTTAAAACTTAGCCTAATCCATAATGAGACAGGACTGAGTTTCATGGAATGCGCGCGCGCGCACACGCACACACACTAGTTACATGCCTACTGAGTTACAGCATCGGATTTTCAAAAAGTACCTAAATCAAACTTAAAGTCAATAACTAGTTTAGGAGGATAAAACTGGAGACTTTCAACAGTCTTCTAAGTAACTTGATTGCTTCAGAAAATCCCACTTTTGCTGGCTTGATTTAAGTAGCTTTGAGTACCCAAAGGCAGAAAAGAGACATAGGAGAAAAATATATATATATATTTTTAGTAGTTCAAAGAGAATTCCCGATTAAGAAACATCACAGAGAATACAATAATGATAGGCTATAGGTTAGAAGATATAGTACTAGGGTCTCTATATAAAAATCCAGGGTAACTAAAAATGTCAATCTATACTCAATAACTCTAATTTTAAATACCATTTTTAACGTCAGACCTGGCAAAAGGAAAGACACTGCCACCAACCATGTTTCAACTTGTAGGGCTTGATAGGTAATGATAAAACAATATTTATAGCTCAGCAAAAATTTTAAATTGGTAATAAGTTCAAGTCTTCTGTTACAAGGCCAACCATTGATTCCTAATATTAAGTTTGACTGTATGAAAGGATACACATTCCTTTGGCTTAATAATAGAAAGTAACTACTGAATCGATATTTTAATTACGTTTCAAAGGGGTAACCGTGTTAGTCTATTGCAGAGAAACAAACAGAGTCCTGTGGCACTTTTAAAGACAAACAGATTTATTTCTCACGAGCTTTCGTGGGAGAAAATCCCACTTCATCAGATGCTTTGAAGATGGGAAACTTGCCTCAGATCCTATGCTATCAATATGCCTAGCTATCTTAAATACACTATGGATTTCCTGAGAAAAATCCCATCCATTGGTGAACTTCCAGAAAATACTATCCTGGTCACTATTGATATAGAGGCTATTTACACCAACATCCGATGCAAAGATGGATTACAAGCCATTAGAAGAACTATCCAAGATCATGTCACAGCAAACCTTGTGGCTGAACATTGTGACTTTGTACTCACCCACAACCATTTCAGATTTGAAGATAATTTATACCTTCAAGTCAGCAGCACTGCTATGGGAACTCGCATGGCCCCACAATATGCCAACATTTTTATGGCCGATTTACAACAACGCTTCCTCACGTCTCATCCCAAAGCACCTCTACTTTACTTAGGCTATATTGATGACATCATCATCTGGACCCACAGTAAGGATTGCCCTTGAAGATTTCCATAGAGATTTCAACAATTTCCACTCCACAATCAAACTTAGCCTGGAACACCACACAGGAGAGCCACTTTCTGGACAGTACAGTGCAAGTTAGTGATGGGCACATAAACACCACCCTATACCCAAAACCTACTGATCGCTAAAGTTACCTACCTCTCTTGAACTTTCATCCAAGACATACCTCACGATCCATTGTCTACAGCCATCCCCTAAGATATAACCACATTTGCTCCGATCCTTCAGACAGAGACAGACACCTTCAGGATCTCTATCAGGCATTCTTTAAACTACAGTACCCAAGTGCAGAAGTGAAGAAACAGATGGACAGAGCCAGATGGATACCCAGAAGTCAACTACTACAGGAGAAGCCCAAGAAAAAACAACAACAACAGAACGCCACTGGTCGCCACCTACAACCCCCAAGTCAGACCTCTTCATCACATCATCAAAGATCTATAGCCTATTCTCCAAGACGATCCCGTACTCTCTCAAGCCTTGGGAGATGGACAGACTTCTCCTCACTTACAGACAGCCCCCGCCCGCCCACCATCCTTAAACAGATGCTCACCAGCAACTACAGACCAAACAACAGAAACATTAAAGCAGGAACATATCCCTGCAACAGACCATGCTGCCAACTTGGCCCTCATATCTACACAAAAGACACCATCACAGGACCAAATCAAGTCACCTGCGCCATCAAGGGCTCATTCACCTGCTCCTCCACCAACGTGATTTATGCCATCATGTGCTAGAAATGGCCCCCTGCCTTATATATTGGACCAATAGGAGAGCCTCTACACAAAATGAGTAAATGGACACAAATTGACATCAGAAATCACAACATTCAAAAACCAGTAGGGGAACTCTTCAATCTCCCTGCTCACTCCATTGACGACTTGTTTATAGCTGTACTGAAACGGATGAATAACAAATCACAGCTTCAAAGAGAAACTGTAGAACTCAAATTTATATGTAAATTTGACTCAGTTGCCTTAGGGTTAAACAGGGACTATGGATTTTTTTCTCATTACAACAGGTGATTTGACCTCACATTCCTCTATATGCTGTTCCCCAGTGTTTGAATCCTAACATCTATTCTGATTTGCTGTTACAGCCTGGCCTGATCCTATGTCATACACTTCCCTGCATTTAATTTCCTCCCATTCTATAAGTTTCCCATTTTCAAAGTGTCTGACAAAGTGGAATTTTCTCCCACAAAAGCTCATGCAATAAATAAATCTGTTAGTCTTTAAAAGTGCCACAGGACTCTCAATATTTTAATTAGTATACACATACTAGAATAAAGCAATTACAGAAAAAAAACCAGGAAATTGTAGTGCACAAAATGCAACAGTTTAATGCATTGACTAGAAGGCCTTGTCAAAGGCAGTTTGACTTAATTTATTCTGACATGGGTTAGATCAGAAGACTCTTTGCAGATGTCAGCAGACAATTTACAAAAACAATTGTTATTACAGCAGAAAATGTATATATGCATGCCCAGCTTCCAAGGTCCCACCAGAAATGGACCACTGCACACAGCAGGATAGAAGGTATCACATGTACAACAACATTACTTATTGGGGGCGGGGGGGGGGGGGGGGAAAAAAAGTTTCGGGCACGTTTTTCCATCTTGTCAGCATACTAGTACAACACATTAAATCAGCAAAGGACAAATCTGACTCTCTCCTCAGTCTTCCAGAACTCCAATAAGCAGCAGATGCAGGCTGGTATCACGGTCCAGGCACCCCACTGTACAATGAATCTAAGCTCTTCAGACACACTTGCACGGCCATGAACAAGTTAACTCTAGGGCATGACAAGGTTAATTCAATCTTCCAGCCAACCAGGGCTGCAGACATCAACATTTCCACAGCTTCAACACTCTCATAGCAATCTTGGAGCAATTCTGCAATCATTCATAGCGTTTGAGGAGTTTGTCTTCCCACTCATATCCCTAGCAGAGATCACCAACCTACAGCCCATTCTATGGACTGTGCACCAATTCTCAGTATTTAGACTGCTTTATAAGGATATTATTACTGAAATCATGAAGCATATACAGTAGGTGTGGGCAAACTACGGCCTGTGGGCCAAGCCTTTTCTCAGACCTTCCAGTGGGGCCTGGCTGGAGTGTGTCAGCCGCTCCCCACTTCCAGCTCTACTCCTTCCCACTGCTCCTCTCTCACCATGTGGGCCCAGCAGCAGCACCTTGACCAGAGCGTGGTGGCCGCTCCCCCTCCTAGTCCCTGCTCTTTTACCCGACCCCCCTTCCACCACACGGCCCACCATAATTTCTAGACACAGGCCAAAAAAATGTGCCCACTCCAACATACACCATATCATCTTTAAGATAACCAGTACATTTTTAGAAAGATCATGGATAATTCACTTCTGCATGTAAATTTCAGGATTTTTATGTTTATATAAATTGCCTAAGGAGATTGTGGAATCTCCATCAGAGAGGTGTTTAAGAGAAGGTTAAACAAACATGCCAGGGACAGTCTAGAAATACATAATCCTGCGATAAGTGTAAAGTACCAGACAGGATCACCCCTCAAGGTCCCTTCCAGTCCTACAATTTTATACAGTGTCTGTAAAAGGAGAAAAATAATCAATGGTTATTTACGTGGTCACTGTCTGAAACAGAAGCACTAAGTGAGTAGGTGCTTAATCCAAGAGTTTTAATATTGACTGGTGATTTTTGAAACCCAACCAGAAATACCATAAGAGGACGCTTGATTCCACCCCTATTCGCCACAAAAAAAAGTGTCCAAATATTGAGAAATAAACAAACACCCATTGAAACCCAGAATTTAAGATCTATTTTCCTCCTTCATTTTGCCTTTGGAAACATTTAATATCTATATTACTTTCAGAGTAGCACATGTAGGCTTATCAACCATGTCTATTGGCACTTTTCATCTAGGCACCTCAGAAATCATTAGATACTTTAGTTTGACATAAGAATAGGAACCTCTTCTAAATGCCTGTTTTGAAGATGGTCAAAACTAAAATCAGGAAGAGATGATATCAGAGACTGACCATAAAACCACATGAGTTAGTTGCAGAGCCAGGACTCAGGAGTTCCAGTCTATTAGCCTACCTTTTTTTTTTTTTTTTTTTTTGTAAGCGCGCGCGCGCACGCACGCACGCACACACCACCCCTCCCCAAGGAGCCCTATGGCACATTTCAAGATTAACAAATTTATCATATAAACTTCCATGGCATAATCCCACTTCATTAGATTCATGAAATGAGAACTGCTGTATGTTAGGTATATATACGCACATGCAGAGAAGGATGATTCACAAGGTCAATTCAAAATAGTTTCAGAGGGGCAGCCTGTTTCAACAAACCAAACAAGTTGTTTTAATTCAAACTGTGTGGATGTGGGCGTTTAAACAACAATAGACAAGTATGTTAGAGGGGAAATTACCTTCTGTAGTGAGTTAGCCATTCTAAGTCCCTATTCAGATCGAGTGTGATGGTGTCAAGTTGCATATGAATTCCAGCTCTGCAGTTTCACACTAAAGTCTGCTTTTGACTTTTTTGCTGAAGTACTGTAACTTCCATGTTTGTTGCAGAATGTCCAGTGAGATTGAAGTACTCCCCTACTCAGTTTTGGTTGTTAGCATTCTTGGTGCCTGATATGTGTCGATTTATTCTTTTGTGCAGAGACAGTCCAGTTTGGCCAATGTATATGGTAGAGAGGCATTGTTGCCACATAATGGCAGACATCACACTGTCTCTGCACAAAAGAATAAATGGGGATAAATAACAAATTGGGACAAAAAATTCACAAGATAAAAACCACAAAGCAAAAAACCCACACGACTTATTCTGAGGTGACTGTCTTTTTATTCAAGACTAGGAGAAAACAGATGTTTTTAGCTAAGAAGCAGAGTGAACTGCCACAAGTGCGCAGAATTGTACTGCCAAGTCTCGACTCGGGTGTGTGAGAGAGTGCTAAGGAGTGAAAAGACATGTACTGAGATCCAACAGCCCCTTACATACCAGTTGGCAAGACAGCAAGGTAGTACAAAGGGGTTATAGTAATCTCCTGAGTCTCATAAGTATGTTCTAGTTCACCAGATAAGATCATCTGAAGTCTTGAAAGCCAGTGTCACAACCCCATTATGTAAGGAGATGCTCAAATTCTGTATCAAGATACTGGTTACCAGAAAAGGTGAAAAATCAAGTTCTGTCAAATAAGATAGCTGTTCTACATATACATTGAATGTTGTCTTGTTCACAAGTGGTCTCCTATCACCAATCTGAACTGGCAGCAAAAGAAAGATTCCACAAACTTTTGAAAAAAGCTTACAGGACAAGAAGAACACAAGAGAAAAGTACCTTATCCTGACATACATAAAGGTTTGCTGAAGTATAATTGGGGAGGTGAGGAGAACAAAATGGAAAGTCATGCACCATTTACTGAGAAAGAAAGAGGACAGTGATTTTGCTTCATGAGAAAAGACACTCTACCAGACTCAGCTGAAAACACTGGTGAGAGTTTGGGATGAAATAAGCTCCTGGTGACTAAACTTAACAAGTTACTCTTGTCTATGGAAAATGTACCATGATTGCTTTATATGTACCCCTATGTTTCCCATATTTAGGGGCACTGCTATCCCAGAAAGAGATTCAGGGCACAGGCTCACAATCTATTCCCCAGCCCCGCTTCCTGCAGCCCAGCAATGCGCACCTTCCCTATCCCCTCTCTTTTCCAGGTCCGACTGTACACCTTCTCCCCCCATGCACCTTCCCAGCCCCCTCCCCTCACCTCTTGGCCATGTGCACCTTCCCCTGAGCTCTTCCTCTGACCCATGAACCCACATGCACCTTCCCCAACCCCTCCCCCCCAGCCCTGCACCCCTTGCCTTGACCCCCCATTCCCCCAGCCGATGCCCAGGTCTCAAGAACCCCTCTACCTTGATCCAGCACAGTACTTCCCTTTGTTGTATCGGGGGAGGCACCAGATGCTGGCTTAGCCAAGCCCGGTTTAGATTTCCCACCCTGGGCCATATGCCTGGGAACCAGGGACATGGCTGCCTCAAGAAAAGATTCAGGGCCCAGGCCCCAATCCAGGCCCCAGGGGTAGACCAGCTGGCCCAGAGGCGGGGTGGAGCGCAGCTCTTCCCTCCCTTCCCCCCTCCCTCCTCATCCCAGGTCCGCCCCCCTCCCCCTTCCATAGAGTGCTGACAGGGCAGTAGCGCTCTCTGTACTCCTGCCCTGCCAGTGCTGAGTGGGGTCTCCGGATCATTGGAGGGGTTTTAGGGGCTGGAGCCCGAAGCTTAAGCCCCTTGGATAATCCAGCTCTGTCTTTGGGGACAGTGGTCCTGGCAGTTCTGTGAGCGATTAGTGACTAAGACAGTAGTTCTCAACCTTTTGAGAGTCACGACACATTTGGCAACATATTGCAACTCTACAGCCACTCCCTCCAGGCTAAATCCAGCCATTTCCCCAGATCTCTGACACACTTCCACTGTGTGGTGACACAGAAATGGGTCCTGACACACTGCTTGAGAACCATTGGACTAAGGGGCTGGATGCTGCAGGGAATGCTCTGAGCATTAGGGGATTGGTGTGTGCCTGCAAAGAGAAAGCAAAGCCTATGGAGACCTGGTAGATAATGCTTGAGGTGCCAAACGTTGTTGGTGCAAGATGCTGATCCACAACAAGCACAGACGAGCCTTTCTCAAATTAAGGTAGTGCTGAGGAGCATCACACATACTTTATAAAACTGATAAGCATGCTGCAGAGTTATGCTTGAAGCTGGACAGAGCAGGGTACAGTGGACAAACTAGAGAATGTCTCTAATGGGGCTACAGATGGAGGAATCCAGCTCAGGTGGGGAGGCATCTCCCTCCAGCCTGAGACGGTGTCAGGGCATTGGCCCTTCACAATGCACAGGGGGCACTGGAGGAGCCAGGATAATTTGTCCTCTGCACATTGTGAAGAGCTGGCCCGACACCCCTGCAGGCAAAGTTCCAGTGCCTCATTCCCTACATGCCAACAGTGGGACTGACAGTGGCTGGCACCAGACTCCCCTCTCCAACCATGGCCCTGTGCTTCACCCATAAAGCCCGTGCCTTAATTTAGCCCTGAAGATATTAGAAAAGGCCTTTATTTTAAAAACATCCCTTGTTCCCTTCCCCTTTAGCGGGAGAGAGTTGTCATCCAATGACCTTTAAAGACACAAGATAGGAAAACACAATGGTGGGGAGGGTCATTCCTTATGAATAGGCTATGGAGCTTTGATATGCATGTGTTTGTTGGTAGTTATTTGATGGTCTATCTTGATCAGGGGTCTACAACCTGCAGCTCCTGAGCTACATGCAGCTCTTTGGCTGTCCTGTTGTGGCTCTGGGCTCTAGGCTGGCTGCCCCCCTTGGCCCTTGCAGGCAGCTCATGCCAAGCTCTCGGCTCCCCCCCCCCCACTACTGGGAGACCCTACACTGTACCTGATTCTGGGCTGTCCCCCCACCTGCCATGGGACCCTGCAGCAGGCAGCCTAGCTCAGCTCTCACCAGGAGGCTACACCCATTGTGACTCTCAAAACACTTGGCTATTGAAGGAATTTTTTTAAATGGCTCTTATCTTAAGTTTCCGACCCCTGATCTTGGCAGAGGTAGATAATATGTTTTCTTGTCTGTTACTATTGTTCTATTTGATGAAGAAGTCAAAAGGGGACATTAACATCTAGAGACGGACCTTTGGTGTAACAATCTAAACTGTCTGTTGACTGTGCTAATGCAGCTCATTATCTGTGATGCCTAGGAGGTGAAGAACAAATATTACTTACTTCAAAAGGACAATATACATTACTATTCTCGACTCAAAGTATCTATGAAATGTTTTGAGAGCTTAAATGGTTATTCCTGACTGCATTGTCTGAAGAACCACTTGTTGAGTAAAGGTCAAACATCAGCATCCTCTCATCATAGCCCACACGAGGGAATTACCTGAAAATGCCCACCTTGCTACAACTATAAAGGAAGCTTGGAATATAATCCTTTTATGTCACATCTGTCCAAGCTTCTCAGGGAAAGTCTGGATTGCAAAATTGAGATTCCAATCAGCACCAGCCTGGAATCACCCTGCTAAGTCTCATGGGTGAATTAGAACAAACTCTATACATGGACTATTGAGTCTTCATTTCTCTGGACTGGATTTCTAATCACTGAAGCTGTGAAACAAAGGACTGAAAACCTGAGACAAAATGATTTGAAAGTACATATATATGTATGTGATTATTTAACCCTTTAACAGTTCTTATAGTTTGTTTCTTTCCTTGTACAATAAACCTTTAGTTTTAGTTACTAAAGGATTGGCTGGTAGTGTGATATTTTGAGCAAGATCCCAACTTGTAATAATTTTGTAATGTGGATTATCCTTTGAGGTCAGGTAAAGAGCATGGAGTTTTAAGCAACTTATCTTTTTATTAGTCCCAGTAGCTAACTGGGGGCCAGAGACTGAAATGAAATAAAGGGGGCTGAGTATATTTCATTTTAATTTTTTGATATCCAGTGTGCAAGATCAGAAGCTTTGTTTGTGGATGGCTGGGGAAGTCCGACTTCAGGTCACCCACCAGTACTGGGAGAAACTGGTCTCCTTTTTGCAGCTGACCCAGACCTTGGCATTTTCAGGTCCTTACCCTAGGTACAGCATAGTCACAAGAGTTTCAGAAGGAAAAGGTCTCCGTGCTTGACAGTCTATTAGATAATACCAAAGGTTGTGTCCACACTGGAGCCTTAGACCGACTTAAGGATGGTTAAGTCGACTTTAAGTCGACCTCGGTTAAGTTGACTTAACAGAGCCTCCAGTGTAGACGTAACCAAAGATGGTAATCATCATCCTTTTGGATGAAAGGGAAGTTAGTTGAGATGGGTTAGAGCTATTATTGCTGCTACTGTTAAAGTCTAATCTATTTCATTTCAGGTGATGTTTGGGATTCAGCTAGAGCTGATCAGGGTGGCAATGTCATCTGGTTCCCTCTCTCTGGCCTGATCTGGTCAGAGTTATGACAAAGTAGTCCTAGGATCCTAGGAGACAATGGTGATCATGATACTGGTAGCCTTCTTCTGTTTTTCCATTCCACCACCCCCAAAGTCTTTTTTCCCCTCTCCTTCTTTTTTCAGTAAAGACTTAGAAAATGGAGTGATGGATGGACTGGTCATTTGCTTATCATTTTCCCCCCCATCAGTTAGGACTAAATTTTAAAAACACACCTGTTTTGGTTTACGGTTTGGTTTTTTTTATCTATACTTCCTTATCTACAAAGTATGAATTTAGTACAGGCCTTCTGTTATATCAGTAGGCCATTGTGTTTGGATAATTGATTTTTTCTGTCTTTCATACCTCTTACAATCAACATTATAGGTTGGGAGATTGTGCATTTTCACATTACTTTTATAGTTGAGATCACACTCAGAGTAGATTATCACAGCAACATTCAAATAATATTGTCCAGCCAAATTAGTGAAAGTGAACACAACAGACACAGGTAGCATGATTATAAGCTATTCAATTTTCCAATACAAGAGATCCATTGACCCACCAGATAAATTAGATCAGATCAGTTATCCTAAAGTTAATTTTACAACTCTAAAAAGACATGGATGTAGATTTAATACTAAATCAAAGCTTTGTTAAAATGAAAAGGTGTTTTCTTAATTTATGCAGCTTCTTAAACAAGTAAATGCCACCAAAACTCAAGAAACATCAGGAAAAATGGAAGAATTAGAGATACTACAGTGCAATCAGTACCATTTAAAAGAAGCCCTAATTTCTGAAATATTTAAATCTAGACCAACTTATAATAAAGTTTAGCACAATGCATAGGTGACAAAGGGAGTTTAAATCATAACACGCAATAAAGCCATGTAGTTAAGCTCATTCATAAGCAAAAATGTTGCATTGTTTGCTATAACTACAGGGGAAAGATGACAAAAAATAAACCTCAGGAGAAATCAACAAACATGTTGCAAGTCCAAAAGAGAATGGTCAAATAAGACAAAAACCATCTATTAAAATTCAAGGGGGAAAGCCAAAATAAAGCTGACGTATGAACTATAAATCAGTAATCCACCCATCAGATTTTTAATTGTGGTTGAAGCATCTAAACTAATGGCAAATTATGTTCTAACACACTCTTCCTCCTCCTATCACTAACCCATCCGAAAAAAACCCACATACTAAACACCACACACCACCATCATTTATGTACTTATCTTTTTTTGGCCCTCAGGTCTAACACAGGTCACATGGCTCTAGCCAAATCTGGTTTATAAACTATGTCAGTGAAGGAATCATAATTCAAGCTACAAACAGTTTTAGAAAATAACATTTTTACTTCTTCTCCTGCAGCTTTTATTCTGGCAGAACACCCACTGAGTTAAACAGGCATTTTGTCACAATATTCACTAAAGAACTGGGGCTTTCTTTTGAGAGCTTTGGTAAAAAACTAGCATTGGGGCACTAATTAACTGTCAGCCTAAACCTTTATATAGCAACATGCAAATAGAACCAACACACACACACACACACACACACACACACACACACACACTGAAATTGCCCATTGTCCTGTTTAAAGTGTTTACTGTTCAAAAATAGAGATTTTTCTAGTAAGTGTGTATATGAAGGAAAGTGCAATTACCTTGCAGATATTGAAGAGAAACAGGATAGGAGGAAGAGGAGAAAGAGGAACTCAACACTGCTCAATTCAGAGAATCTTAAAAAACAGTATTTTCAAAGGCCCAGAACTTTGTTCGTGTACTTCCATGTGAAAAACACTGTCCAGTGTACCTTGGAGTCTCTGCTTCAGAAGCAATTGTTACACTCTCTTCAACTTCCTACCCAGCTAAACTGCAGACAGTTTGGTATTTAACTGTAAGAGTTTATCATCTGAGTAACAAAGACAGAAACAATATTACTTAGCAGGCAACCTGGAGAGCTATGAGCTGCCCATTACTGTGGGAGCTCAGATTCATAGCTAGGAGAAGCATGCTGAGACTAGGAGTGGGTAATAAGCAATTTGTATATTTAGGTACTTAAAGAGCCACCAACATTCTAGAAGTAAAACTATCCTAACATTTAAATAGGATGATCAACTAAACACAGCAAGCTTTTTTCTTATCGTGACAGGGTACTATTAGTAGTTCCTAGTCACCAGATTTGCTGCAGCAATGGAAAAAATGCAGATTTCATTGAAGCCAGTTATCCCCTTTGGGGATTGTGAGCAACTTAATCACTGGGTTGGACGCAAAGAATGGCAGCTGGGAAGGAAAGCTCAGAAGGTGAGCCTGGTCTAAGGAGTGAAGGTTTCAGAGCAGCCTTTCTTTGCTGTTAGCCTGCAATATACTGTGTTTCTTTATAGAAAAGGAATAAACACACACCTTGGTGAAAGATAAACAATCGGTGTGCATTTGTGACTGCATGGCCACACCAATTGGCTAAGTAGTTGTAGAGAGATGCTTGTAAAAGGTTGTGATTTTAGAGACACTCCTTTTCATGGGACATGTTGTGTGAATTGGGAGAGGTGCCCTACAGGTGATCTAACATGGCTGCTCCCAGCTGCGCACCTGGGAATCCCTCCAGTCTGTAATTTCCAGAGGGGTAGCCGTGTTAGTCTGTGTACAGCAAAAACAATGAGAGTCCTGTGGCACCTTATAGACTAACCGATTTTCTTCGGCATAAGCTTTCAGGGGCTATAACCCACTTTGTCAGATAAAGTAGGTTATAGCCCACGAAAGCTTATGCCCAAGAAAAGCTTTTAGTCTATAAGGTGCCACAGGACTCATTGTTTTGTGCTCCTGTCTGTTATTAAAGTTCTATTCCTCACTCATTCAATGGTGTGGTCTTTAATGAACCCTCAAGATCATTACAGTAGTGGAGTACAGTTGTTAGTGAGACAGCTGCTCTGTGACATTCTTCTTTTTATAACAGTCCCATTTAAAGATGGGGGATAGGCAGAAAACATTTCCTGCCTACCCCTGAAGAGGATGTGGAGATCTCAACAACACACAACAATCTTCCTCCATTCCAAACCCACAAACCTAAACACATTTTGTCAGAGTCAATCAAAACCATTCTTTAGATTTCAACCTGGCACTTATAGTCTAACTACTAAAATTTCTAAACGTACAGTTGTTTTGTTTAAAAAACAAAGCTTTCGATCTGAAAGTGTCAATAAACACAACCCTCACATCCCCAGCAAGGAATGTTTTGTGAGGAAAAATAGTTTTTCAGTTCCTCAAAACTGACTCCCTTTCACAAACAGTTTCAATTTTAACAAATCAACACTGTCTGGCAAAAGAAACTTTTTATTTAAATATTCCTGATCAGCTTAAGCCCATTTATCATCCTTACAATTAAAAGCATCTCCCACTGCAGTGATATGCTTGATTTAAACATGCCTCTTCTTTCTTTTAAAAAATAAATAAATAAAAATCCACACTTCCAGTATTCTTTGTCAGGCAAATAATCTCTTGAATATAATGTGGTTGTACAGAAATAACCAAGGGCACAATTTGAAATGTAGAGCCTCTATTAGCTAGTAAGATTGCATTAAAAGAAAAGATCCCAGTTTGACTTTCTGATCTCAAGTTTAGTGAATAGGGCTGACAGAAGTAATCTTTAACATGTAAAACTGAGCAAATTTATATAAGAGCCATTGACACAGTTTAAAAAGTGGGACTTATAGTATCTTTTTGTTTTTTTAAAAAAGTATCTTTTATTAGATCACTTTAATTTACAACTACCAACTACCAAAAAGAACATCTTTTTCAAAAAGAGAACCGTGATGTGCATAACTGAAGCCATTGTTTCTTCCCATTCTTTAGTGTTTACCTGTTTTTATCATCATCTGTTATGACTATACCCAGACTGTCAACTGTCAGCTGAGGAAAGAACCACACTTTATTTTGAATGCTTTAGGCATTATATTAAAAATAGTAATTTTGGAAAAATTATATATTGTTGAACACTAGGGTAGCGTCTAAGTTGACTCATCTTTCTGCCTTCCTTAAAGGGGAGTCTGGCTACGTCTATAGGTGTTCTCCATTTGCTGCTTTTCAGGGTCAAACACTGCTGGGTGCCTTGTCTGCCTGCCTGCAAGAATGAAGAGCCTTCTTAAGCAGTACACAAGAACATCCTGCTTAACATAAAGATGAGAACCGCTCAGTTCACAGTGACAGCCACAAGAATGCAACAGTCAGTACAAAGTACAAGATTTCTTCCCTACATAGTGATATCTGATCATCTGTGCTTTAGAAAAATAGTGGTACTGAGTCCAACATTACTTAGGGTTGGCTGACTACACTTTAAAATCACAAGAGTAACACAGCTGCACCTCAGTAGTGGTTCAGTGTAAACACTACCTATGCTGATGGGATGAGTTCTCCCATCAGTAAGGTAATTCACCTCCCTGAGAGGCAATAGCTAGGTCTACCGAAAATTTAGGTCAGCTTAACTCCTGCTTAGAAGTGTGGATTTTTCCCACCCCAGAATGACATAGATGATTCTATTTAATTTTCTAATGTAGAACAAGCCTTTAACTGATTTTGAAAGCAGATTCAACTCCACTGACCTCATTAGATGCAACTCCTGATACACACTGGTGTCAGGAAGATAAAACTCAGGTCTACTGATTCCAACTTCAAAATTGGAAGTAGTAGTAGTTTGGATTGGGTTTAATAATACAAGACAGTATCTGATGACAGCACTTAATTAGTACATTTATTATTATACTTATACCTCTGCAGGGTTCCGGTGGGGAAGATATTGCACCAATACCATTAAAACCAAGTACTATGTCATTTTAGCAAGATAGCTATAAAAAGGGCAGCCATACAAACAGGGAGTCCTTTGTCACTTTTAAAGACTAACAAATTTATTTATCGCATGAGATTTCATGGGAGAAAATCCCACTTCGGCTGACCCAGGCTAACACCGCTACCCCTTTGGAACATAAAAAGGGCTTATGCAACCAACAGACATAGGCCCAAAGTTGACATTGTATTGCTGTTGCTCCTACTGGGTCAGGGTTGCATTGTGTTAGCACAGTAAACAAATGCAACAAAAATCCCTGACTCAAAGAACTCACATTCTAAGTGTAGGCTGTGTGGCCTGAAAGCTATGGAAGATAGGGAGCTCCATATCATCATAGGTTGGTGAATTGGGGAGGCAGGGAGGCAGACAGAAGCTCTATAAGGAAAGGAGTTCTCTGCCACCGTCCATTGGTGAACAAGGGAAGAAGCTGCCAACAGTTGCTTCACAAGTTGCTAACAGCAGCTGTGGAATTTTTCACTGGAATGAGTTTCCAACACAAAAGTTTCTTTAAAAAAAAAAAAATCAAGGTTTTCTATGTGAAAAAATAAATCTTAGTTTGTTAAAGAAATTTGGGGGGGGGAGGGGAGGAAATCAAAATAAAATTTCATTTGGGGTTTATTAGATTCAAAACAGAATCCTTTTGTGGAACTGACCTGAAACATTGTTTTGAATCAGTTTCATAATTTCATTAAATTCCATTTTTCTGTCAGTGTACTGTTTTATGGCAGTTCTAGTTTGGGCCCATTTCTCTGCTATGAACTGAGCTCCATAGAATTCTACATCACCCATATTGTAATGTGGATTTCCCTTTGACCAATTTATGTGCAGTGCGTCATGGGAGATGTACTCCTGCCAGTGAGCCTGCCCCTTTTGGGAGAACGGGGGCATCAGGCTCCTGAACTACAAAACCCATGAAATGGAAATAAAGTTCATCAATGTTAAACTGACTCATAACAGATGCTTTTTGGATCAGGTTCAATGAAAGCCAAATTAAACATTTCAGTTTCAGGATTGTCAGAGTATTTAATTCCGATTAAGAATGACATTTCCAATTCAAAGATTCTCAGAACTTTCTTCCACATTCAGACAAACAAGTGATGGAAATGTAAGAATTTCTGTCCTGAGCAAAAGTCTGACATTTTGCTCAGCTCTATTATTTACCCAGAACTTCAGAGGGGCAGAAGCTCTATAGAGAAGCTCTTAGCCACCATTCACTCATGACATGAGAAAAGTACAGTTATAGAGTATATTTGCACAAGCTTTGTACCCCAAAATCCTGCAAATGACACTTAGGGACTCACCAGAACTATACATGAGCTCTGAATAGTTTGGGGAGCAGGAATGAACTGAGACAAAGGGAAGGAGGGGGAATGAAATTCATACCTTTCAGCAAAGACTGCTCAATAGTAAGATTGCACAGATGTTCTTGAGGGGCTGAGAAAATCTCAACTGAGTCCTTGCACTCCTGAAAACCACAGGTGCGAAAACATTGAAGTCCCAGGGAGGCAGGTTGGAAAGAGAGTACACCCAGCAGTTCCTATTCCACAGAACTGAGCCTGGCTCCCCAGTCTAGGCATTGCAACCATTGCCTGAAGTCACACCATTCACATTTAATCTATCCATCCCTAGGTGTGGACAGGCCAAACCGGAGTAGTGCTCTGATCCATGCACGTGGTTGCAACACCACTCTGTTTAGGGGGAGAGCTTTCAAATAGGGCACCTGGGACAAACTACCCTCCATTTCTGGGCAGCCCTACACGCTATTGAGATCTTTCCATTTAAGATTTCACAAAGAGGCTATACAGAGGCAACTGATGACAAGACAGCACAGAGGTGGTTTTGCAAGAGGCAACACCTGCTGAAGCTCCAGAGAATAGACAGTTGAGTAAACTAAGGTGAGGGGCACCAATACAGCTAACCGCCCGAGTGAGGGGGAGGAGCCTCAGGACTGGACAAGGCAGCAGCCCTTCCGCCTGGAACGGGAGACAAGTCTGTTCAAGCGCACTCCCAGCCACAATCCACTGACACCAAAAAGCGTTCTATGGCATAGGGAGAAGAAATGTGCTAACCATGTATTTATCAGACTCACCAGTGGGTGCAGAATTAAGTTAAAAGGATTACCATCAAAGGGTGCATCTACACTGGCAACTTAGGTCAACTTAAGGACGCTTAAGTTGACCTACACAAAGCCGCGTCCGCACTGGGCTTTTATTAAGTCTATTTAAGTGCTTCTTTAAGTCGACTTAATACCACCACCTCTGAAGGTTGATTTAAGCCTTAAGTCAACTTCTTAAGTTGATTTAAAGCCAGCGTGGATGGGGAATAGCATTAAGTAGACTTAAAGCCAGAGTGGATGGCTATGTCTACTGTTAAGTCGACTTAACAAGATCGACAAAGTGTAGCCACTCTGTTAAGTCGACTTAACTTTACAAGTGTAGACATAGCCAAAGATACCAAGGGCATGGACAGTTTACTTATTTGTTTATATATTGTTATAGTGTTTTTCCAAGCTGATGCTGTCTCATCTTCACCCCAATAGTCTTTTCTTGTTATTAGATGACAGTTATATTAACTTTGGTTGTGCCTGTTTGTAGTCCCTGTGCTTTCCCACCTTTCTCTAGCAGATGGTACAATCTTCATAGGTTTCAATGGCAAGCAGCATCCCTGGTGATGCCTCCTCACTTTTTGGTCTTCAAATATTTTTATTTTATTTATACTATAAACAATTTTTTTTCTAGATGAGATGCCCTTAGGGGAATTCACTAAGAGGGAAAACCAAACAAACAAGTACTTCACATTGGTAGAACTTCTTGTATGAGGATTTTTTAAATACTTGTATGTATTTCTTTGCAAAGGATTGGCTGGCCAGTATAACTGTGCCCATGACACACACTACATTGGCCGTCCAATCTTTTGCAAACACGTGCATGCAAGTGTTTTTAAAATCCTCATATAAAAAGTCTTACCAATGTGAAGTATTTGGTTTTTTTTCCTTTTAGTGCATTCCCCTAAGGGTGTCTCATCTAGAAAACTTGTATTTTTTATGTAATTTTTTTATGTGCTGACTTTGCAAAAGAGAGCAGGGGAAATGATGCCTGTTAAGGGCACCCAGGAAAAGTTTTCCCCTAGGTTTCTGGATGGACCAGTACTGTTCGCAAAGTGAGATGGGATTCTAAAATGCATTGGTGCTAGCCTTAATCACAAACCTGATAGGCCATCTCCAAGTGACTTTCAAGCAATGTTCCATCTAAGGTTTGGCAGCTTGTGTGCAAAATTTTCAAGCCGTGTGCAAAATTGTTTCTGAATAAAATTTTTGTGTAAACTCACACGACAGAAATTATAGGCATTAATTGAAGTTAAAGTAATTGTAAATAGAATTAATTAATTGTGTTTAATTGAATTTGAATGAATTTTGAATTGAAATTTAGTTTTTAGAAAGGTTTTTATTTAAAATTAATTTTTTGAAAGAAAGAAGAAAGAGAGAAAGAAAGAGAAAGAAAAAGGAAGGAAGGAAGGAAGGGGAAAGAGAAAGAAAAAGGAAAGGAAGGGGAAAGAGAAAGAAAAAGGAAAGGAAGGGGAAAGGAAGAGGAAAGAGAGAGAAAAAAGAAAAAGGAAGGAAGAGGAAAGAGAAAGAAAAAAAGGAAAGAAAAAGGAAGACAAATAAGGAAAAAAGAGAAAGAAGGAAGAGAAAGAAAGAGAAGCCAAGGCCGCTGGCGGGGGAGGACACTACCGTGGCCCTGGGAAGCCGCCGGTGGAGTGGAGCAGACCCGAGCCCCGGAGGCTGATCCCAGCCCCGTGCTGGGAGGCCGAGGCCATCGGATGAGCCCGGCCCCGGGCCGGGAAGTCAAGGCAGTCAGCGGGTGGGAGCCCGGGAGCCCGCCGTGGCCGCAGCCACCCCACTTCCCCGGCCGTGTGGGGCAGGCAGGCAGGCCCGTGCACCTGAGCCTAGCCTGAGCCTGCCTGTCCCGCCTGGGGGTGGGGAGGGCCAGCCCAGAGGCCGGGCGCAGGTCGTGTCCGCAGCGGCAAAGCCGCAGCCCCAAGGGTCTGGAGGGAGCAGCGGAGGCTGCCGGGCTGCGCAGGGGTCCCTCAGTGCTGCGCAGGGGGTGCGATGGCCGCTGTGCGGCCGCTCACCCGCGCAGCTTAGAGGGAACACTGCTTTCAAGAGTTATGTCCTGGTTTCAAACAACCATTCAAACAGAAACTGGTGATTTCACATAACTGTAAAAAGTAAACGTATTACTATTTGTCCTATGATTCAACAGTACAAAAGATAACAAGAAACACCTAAACTAGTACTCATCCCCTTTTTTTGGATACAGCACAAATACTATCCAAAAGGGATCTACATTTTTTGAGATGCAAAAAAAATCAAATTTAGTTTATTCGCAGGTGTCCTTACCTTATTTCAATCTGTGAATTAATTCTCAAATTCATAGAATAATAGTGTTGGAA
>ML688284.1:333503-353629 GCA_007922175.1 Pelusios castaneus | reverse complement strand
GACACAGTATTCCAGATACGGCCTGACCAGTGTCGAATAGAGGGGAAGTATCACATCCCTCGATCTGCTGGTGATACTCCTACTGATGCAGCCAAATATGCCATTGGCCTTTTTGGCAACAAGGGCACACTGTTGGCTCATATTCACCTTCCCGTCCACCATAACCCCCAGGTCCTTTTCTACAGCACTGCTACTTAGCCGATCGGTCCGCAGCCTGTAGCAGTGCATGGGATTTTTCCATCCTAAGTGCAGGACTTTGCACTTGTCTTTGTTGAACCTCATGAGGTTTCTTTTGGCCCAGTGTTCCAATTTGTCCAAGTCTCCCTGGAGCCTGTCCCTGCCCTCCAGAGTATCTACCATTCCCCCCAACTTGGTGTCATCCACAAACTTACTAAGCACGCAGTCTATTCCATCATCAAGATCATTAATGAAGATGTTGAATAGAACCGGCCCCAGGACCGACCCCTGGGGCACTCCACTCATTACCGGTTGCGAACCAGACATCGAGCCATTGATTCCTACCCGCTGAGCCCGTTGATCTAACCAGTTTTCGATCCACCTTACGGTCCACTCATCCAACCCATACTTCCTTAACTTGCCGATGAGAATGCTGTGGGAAACCATATCAAAAGCCTTGCTAAAGTCAAGGAATGCCACTTCAACAGCTCTTCCACATCCACAAATCCAGTCATCTCATCATAGAAGGAAATCAGGTTGGTCAGGCACGATTTGCCCTTGGTGAATCCATGTAGACTGTTCCTGATCACTCTATTTTCCTCCAAGTGTTTCAGGATGGATTCCTTGAGGATCTGCTCCATGATTTTCCCAGGGATTGAGGTGAGGCTGACCGGTCTGTAGTTCCCCGGATCCTCCTTTTTCCCTTTCTTAAAGATAGGTACTATATTTGCCTTTTTCCAGTCCTCCGGGACCACCCCCGATCGTCACGAGTTCTCAAAGATAATGGCCAGCGGCTCTGCAATCACTTCCCCCAACTCCCTCAGCACCCTCGGATGCAATTCATCCAGCCCCATGGACTTGGGCACATCAAATTTCATTAAGTGTTCCCTAACCTGACTTTCCATCACCGAGGGCCACTCTTCTCTCCATTCCGTGTTACTCTGTGTAGTAGCCTGGGAGCTGGCCCTCCCTGTGAAGACTGAAGTAAAAAAAGCATTGAGTACTACAGCCTTTTCCACATCATCCTCCACGAGGATGCCTGCCCCATTCAGTAAGGGACCTACACCACCTCTGATCCTTTTCTTGTTGCTGATATACTTATAGAACCCCTTTCTGTTATCCTTCACATCTCTTGCTAGCTGCAACTCCAATTGTCCTTTGGCCTTTCTGATTTGATCCCTGCAGTCCCGAGCAATATCTTTATACGCCTCCCTTGTCATCTGTCCAAGCTTCCACTTCTTGTAAGCTTCCCTTTTATGTTTCAGCTCCCCGCAGAGTTCCCTGCTAAGCCACACTGGTCGCCGTCCACATTTGCTGTTCTTTCTGCACATCGGAATGTTATCTTCCTGTGCCTTTAACAGGGTTTCTTTAAAATACAGCCAGCTGTCTTGGACACCTTTCCCCTTCAGATCAGCTTCCCATGGGACCCTGCCCAACAGCTCCCTAAGGGAGCCACAATTTGCTTTTCTGAAGTCCAGGGTGTGTGTTCTGCTTCTTTCCTTCCTTCCATTGATCAGGATCCTGAACTCTACCATCTCATGGTCGCTGCTGCCCAGGTTGCCATTTACTTCTACTTCCCCGATCAATTCTTCTCTGTTTGTAAGCAATAGGTCTAGAGATGCAAGGCCCCTAGTTGGTTCCTCCAGCATTTGTACTAGGAAGTTGTCCCCAATATTCTCCCAAAACTTCCTGGATTGCCTGTGCACTGCTGTATTATCTTCCCAGCAGACATCAGGATCATTGAAGTCCCCCATAAGAACCAGGGCCTGCGACGATCTGGAAACTTCTGTTAGTTGTCCATAGAACGCCTCATCCACCTCCTCTTTCTGGTCTGGCAGTCTGTAGCAGACGCCCACCACAACATCCCCCTTGTTGCATTCTCCTCTAAACTTAACCCACAGACTTTCAACCATCTTGTTTTCACTTTCATAATGGAGCTCCGAGCAGTCATACAGCTCTTTTACATATAGCGCTACTCCTCCCCCTCTTCTTCCCTGCCTGTCCTTCCTGAACAATTTATATCCATCCATGGCAGTGCTCCAGTCATGCAAGTTATCCCACCACGTTTCTGTTATTCCAATTATATCATAGTTCCTTGTCTGTGCCAGTACTACCAATTCTTCCTGCTTGTTTCCCAGGCTCCTCGCATTTGTGTACAGGCACCTAAGATACCGGACCCATTGCCCTACTTTGCCTGTCGATTCTCCCCTCCTGTCGCATTTTCCTCCTTGCAATTTCTCCCGGTGTTCTCCTTCCCAACTCACCTGAGGTATTATGACTTCATCAGGAAATAAAAAACAATTATTTGATCCCATCCCCCAGTTCCAACTACCCTCTCTTTTATTCCTGCTGTTACAGCCCCAGCATCCCCCATTTTCCATCCCTTCCCCCAGGTTTCCTCAGTTTCACTTACCTGTGGGCCTTGGTCACCTTCCCCCTTCGAACCTAGTTTAAAGCTCTCCTCACCAAGTTAGCCAGTCTGCTTCCAAATACGCTCTTCCTCTTCCTGGATAGGTGAAGTCCATCTCTGCCTAGCAGTCCTTCTTCCTGAAACAGCACCCCCTGGTCGAGGAAGCCAAAGCCCTCCTGGTAACACCATCTCCGCAGCCAGGCATTCACCTCCAGGATGCATCTGTCTCTGCTCGGGCCCCTACCCTTGACCAGAAGGATCGAGGAGAACACCACCTGTGCACTGAACTCCTTCACCCGTGCTTCCAGAGCCCTGTAGTCAACTTTGATCTGCAGAGGGTCACCTCTCGCAGTATCATTGGTTCCCACATGGATGAGTAGCATGGGGTAGTAGTCAGAGGGACGGATGATTCTCGACAATCCCTCCGTAACATCTCGGATACGGGCCCCTGGCAGGCAGCATACCTCCCGAGAGGCCTTATCTGGGCGACAGATGGGTGCCTCCGTCCCCCTCAGAAGAGAGTCCCCAACCACCACAACCCGACGTTTTCTCCTGGGTGTGATGGTTGTGATCTTCCTTACATCGGGGGTGCATGGATTCTCCTCTTCCACCTCATCTCCCATCTGTAGTGCTGCAAAGCAGTTCTTTACCACAACGGAAGGTGGGATGGGAGCAGGGGTGGAGCACTGTCTGCTGTCAGAAGTAACCAACTTCCAGTGTCCACCCTCTGCTTGAGCCATCTCATCCTTCTCTGAGGGTGTGGCAGCAGTCCTTTGCCTCTGGATAGTTTCTTCATCCTTGCATGTTTCCTCATGGATGCTATCCAGGAACTTCTCCAGGGCATGGATACTCCTGAGCCTGGCCACCTCCTCCTGTAACTCCCCCATCTGCTTCCTGAGAGATTCCACCAGGAGACACCTGTCACATTGAATGATCTCCCCAGCCTGACCATCTGAGAGTGGGAAATGCAGGCCACAGTCCTTGCAAGTCCACACCAGGATCTGGGTAGAGATATCCATGGTCAGTATGTCTGTCTGGATTCAGGCGCAGGTGGAGGAGACAGAAGCAGTGCTGGCACAATAGGGTAACGCATGTACTAACACCTTCCTGGCTGCCCCCTTCCCAATTATTGTAGGTTTATTCATTTGTTAATACAACACATCTAAAAATCTTACTATCCTGTTGGAAAAACAGTCAGTTATGAGGACTATTCTGGACTCAGGCAAATGAAAATGTACTGAATAAAGCAGCTTAACATATTAGGATCTGTGAATTGATCTAAGGTTATACATCTTCTTTGCACAGTATAATCATGACTGCTTCAAATGGTCTTCATAAAAGAACTCTTTAGAAATTAATATGCACCTCCATTGGTAGAATGGTGTAAATTATGAGACTAAGTCCTGACATGCATAACACACACTCTCAACTTAGTTTTTTGACTCAGTTCTTTGCAAGAACTTTGAATTTCTTTGTGAAGACTCCTCCACGCTGCAGCCACTGTTATGAGAGAACTGGACTTGACATAACCCACAGTCATCTTGTGCTCGTAGCCACTATAAGCTTAAAGCGAGGACACCACATGAAAATGAAAAGAGGATGGATAGCTGATCTTGTGTTGGGTCCTGTGTCTGTAAATAAGAATTGCTTTATTGTTCCTAATTCCAAAGGGGTAGCCGTGTTAGTCTGTTGTAGAAAGACAACAGAGTCCTGTGGCACTTTTAAAGACTAACAGATTTATTTATCGCATGGGCTTTCGTGGGAGAAAATCCCACTTCGTTAAATCTGTCGTTCTTTAAAAGTGCCACAGGACTCTGTTGTCTTTATTGTTCCTAAGTAAGATGGTTAGAAGTTGTTTTGAATTATGTGCATTATTTAGAGAACACTACAAAAATTTAGTGAGCATATATACTTTGGATTTTCTATGAGCAAGAAAATGATATTACTTTCCCCAGCCCATAGGAAGAAGGCTGACCACCTGAAACCTGCTGCTGCCACTCTCCACCACCCCATACTTTGGTTAAAGTTGGTTATATTCTAGGGTACTCTGGATATTGCTATTTTAAATGTGTGCTTTATATGCAGTAAAAAAGGATTTGGGGGTGGAAACACTCATGTATCATCATTTATCAAAGAGAGGTACAGTGTCCCTCACTGATTCATATACTGATACAGCCTGGAAAACAGATTAGTTACTGTAGCTTTGGGTTCAGCTAACTCCACATAATTTCACCTCCTTTTGTGCAAACTGAGATCTAGATGTAAGTTTCTTGTGACTGTCCAACTAGGACTTTAGGCTTAATGGAGCCAAGACACATCCCTTAAATTTTTTCCCTTCATTTCTCCCCCTCTCTTTTCCTCAGTCACTGCAGGTAACAACCATCTTTCCTATAACTCAGGCCCACAATCTGGGTGGCATATTTGACTCCGCATTCTCCCCAGATGATCACACATGTCGCCACTTGCAACCCCTCAATACAAGTATGATGTCTGCTGTGGGAGGAAGTCCTTTATGAGACATAAGATGGCTAAGGAGTCCAATTTGTACTCAACAGGTTTTTCTTGAGTACAGACTTATGCTTCAAAGCTGGTGGAATAGCTCATGCAAAAACTTCAACTTCTGGCTAGAATTTGGATTAATGAGGAAATTCCACCTACCTAAAGAATGCTACCATTATAGCCATTTTTAAGAAATAGAACAAGCCCATGTGTGGGAATTACTGAGGTATTGACCTCCTCTCCATTGCCAGGAGGATGCTTTCTTGCATCTTTTTGAACTGGCAAAGAGGCCCTTCCGGAATCTCAATGTGGTTTCAGACCATCTCAGGTGTACCGCCAACATGATTTTTGTTGCATGACAGATCCAAGAAAAGTATAGAGAAGAGCACCAGCCATTGTTTATGGCATTTATTGACCCAAGGCCTTTGAGTCCATCAGTTGGGAAGTGTTATGGAAGGGTAATGCCTAGGTTTGGTTGTACATAGAAAGTTCATTTGTGTTCTCAGGCTACTTCATGATGGAATGGTGGCCACAGTCCTTTTCAATGAGTTAGAGACAAACTCATTCACCATGTGTACTGGTATTAAATAGGGCTGTGTTATTGCTCCAATCCTTTTCTCCATCTATCTTGCCATAACCTTGATTTCTATTCATGACCATCTTTCCTCTGGAATTGAGATTAAAAAACTGGCTATTCATGAAATACACTGTCTGTGGCATCTCCATTCTAAAACTAAAAAATCACCAGGACTGTTACCGACCTTCAGTAAGCTGATGACTGTGCTATCCTCTCACACAGAAAGGCTGACTTAGAATCCACTGTTGATCTCTCCTCAGGTACCTACCATACCTTAGGATTCTCCCTCTACATTGGGAGGTTAAGGTGATCCACCAGCCTGCCCAGGCACAAGTTGTCCCCCTTCTACAAACTGCCATTGGTGATGAACCCCTGGAAAACACTGAGCATTTCCAGTATCTTGCTCACTTTGAGGTCATACATAAATCTTGCCACTTCATCCTACAAGTCTTTCCTCTCCATCCATGCAGCTAAAGCAGCCCCAGACTTGGGGATACACTAGGGTGGAGACAAACTGCGATTCTCTGTGACATACATTCACAATCTGTGCTCTGTCTCTAGCACTTTTCATGAACACTAAACTCATATAAAATATGTATTTAAAAGATTATGCCTGCTGAAGTATAGGAGGAACCCAACATTCATATTAGATGACAGGGAGACCTACTGTAGATTAGAAATTAAACAGTAAACAAAACACAAGGAAAAAAAGAAAAATTGAAGAAAACACCCAACCAAAACAATCCTATGAACATCACAGAATGTATTTTTTTAATTTATATTGATAGTGTAGTTTAATACTTCAATACTATTAAATGTATTCAGGAATGTTTTGTAAAAGTGAAGGGTAATAAAAGTCCAGTTCCTTCAGCCTCTCCTCATAGGTCTTCTACTCCAACCCTCTAATCATTTTTGTTGCCACTCATGGACTCTCTCCAATTTCTCCACATCTTTTCTGAAGTTGGGCCCCCAGAATTGTACACAGTACTCCAAATGTAGCCCCACTGGTGCAAAATAGAGGGAAATAATCACTTCCCTTAATCTGCTGGCAATTCTCCTACTAATGCAGCCCAATATGCTGTTAGCGTCCCCATTTTTTAGTGGGGACATGAGAATTAGAAAGTTTCTACTGTACACTAGGTCATAATGATCTTGCCATCTAGACTAGTACAGAAAGAGGATGCACAACTTAGGGCTTCTGTACTCATGCTGCTGGTGAAGATGATCTATGCCAATGGGAGAGAGCTTTCCCATCAGCGTAATAAAACTATCTCCACAAGCAGCAGTAGCTATTTCAACAGCAGCAGCATTCCCACCAGCATAGCGCAGTACCCAGTGATCTGTATGTCAGTGTAATTTGTGTTGCTCAGGGGGGAGGTTTATTCAAATGTTACTGACAAACTATAGTGTATACATAACCTTATTAGATTATCCTGTAGCCCCAGTAGTACAGAAGCCAATGTTTCGGGAGCTGTAGTTTTATCCTTTATGCATATTGCTGTCTGTTGCCATGGTGGCATTGTATATACATAGCCAGAGACACTTTCAGTACAAAGTGGAAAAATTGATCAACATTCCCTATATAGCGCTACAGAAAACAGATAATCAAAGAAAATATTTCTTACTAGGTATTGAAGCTTTAGATAGAATAAGTGATATCCAATAGTGATTTTGAAAAAGGAAAATTTCTTGTTGCTAAGAAAAGGGAATGAGAATAATAATCCAAGATCAGGCAGAATTGAATTCATTCAGGGAGATAATTTTGACCTGATTAGGTGTATTTTGTAAGAAATCCAAGATCCCATTTGTAAAGTGTGTGCACGCGCACACACACACACACACACACACACACGTGTGTGTGTTTGTTTTAAACGCTCTACCTCAGGTGCTCCTTATTGCAAGGAGATTCTGAATAAGAGTCTAATATGTGCAGCACAGGGTGAGGGAAATGATGAGACTCTTGAATACCCTGATTAGAGATGTCAACAGGAAATCAAACATGTGGAACCTCTCCGGTTAACATTTTGAACCACTACCCATTATCCTACTACCCTTCATTTCTGAAGGATTTTCCATCCACTAACCTTTGATCCCAAGTTTAATTCTAAGGTTGGCATCCGTAGCATATCACTTGGCTCAGCAAGCGAACTAAAAAGGCAGTTTCACCTGCGGCATCCCTTTCAGAGACATGAAAGATGGCATTAATTTTCTTGTTAGCCCAAGCATAACTGGTTCACATTTCACTAGCTTGAGCATGCTGATGAGCACCGAACAAAATTTGGAGTGCCACTACATATAATCCAGTCAAAATTCATTGAAGGAGCAAGATGTGGCCGGGGTGTTGCATTCTGAGTTTATGGGCCTTCATTTAAAAGTACATCATCCCCAAAATGACAAGGAGTCCTGTGGCACCTTAGAGACTAACAAAATATTTGCAGGGCATAAACTTCTGTGGTAGTCCCAAAAGCATGCCACATGTCTGCCATGCAAGAACTTATTTTCCTAGCTCATGGAGTACATTACACATACTTTACAACCCTCTTCCATTCATTTTGTTTACAGAACCCTCCTGGATAAGAGGGTAGTCAAAAGGAAGTCATTATTTTTTTCCCCCTCAGAAAAGCATCATTTTGAACTTGTTTTTTCTTTTAAATTTTCAAATAAAATGTTGAGTCAAAGACTGAGCACAATATTCAAGAGTGGGGGCCTCAATTTAGCTCTTGAAAGTAGGATACTCAGATCACAGTGTTTGAAACCCTAGAGTCACATTAACAAATCTTTGTTAGGAAGTTTAAAGGAACTCCGTCAATGAGAAATGGGACCAAGTGAGAGGCAAGGGGAAGTCCTCGGTGCTACAGGTCAAATTTGCCTAACTCCTTTCCCCACACTTTCCTCCTAAGGCGTGAAGAAGAGCGCCTTACTTATGCACACCTCCCAAGCTTCTTCAGGACAGAACCAGTCTACTGTGGAACAGAGGCAAAACACAAATTAAGTCAGTCCCATCATGGGGAGATGCATTCAGCAGACCCCTTCTTCCTTCCATAGTTGACTCACTATGGAGAATGAACTACCTTACCCAGCTAAAAGATGATCCAACATTTTTTCTTGATTTTCCCTCTAAAGTCAGGGTTATAATGGAAATCCAGAGTCATTCTGGTTAAGTAGTGACTTCATGGGGAGAAAATACAGGTACTAAAGGGCTTTTTAATCTAGAGCAGAAAGAGGTCACAAAAACTAACGGCTGGAAGCTGAAGCCAAACATTCAAAACCAGGCACTTTAAAAACAAACACAAACCAAAACAAAAACAAAAAACAATGCAACAACTAACTGATTAATCACTGAGAGAAGTGGTGGTTTTGCCACATTTCTTAATATCTTCTGGAACATATTGTGGCAAACTAAGGACTCTCAGTCCCCCTGGGTCCTGTGCTTCATGTAGTGGCAGCCAGCTAGGGCACAATTCTTCCACCTGCAACCCCCCAGGCACTATGGATCCTCAGTCCCTCCTACTCTGAGGCTGGGCTCTCCACCACCTGGCCTGAGGCTCTAAGGCCCATCTGGGCAAACTTGCCCTAAATGCCTGTACCTCCTAAGGCTGTCAGTAACAGCTACTGGACAGCTCTCCTCCACTTTTCTTTGCTCTGTTCTCCTCCATGCACACCAAATTCTGCTCCTACCTACACCTCCAGACAACACACCCAGACTCCCTCACTGCCTAGCTACTACAGGGGCTTTTTATCTTCTACCCTTACTTGGAGTCAGGTGTTCCAACTGACCCTAGATGCCTTAATTTGAGTCAGGTGCCTTAATTGGCTCAAAGCAGGGCCCTCTGCCCAACTGGGAACAGGACCTTCCTGAGCCGGGGACTATCTCCACCATCCTCCTCAGTCAGGGAGAAGGAGGACAAAGAGAAGGACACGCTACTGCTGGCTTGCCTCCCTCCCACCCACCCCCTGCCCTGAGAGGTGAGTGAGGGGTCCCACTGCTGCTACCACCATCTGCAGAGGACCCCACCTAGCCAGCCTAACCTTGCTGCTGTTGCTGTCCCTGGAGCCTGCTACATTCACCACCACCACCAGCTAAGAGGAGGACAAGAACTGCTTCTGCTGTTCCCGCTGCTGCAGCTGGGGGAGAGCTCAAGCAAACACCAGGAGCTGTGGAGGGGTGGCTTGTTTTGGACTTGGAGTGACTGTACCATCTCTACTCTTCTGGTGATGGGGAAAGAACTGTTGTTGCTGCAGGGAAAGGGGGGAGTAGTGTGGAACCCTCCCCCCAGCTCCAGCTACTTCCCCACCCCACCCCCACCACCATTGTCACTCTCAGTGACCCACCAGCCTCACCTCCTTGCCCTCAAGCCTGCAGCTTGCTCCCCATACCATCTGGGGCTATTGTAGCAGTAAGGGCTGTTCTCCACCCAAGCACACTCCCCCACCCCACCCCTGATTACTTAGATTTTTCCTCCCCTCCCAAACTGTTTTGGCTGGAGGGCTCCCTCTGACCCTCTGCATTGCCCTCCAGCTGGTACAGTACAGAACAGCCTACCCACCCCACCACCACCACCCGCATGCTCCTTACAGCTTGCCCTGCCTACCCTGTTTGCTTATTTTTTTCCTTGGCCCCTTTAGACTTTGTTTAGTTCCCTTGCCCCGCCCCAGTCCTTCAGTGTTAGGTTTTTTTGGGTTCTCTGCCCAGTCCCTTCAGCTCTTTTAGGTTCCCTGCCCTGCGCCTCAGCATATGTTTGGGTTTCCTGCCCCATCTCCACCCTGTAGTTTCCCTTGCTCCCCTTCCCCACCCCACACTTGATTTCACTACTCCCTGTGACCCCACCTCCCATTTTCCTAGTTGCCGATATCATTGCCCCACCCTACCTCTTTGATGCACCCATGCTCCACCAGCACACGTGAGCACCTGAAAGTCCACATTTTAGTTGAACCCCTATTCACTGCACCCCTGATGCTATTGTGACTCTCACCTTACCCAGTGCAGCCGGTACCCTTCCTACCCCATATAAGGTCCCTATACCCCTCCCTTCCCAGTGCCCTCCCCGCTGCCTGTAACCTAGCGGGGAGGGGTGGTCTGCCAGCCTACCTTTTCCTCCCTTGTCCCTCCCCCAGTTATACCCTCCTCCCCTGTTGCTGCCTAGTGGAAGAGTGGTTTCCCCTAGCCCTTCTTTGTCCCTACCCATTCCCCCCACTAATGGATGTAGACCTTGTCCCAGTTTCCCCTGCCCCCTTTCCTAAGTCTACTCCCCCCATCCACTTCTGCGGCTACCCCTTTGACCACTGCTGCCACTTCTGCTACCACCATTGCCCCCATGGGGGCTTTGACAGTAGCGGGCACAGGAGGGGTCTCCACCTCTTCTGCTGCAACCTCCTCGGCTAGTCGGAAGAGCAAGGTGAAAAAGGTGAGCAAGGGCT
The DNA here is from genome assembly GCA_007922175.1 of Pelusios castaneus. Taxonomy (NCBI): domain Eukaryota; kingdom Metazoa; phylum Chordata; order Testudines; family Pelomedusidae; genus Pelusios; species Pelusios castaneus. The sequence goes on along the minus strand of ML688284.1, from coordinate 342,548 downwards.
CTGCCGCCACCGCAGCCCCACCATCGGCTGCGGCCCCTTCTTCCCCTTCCACCAGCTCTGGGGGCACTTGTGCCCCAGAGCGTACACCGAGATAGACGCCACCCCTCCCCCACTACTGAACCATCTGCCCCGACTGCCTCCTCAAACAACATTAAGGGGCTGGGGCCCCTTTCCCACCGTAACCAGGAGGCACGACGTCTGTTGCCTCCTGGTGGCTGCCTCATCCCATGTAGAGACCTATGTGTGGGTGTTGGTGCGAGGGATGGGACCCTTAGCTATCGTGGCAGCCTCCAAGATGTACAGGAAGGTTATCTTCTTCCTGGAATTGGAGGCTGCTGCGCAGGAGGCGGTCGAGAAGAGCCTGGCGGTGGGGGGCATTTATGTTCCCCTCACGCCCCTGGAGTAGCTGGGTGTACAGGTGGTGTTAACCTCTGTCCCGCCCTTCCTCCCCAACACTGCCCTCATTTCCACCTTGGGGAAGCCAATATCTGTCATCAGCCCTATTCCATTGGGCTGCAAGGACTCCACCCTCTGTCACATCTTGTCCTTCTGCCGGCAGGTCCAAATCCAGCTGCTGCCAGCGTGGGCACATAACAGAGTGGCACTTTCTGGTGCCCTATCAAGGGGCCCATTACTGAATCCATTATTCCTTAGGGGAGGCTCGCTGCTTCCTCTGTTGGGCCACGGGGCATGTCCGAAGGGACTGTCCCACAGTCCAGCACGGAAAGGGAGCAACTGGCCCCTCCCTGAGGCTTTGGTGGGCGCCGGCCTCACCACCGCTGGTGACCCTGGCCACCAGGCTTCTGTAGCCACCTCTCCTCCTTCTTGCACTGGGCCTGCCATCAATGCTGCTTGGGATGGGGGGACCATCCCTCTGATGTGCCCAGATGAGCAGCCGGGCTGCTGCCGCTGCCACCACCACTGCAAACTCAGACGGGGCCCATGGAGAAGAGGGCACTGGCCATGGTGGCCCCACAGTCAGGAGAGGGCTTTCCTTAGGGGAAGTGTTCCCATCCCCTTGTCCCACCCTCATCCCTCACCCCAGGTGCCTTCACCCTTGGCACCTGCCCCTGCTCCCACTGGCCAGCCCTCTGATACCACCTTAGAGGGCTGGATCCTTTTCAAGGGGAAGCATGGCAAGCACAAGACCACCCAGACCCTCCCCACCATGTCAGATGGGGAGGAGGCCCATCTTAGTGTGCAGAGGTGGAGGCTCCCTCCATGAGGCAGAGGTTGGTCCTGGCAGGTGTCACCAAGGTCAGAGACCTCCTGGACTATGCCTGGGGGGACTGGGTGGATCCCCTTGCACTGGCTTAGTGCATGGGGTTCCCCACTCACCCCTCAGTCCTGGCCCTCCAGAGCCTTTAATCAGGCCCTGGCCCCACAAGCCTCCCCGGCTGCCCTCGCCTCATACCCCTAGCCGGATACTGGACTTGCAGCCAGCTTGCTTTCAAACCATGCCTTGTAAATATCTGTACATGCTCGTGCTCCACACCATCCACTTCCTCATCCTCGTGTCCCGCCCCAACACAAAATGGCAGGACCTACTACCACCAGCAGAGGACAAGGAGCCCTGGTGGGCCAATCTGTATGCCACCTTGACCCCGCAGCCCACGGGGGCCATCAGTTGGTGGCTCCTCCATGGAGCCATGAGCATGGTCATGTATTTGGTGTGGTTCACCCCTCGCCCCGACACCTGCCCCCTTTGCAGCATGAGGGACCTTGGTGCACACCTACCTTGAGTGCGCAAGGTTGCAGCCCCTCTTCCGGCTCCTCCAGAACCCCTTACTGAAGTTGTGGCTGCCTTCTCCCCCCACTTGTTTTTGTATGCACACCCCATCCGTGGCCCCACCATGTCACAGGACCTCCTTGTCAACCTCCTTCTGACCTATGCCAAGGTCGCTATCTACAAAACCAAGGAGAGGAGGTTGGCTGAGGGGGGTCTCTCCAACTGTGGGGCCTATTTCCAGTCCCTTGTCTGATCCTGGCTCTGGGCAGAGTCTGCTGGTTCTCTCAACACCTTCTGTGAGCAGTGGGCACTGTCCAAGGTTCTCTGCTCGGTGTCGCCTTCTGAACCCCTTGTTTTGAACCTCTAGCCTCACACCCGTTCCTGTTTTTCATTAGTTTTTCCCCATTAGCAATTGGAACTGGGCCCAGTGCTACCTCCCCTTAGGCTGGGGGAGGGGTTTTAGCAGTGGGCAGGCTTGCACCCACCCACCACCCAGTATCCAAATAGGTCTACCCTGCTGTAGCCATTAGGCCTGGCTCTGTCACAATATGTTTTAGCCAAATACAAATTATCAGGATAAATATAGGGATATTTAGCTGAAATGAAATGGTCTGTGTTATTACAGGACGTCAGACTATACCAGTGGTTCCCAACCTTTCCAGATTACTGTGCTCCTTTGAGGAGGCTGATTTGCCTTCAGTACCCAATGTTTAATCTTACTTAAGAAGTGCTAGTTTACAAAATCAACCAAAAATGCAAAAAAGTGTCACAGCACACTATGACAAACATTGTTTACTTTCTCATTTTTACCATATAATTATAAAATAAATCAAGGCCCCAGGATGAGAAATATTCACACAGTAGATAAACAAGTCATTGTCTGTAGAAATTTTAGTTTGCACTGACTTTAGTGCTTTTCATGTAGCCTCTTATAAAACTATACAAGTATCTAGAGCTTACGTACCCCGGCAGACTTCTGCATACCCCAAAGGGTACTTGTACCCTAGTTTGAGAACCACTGGACAAGATGATTGGACCTCTGATAAGTGACCTCAGTTTTGTGCCTCCCTTCCCCTGTCTGAAAATGGTAAAATTTTTCTTTCCCTGTGCTTTGAATCGACAAAAGTAAAGAGCTCTTGGAAAACTTAGGGATTTAGAAACCCCCCTCCCCACATAAGTCACATGCTCCTCCATTCACCTGCTTGATATTTTTTTCCATCTGACCTCCAGGTGTTAAATCAAAGGCTATTGTATGGTTGTGAGGGGAAAAGCAAACAAATTGAAGTAATGGTAAAAATAAAAGGTACAAGCTGGAGAACATTGGGGTCCTTGAGGAAACAACAGGTTACAGCTATGAATTGAGAAATGCTCCTGCCTCGCTCCAGCTAAGCTGGCATGAGTATTTCATCCCAGGCCTGAGCCTAAGATCAACAGGGGATCCCAATACCTTAAAGATTGTGACCTAGAGAAGGGAAAGTTGAATGGATAGACCACAGCAACTGGATAAGAGCTGGAGAGAGAAAAACTGCAGCAAGCAGTTTTCTCCCACGAAAGTTCGTACATTAAATAATGTTAGTCTTTAAAAAAGTGCCACCAGACTCCTTGTTTGTTTTGCATCAGGCAGGCTCTCTCCCCTCACCCAGAAATGGAGGTAAATAAAATTTAGTAAAGCTGTAAAGGAAATAATATTTAGCTAAGAGGAACTAGAAGTATAGGCATTTCTTGATTTCATCTTTTGTTCCATGTACTTTTGGGTGAATGAACAAACAATATTTTGGTTTTTGGGGGTAGGAAGAAGGCTATTTTTGGAGTCACTTTAATCTTCCGTGCCTCAGAAAAACAGACTAATAGGTTCTGAACCAGCTCGGACTCCCATGTTAGCATCATTGGGAAACAGGGGCACTGTTACCCAGATATCCAACCCAAAAGTGGTCGGAGAGGCTTGTCATCTGAGGGGTGCACTTGAGAGGGACTGAAAGGGTATAAAGCACAGCTAGTTGTGTCACCATGGCAGAACTACGTACATTTGATTTCCAATATGTAGCAGCCCATAAGTTTGTAAGTGCTATTTACTTGTTTAAAGCTGTCATGCAATATGTGATGTTTAAAGTATCGGGGAGGGGGGGAGTCAAAATTCAAAGTTTCAGACCATAAAAGTTAAGACAATTGCAAAGACAGGAATAGCAGCCCGCCATATATAACATCATCATCCACATCACTTCTATCTGCTAACATTGTGTTTCTTTAATACATAATTTACATTTACATGCTTAGGAGCATACTTTTTCTCCCACTTGAATCTCTTCTTTTCCCATCTTTACAAATAAGCACTTTACATATATGGGAAAAGGCATCATTTTGTACTGGCAAAGCATGGATGGACCCCAATTACGGCCTTTTAAATAAATAACCCATATACAAAGCATTTCACCTCCTGGATACTGGTATGAATATGAAACAAAGTGGTGAGAACAATGGTCAGTCCCCTTTTGCTGGCTATTCAGTGACCTCTGGTCAGTGTGGTATGAAAATGAGTTAGTAAGAAAAGTCCAATCACCAAAAACAGCACCAACTGGCATTCCTAACACTCTCCGCAGAAAAGCCAAGGACCGATGGCCATGGAACATGAACTACCCTTTCATTTCCAGAGATGGTCCCTACACAAAGGAGGTCCACAGGGGGGAAGCTCGAATTGATGCCACCAGGGCTGTCCTTGGGATGGGGGGCAAGCAGGGCAAAGGCAAGGGACAAGGGGAGCCCAGCCCTGGGCCCCGCCCTCCCCCTCAGGTCAGCCCTGGATGCCGCCCATATTGTGCTTATTCTATGGACGAATGGAAAACTGTGGTTTCTGTCAATCTGGTTCCTTGCACAATGGCTGAAATTCCGTTTAAAAAGCATTAAACAAGGATAAAACAAATAAAGGAAAATGTATTCTACAATTTACTGAAGTATGCCCACTTCCTCTGGAAAATAGCCAAAGAACGCTGATGTATTGAACTGTATGCTTGTAACAGCTCTGTAAAACACTTCAGAGCTCATTAAAAAACAGGGTGAACAATACCAATAAGTATCTGAAGCCAAACTGCAGCTTTGCACTGGATTGGAGTAATTGAACCAAAATAAAGTAGTATTTCCATGGGTCTCTATAACAATGCCATCTTGTGGAAAATGTTGAAGTAGCACAGATGAGTCTCTCTAGCACCTTTTGACTTAGTAAGGAGAACAGACTTCACTGCCATAGTACACCAATTTGTGACATAATTACAAAGCATACAGGGTCTGTAAAATAGTCTTTTCACATGGTAACCAGTAACCAGTTTAGAGTGGATTGACACTGGAGAGGGAACTCTCATCAGCAAAGAGGAGCAGAGAGCTGTTTTCCCAAGCCAGGAGAAGGATGGGGGCTTTCTCTGCTTCTAATATAAAGGGGATTTTCAGCCCCTGATATTATTTCCCCCATGTCGGTGCCTGGTAATGAAGATTAAAAAAAAAAAACTAAAACAAAAAACACAGAGCTGTAGACACGCAGAGGTATGGAGAACTGGATGTCAATTTCTGTATCGTGGGTTGGGTTTTTTTCTGTTTGGTTGGTTTTTTTGTTTTTGTTTTTTTAATTCTGCTGCCTTTTGCCCCATTGGGCACAACATACCATCAGGCATCAGATATAGTTCTTGATATTTGTTGTATATCAAGTTATTCATCAAAATAGTATACGATATGATGCAGACATCACAAGGCGTCCTTCCAACAACTAGTAAAATGCGAAAGCACTGTACCTGTCATGATAGTGGCTGACTTTTTGACAAACAACTCTTGCTTCTCTCAGAATACACACACACACCCCTTGATCGCATGTTTCATTTGTCTTCTTGTAGGCCCTGCTCCTGCAAAGGCAACTCTATTGGTGGATCCTTGCACTGGACTTAATGAAACTGCTCAGAGGTGTGAGTGCCTAACTAGACAGCTCTTTTTACAGGATCAAGGGTTAAGATTGTAAACTCCTAAGGAGGGTGACTGTCAACTACATATGCCTACAATGACCAATTACTCTTTGAGGCCTCTAGGCACAACCCTAATAATACAGAGGAAGTGCATTTACCTTTCTATGCATGCATGTCTCTGAGAACTTCCTAAAAACATTATAGCCAATGCTACAGATCAGACCATTTCCAGTGTTTCTATGCACGTATGTTGTAAAGAATTTGGTAGGAGGCAGCATAGAGTGAGGAAGTAAGGTGGGTGTTTATGTGAGCAATCTAAAGCTTAGTGCACATATATACTTCCAACTGGGTGTTCTTCACATGCATGGAATACTTGCTCATTTTTACTTCAAAACTATGAAAATGCAAACATAATAAAGCTTGCTATTCATCAATAAACACATAAGGGTCAACAGATTTCTGTCCTCTCCTTTACTGTCTAGGACAGTTAGCAAAGATGGATCAAATTGTTTAAGCAGAACTGTGGATACTTCACGGCTAACCAGACTCTGGTGTTGCAGTTACTATATTCAGCATGACTTGCCAAACAGTGGGATCAATGACTAGCTAAATTCAGTTTTTGTTTTCTATTGAGTTTTACCACCATCTCTGAAAAAGACAGTCTGAAGACCTAACCCCACAATCTTTACTCACTGATAGGCTTTACCTCAAGAAAATGAAGTCTGAAGAGTAATAACGCCCAGTCCTCCAACCTGTATTAATACATTAACTTCCTTTTTTCCTTCAAACTCTCTCTTCCACTAACCTGTATGTAAGCATTCTGATGCAGTTGTTGGAGATTATTTTTAAAACTATAAACTCTTCAGGGATATACTATCTGTTCCTCAGATTCTCTTGAATATATAGTAACATTGATGTCCAGACTGGCAACCAGCCCTGATTCCAGTTGGACCCTTTTTCATAATTTGTTCATGGTCATTATTTGTGAGGGATGATGACAGAATCACAGACATTTCCAGCAAAGGCAAAAGACTATTCAGAAGGTTCTTGTCATAGAACAACTTCCAGTTAAGGATTCTTCCTGACAGAACCTCTAGTGGTTGTCAGATATTTCACTGGCTAAACCGGCATGCATTCCCCAGCACAGAGTGGCTGCCATTTATGACGTTTCATAGTATTACATGTGAAAACATCAAGCTAGAGCTTAAAAATTTGACAGAGGCTGTGGTACAGTTCCTAGCATTTTGAGTTAAGAGCTACAGTGGGAAGAATAAGTTTTCAAACAAAGATAGTGATTGAAATTGCAGTAACAAGAGCTATAGTAAGAGATTCATCCCACTTCAAAATCCCTTGAAAAGTTATAGGGCACTTGCCCCATGGCTCCGAAGCTGTTTGTGACTTTTTATAGCCTGTCTCTCTCTTCTGAAGCTTGAATAAGACATTGTGTGGTGACCTAGCAAGAATACTGCAATTGCTCTAGGGGAAAGTTGCCATTTAAAAAAAAAAAAAAAAAAAGGCATATTCACTCAGAGATGAGTTAAATCTCTGTCTGTTCACGATACTAAGGTAGGCACAAGATCAGAATTATTGAGCGAAAATGTCTGCTTTGCCATTTTAGTATTAAGATTGATCTAATGGGGAAGATAATACAACTTAGTATTTTTCATCTGCCAAAAGGTTACCAAACCTGTCGTCAAATCTTAACATCCCTTCAAGATTGCCTCAATTACCCCATTTAAAAAAGGGGCAGAGGATTTATCCACAGCCTCAGAGGTAGCAGACAGTAATATTAGTCAGGATTAATATTCAGGAGTAATTAAACAGGATTAGAAATCAGGAAATCCTGTCTCCTAGTTCTGTGTGCAAACCACACCTCTTTATTAGCACCTTTGTTAAACCATGTTTAAATGTGTGTCTAATTCTTTGGGCTCTTTGTCATTTAATGGAGTTGCAAAGTCGCTTGTTTGCTTTTACAGTTGAGTGCAGATGCTCTAGAGCAGTGGTTTTCAAACTTGTTTTTCCTCGGGACCCAGTTGAAAAAAATCATTTACGCCTGTGACCCAACAATTACATCTTTGAGCAATGCAGTCCAGTCTTTTGGCAGTGGCAGCAGGAGGTGCCGTGACCGAGTGCCTTAGGGTCCCAGTACTGGGTGCCAACCCTAAGTTTGAAAACCACTGCTCTAGACCATTATCCATGCAGTAGGCCAGTGGTTTTCTAAATACAGGTAATGGACCCTCAGGTACCACCAAGGTCAGATTATCGCAGGGGCTTTAGGGGCATGCCTGGGGACTGCCCACCCACTGAAAAGCTGCCTGGAGCGGCTCCTTTAGATGGCAGCTGGGGCAGGGATCCCCATGGATGCTGCAGAAAGAAGATCTCTGGGCTTCTTTCGGCCACATGCCTGGGGACATGCCTCCCTCCTCCCCCCCAGCCATGGCACCACTGAATTTTCAGATGTTGACTGCTTTTTTTGGTGCTGAGGACCATAGCTGAAGGGTTGATGGTTGGCAAAGGTTGTCAATCCCAGGGCTGGGTCACAGGTATAAATTATTTTTTAAAACGGGGTCCAAAGAAAAAAAGTTTGAAAGCCACTGCAGTAGGCAGTTTCTCTCTGTTTCAAACTTGATGTGCTATCTATGTGTATGTACAACCCGAGAGCCAATGGAACGACATGAGCAAATGGTATCAGTCAACTGATAAACTGATCTCACCACCTGACCAGTGTTCCCTCTAAACTGCGTGGGTGCGTGGCTGCGCAGCAGCCATTGCACCCCCCGCGCAGCAGTGAGGGACCCCCACGCAGCCCAGCAGCCCCCGCCGCTCCCTCCAACCCCTGGGACTGCGGCTTCGCCGCGGCAGACCCGGCCTGCGCCCGGCCTCTGGGCTGGCCCTCCCCGCCCCCAGGGCAGGACAGGCAGGCTCAGGCTAGGATCAGGAGCGCGGGCCTGCCTGCCTGCCTGCCCACCCCACGTGGCTGGGGCAGCGGGGGGGCTGCGGCCGCAGTGGCTCCCGGGCTCCCACCTGCCGACCACCTCGACTTCCCGGCCCGGGGCCGGGATTGGGCTAATCCACGGCCTCGGCCTCCCAGCACGGGGCCGGGATCAGCCTCCGGGGCTGGGGTCTTGTCCGCCCCACCGGCGGCTTCCCAGGGCCGCGGTAAGGTCCTCCCCCACCAGCGGCCTTGGCTTCTCTCTTTCTGTCTCTTCCTTCTTTCTCTTCTTTGCCTGCCTTTTTTCTTTCTTCCTCCCTCTTTCTCTTCCTTCTCTCTCTTTTCCTTATTTGTCTTCCTTTTTCTTTCCTTTTTTTCTCTCTTCTTTCCTTCCTCTTTCTTCTCTTCCTTCTTTTTTCTTTCTCTCTTTCCTCTTCCTTCCT
>ML688284.1:245442-333403 GCA_007922175.1 Pelusios castaneus | reverse complement strand
CCTTTTTCTTTCCTTTTTTTCTCTCTTTTCCTTCCTCTTTCTTCTCTTCCTTCTTTTTTCTTTTTTCCTCTTCCTTCCTCCTTCTTTCTCTTCTTGTTTCCTCCTTTCTCTCTTTCTTTGCTTCCTTCCTTTCTCTTCCTTCTCTTTTCCTTCCTCTTTCTTCTTTCTCTTCCTTCCTTTTTCTCTCCCTTTCTCTTCCTTCCTTCTTTCTCTCCTTTGCTTTCCTTTTTCTTTCCTTCTTTGCCTTCCTTTTTTCTCTCTTTTTTCCTTTTGTCTTCCTTTTTCTTTCCTTTCTTTCTCTTCTTTCCTTCCTCTTCCTTTTTCTCTCTTCCTTTTTCTCTCTTCCTTTTTCTCTCTTCCTTCCTTTTTAAAAAAAACTTTTAAAAAATTAATTTTAAATAAAAACCTTTCTAAAAATTAAATTTCAATTCAAAATTCATTCAAATTCAATTAAACACAATTAATTAATTCTATTTACAATTACTTTAACTTCAATTAATGCCTATAATTTCTGTCGTGTGAGTTTACACAAAAATTTTATTCAGAAAAAGTTTTGCACACGGCTTGAAAATTTTGCACACAAGCCGCCAAACCTTAGAGGGAACATTGCACCTGACTATCCACAAATGAGCATGGACAGCCTATGAATGATTGTGGGTCAGTGGCTAAGTCAAAAGGAATGAGGAAAGGTGTAACTAACTTAAAATGTACCTTTTAATTCTGCCTCCTGCTCCCAAACCAAGGGTATATCTACACAGCTTTACCTGGGCTACTCTGTCTGAGATAGCTTGAATCCAGCTAGTACAGATAACAGTAGCAGCTAAGGTAGCTAGTGCAGGCTTCAGTTTGGATAGCAAAAACCTGGTACGGTCCCTACTTGGCTCACAAGTGCACGTTGCATTGTTATGATTGCTACTGGATTCGGGCTCGCTCAGGTAAACTAGCCTCTGTGCTGCTTTTGCTGAGTAGACATATTACAAGATGAAGAAAAGTCTACCTTACAAGGTAATGTGTTATGTTTACATGCTGTTGTATATACAGTATCCAAGTGTGTAACTGTTGTGGCGTGCCACAGAACCCCTACTGGCATACAAACATCTAAACATTATTTAATATGTCTGTGTGTTCCAAAAATGTCAAACAACCAGCAGTGAAGCCAGTGATATTAGTGACAATTAACGTCAGTCTACCTCTTTTTCCTCCAGTACTGAATGGCTGTAAAAATATAGCTACTGTAGAATTAACTAGAACTAAAGGTTGACTACTTAAAGAAGTTGGATGTGCACAAGTCTATGGGGCCAGGTGAACTGCATCTGAGGGTGCTGAGGGAGTTGGCCAGTGTGATTGCAGAGCCACTCGCCATAATCTTTCAAAAAAAAAACTCATGGTGAATGGGAGAGGTCCCACAGGATTGGAAAAAGGCAAATATAGTACCCATCTTCAAGAAAGGGAATGAGGAGGATCCAGGGAACTACAGACTGGACAGCCTCACCTCAATCCCTGGAAAAGCCATGGAGCAGGTCCTCAAAGAATCCATCCTGAAACACTTGAAGGAAAATAGAGTGATCAGGAACAGTCAACATGGATTCACCAAGGGCAAATAGTGCCTGACCAACCTGATTGCCTTCTATGATGAGATGACTGGATTTGTGGGTGCGGGAAGAGCTGTTGACGTGGTATACCTTGACTTTAGCAAGGTTTTTTACGGTTTCCCACAGCATTCTCATCGGCAAGTTAAGGAAGTATGGGTTGGATGAATGGACCATAAGGTGGATAGAAAACTGGCTAGATCAACGGGCAGGAATCAATGGTTCAATGTCTAGTTGGCAACCAGTAACGAGTGGAGTTCCCCAGGGGATCAGTCCTGGGGCCAGTTCTGTTCAACATCTTCATTAATGATCTCTATGATAGGATAGATTTCATGCTTAGTAAGTTCGCGAATGACACCAAGCTGGGGGGGAATGGTAAACATGCTGGAAGGCAGGGATAGTATTCAAGGAGACCTAGACAAGTTGGAGCATTGGCCAAAAAGAAATCTCATGAGGTTCAACAAGGACAAGTGCAAAGTCCTGCATGCAGGACAGAAAAATCCTATGTACTGCTACAGGCTGGGGACCAATTGGCTAATTAGCAGCACTGTAGAAAAGGACCTGGGGGTTATGGTGGATGGGAAGCTGGATATGAGCCAACAGTGTGCTCTTGTTGCCAAAAAGGCCAATGGCATATTGGGCTGCATCAGTAGGTGTGTTGCCAGCAGATCGAGGGATGTGATTATTCCCCTCTGTTTGGCACCGGTGAGTCCGCATCTGCAATACTGTGTCCAGTTTTGAGCTCCCCATTACAGAAAGGATATGGACAAATTAGAGAGAGTCCAGCAGAGGGCAACAAAAATTATTAGGGGGCTGGGTCACATGACTTATGAGGAGAGACTGAATGAACTAGTCTTATTTAGCCTGCAGAAGAGAAGAGTGAGGGGGGATTTGATAGCAACCTTCAACTACTTAAAGGGGTGCTCCAAAGAGGAGGGAGCTAGGCTGTTCTCGGTAGTAATGGAGGACAGAACAAGAAGCAATGGTTTCAAATTACAGGTAGGGAGGTCAAGGTTGGATATTAGGGAAAACTTTGTCACTAGGAGGGTGGTATGCATTGGAATGGGTTGCGTAGGGAGGTGGTGGAATCTCTGTCTTTGGAGATAATTAAGATCCGGTTAGACAAAACTCTGGCTGGGATGATTTAGTGGGAGTTGTCTAGCAGAGGGGTTGCACTAGATGACCTCATGAGGTCCCTTCCCACTGCATGCAGCAGTAATATTAGCTTTCAGAATTAGGGTCTGGCACCAATTGAAATCAGTGTCTCACAACCAGAACACTGACCCTTCCAAATCCGAGATACAAAAAAGGAAGCACATGCCATTTCAATTTTTTAAGGCATTGTCCACACCCCAATGAAACTTTTATTTGTGGAGTTGATTAGTATCTCTCATTCTTTTGGTGATAACATGTGCAGAAAGACATATGTCAACTTTTAGTACCAGTTTATCAAATCAAGTAGTGAGTGAATTGATGCCACTACATTACAGCTATATTGGTTTGGAGAGGGAATTCAGTAGCTGCTCTAAGAAAGCAGCATTGATTCAAAGGATGCACTGCTCTCCACCAGCAATGATTATGCAAATCAATTATCTTGTCAAATTTGTTTTTTGCTATCAAGACTATGTGGCAGAGAGGACATGTTTGCAAAACAACTTTTTGTCTAAAAAGGTAAGTTACAAAATGAAACTGCCATGTTTGTTCTACAGCTGGCCGGGGAACAAATTTCTGTCCCATAAAAGATGGAGTTTCTACAATTTTTTCTTGGGACTTATATGCAAAAATATGGTGATATTGTCAAAGACTGCAGCGCTTCCTAAATGAACAGCCCTTGGCAGCCCCTGCTATACAGCTCCCCAGATACCTCGTGTCCCCCAACACCACCCACTTAGCAGGCTAATACAAACCCCAGCTGTCTTCCCACTGGGCTGCCACACTATCCCACTCATCAGGGAGCAAGGAAACTTACCAGGTAAGTGGAAGGAAAGCAGGACAGCCTGCCAGCCAGCCTTCTACCAGGCAAAGGGGGAGTCAGGCTGAGTAGCTGACAAAAGATCAACTGATCAGTCAGCCTACCTACCTTATTTCCAAATAAAGCTTTGATGCAATCAACGATTCCCATGGAACACTGAGATTCTGTCAGATTAGCACTGTCCAGTGGAAAAACAGCTGTGGTTTGTACCTTTTATTGCTCTTTCACAGTATGTAAAAGCCACAAACTTTATTTCTGTCTTTAAGATAAGAAAAATTTTAGACTGGAATTAAATCCTTCCTGTCCTCTTCATCCCATACCGCCTAGCCATTGGACAAGGGAAGAACAGTGATATTGTCAAAAGCCTGAAGACTCATCTGGCACGTTTCCAGGCTTCAAATTAAGGTGTATCACTTGGTAGTCTCCCTAGAGTTACTTTGTGCTGAGGGAACGATAGCTTACAATGACCTTTGGAGTCCTCATCTTGGATTCAAAGGAAGTAGTTTGTGTCTATGTTCCAAACCGTCATACCTTTCACAACTATGTTCATTATGGCTTTAGTTTATCTGGTACCATGTTCTGGCACCTCTCTCCAGCTGCTGTCTTCTTATCCAGCGTCTCAGTTTATGTTTTTAAAAGTTTTTAACTGTTACAGTTGTATAAGTAACCTCAAAATGTTGAGATAACTGATGCAGAGATGTATATAGGCAACTGCAGAGAGCCTGGAAGAATAGCTCTGAGAGGTTTGAAGTGCACTAGTCATCTGAACAGATGACTAACTAGATACCCAGCAATAATATTCACATTTAAATACCATCTTTATGTGAGGTATGAGAGAGTTTAAAGAAAAGAATCAGAGCTGTACATCTTACTTTGAGTTGCATCTCTGCAAACCTCCATTGAAATAAAGTATGCTCAGTGTACACAATTCACTTGACAGCAATCCCCATATATTTAAAGTTTGTGGGAGATCTTGGGCAAGGTTCTCTGTTGAAATTTCTATGAAGACCTTCATATCAAATACTTGGTATGAATAGTTATTAATATGAGATATGGATAAGAGTTGGCAGTGTTTCCAACTATCATGAGTTTCATGATAATTATTTTATTTAAAGCACCAGCTCCTGGAATCAGGGGAATATGTAATGATTTCAGACTTCATTCTTAAAGATAAAGTACATTTCTAGTTCATGTGACTGTGGAGAAAGCTTCAAAAATGTGAACCCAGTGCACCCTAAAGGCTCAAAAATCAGAAGGCAAAATACACACACCAAATCTATTATTTTTACATCTCATGATTTTTGGTGAGCCTGCATCTTTTTTTTTTTTTATTAAAGAAATATATATTTCGGGTTGGCAATACTGAATACTTACAACAGCAGATTACCAACATGCCTTACTTTTACAGTAATGATTATTTAACCTATTTATTAAGGGCAAGGAAAATTGCAGCTCAGCTTTCAGTTTGATTATCTCATTACCACATGCCAGTTTCCCAGCAAAAATAGATATAGAAAAAATTTTGAAAAAATTAACTGAATCAGTCCTTGTATATTGTAAAGAAAAATTAAAGGTTGCAACACCAATTTTGAAAAAGTTAACTGAATCAGTCCTTGTATATTGTAAAGAAAAATTAAAGGTTGCAACACCAAGCACCAAGATTTTTCCCTTTTTAAATCTGACCTTTAAACTATGTACTGTGACTGTCCCTGCTTACTCGAGCCTATGACTAAGTAATGGTCCAATCTTACACTCAGGCAAAAAGGCAGCCGATTAAAAATGTAATTTTGTCTCAGTGAAGATCACAATACCTATCCCAAGATTTGTTTCGAAACATTCTACTCTAAATAACTTCTCTGATTTTGAACACACTGCTCCATTTTAGGCGCCAATTGGTTGTCTGTTCACTTTAATATTAAATTTGTAATCTTTGACCTTTAGTGTATTAAACACAATTTAGGGAATTACACAAATGCCTTTGCCCCATAAGACTCTTATTGCTATGGTTAGCTCTTTTAAACCTTTTAGCTTATTCAGAAGAGTGTCTAACATTTATTTTCCTTTGTATGTGACATGAGCCACATTAGTTTTTCATCATGGAAAAAATAAAATTCAGAGACTTATCTAATACAAAAGTGCTGATTTCAGAAATGAAACTTGGACACTGTCTTTAAACAAGTACTTTTTTTTTTCTTAAAAAATGCATTCCATTTATTTTCACCTTCCCATATTCCAAACATACAAGCGTAAAGACATTTGAGCACTATCTTCAGGAAAGTTGCATACTGTACACTTATTCAAGATTAGGAAGAACATGAAAGATCTCTCAAAGCCTTTTTTAAGAGGAGTTTGAAGGATGAAATCAAGTTCATCCTTTCCAGCCTCCCTGGAATACATTTACTCCTAGCATTACATTAGATTTTGTTGTCAAAAGACGACAGTTTTATCTGTTGTACTGAAAGTGATAGAATTAAAAATGGCTCTTAACATTCTAAAGATTGGCCATGGTTAACATTTGCCAGTTTTGGAGAGTTGAAGAGGTCATTCCAGTTGGCTTTTCTTCAAAATCAGGGATAACTATCAGAAATAAGCCAGTTACTCCCTCACACTCTATGCAAATTATCATTACACATTCTACCCCACATATGAGCTAAGAGATACAAGTAATTTCCTCCCAGGGTAAATACATGATAGCAAGTGCATTCATTTTAACAGTGCTGATCATTTTTATTACTAATTTTCTTTTTGTTTATACTATTGAGCAGAGTTTTCTTCTATTTCTCAGAAGAGTCTAATTATTTTATTCTCAGATCTCTGCAGTGTTCCCATTTGCTCTATGGTGGAAACAAGAAACCATCTAATTATTAGCCCCAAAGGCAGAATTGTCTGCTGAAATCCTTAATAGCTAGTTAGCCAGCTATAGTACAATGGAAGAATATAATTTATTGGTCCTGCACTCATAAGGAAGTTTTCTACACTTCACACACTATTATAGAGAGGGCAAGATGCACTGGAATAATTCAAAACAGCCAAAAGATACTCTGGGAAATTAAAAAAAAAAAAAAAAAGAAAGAAAAAGGCATTGCCAAGCTAGAATATGCTTTTTTCCTCCCAAATCACTCTTATGTTAAATACTGAGGAATAGCACCCTACAATCTCAGCCCACTGAAGATGTTCAACAGAGGGCTTGCATGGCATTAAGGACTAAAGTGATGTAAGGGCACTTTTACAGGACCTTTGCAGTGGGATGGAGTTTTGACATAAGAGTCAAACTACAGGGAATAACATCCACATAGTCTCATTTGTATTCTTGTATCAAGAGCAGAATTCAGGATTAAATGAAAAGTTAGAATGAGAAGAAGTCTCAATATTCTTGATTTTCACATGTTCATAATTTTTTTCAAGGCCAGAGGGACTGTTATGATCAGCTAGTCTGACCTCTTGCATAAAATGAGGTCATAGACTTTTACCCAGTAATTGATTCATAACCCCATAACATCTGATAGAGCTGGAACATTGACTAGCTTTCTAAAAGCTGTCTATTTGAAAAATACCTCAATTGATGGAAAATCTACCACATCTATTGGTGAAAGCGTGATCGTTTGCCTCTTGAGCTAAAACAGCATACTGTAATCACAACACAGCTGCTAATTAATAGGTTTTTTGTATTACTGTATACCTCTGATGAAAACCCTTATCATCATTGAAGATTTTGCAAATACTCTTGGCTGTGTGTGTCAATATTTTCCTTTTCTTATTTAATGCTACTGGGGATAAATTAACACAAGTTAATTATCAGATGGTACAATCAGCACCATGAAGCAACCTTTTTTAAAAAATCACCCTAGTACTTAATTAATTAAAGATGTGGAAGAACCTCACTAAACAAACCAAGAACAATTATCAACGTATGTGACTCGCACACTGCCAATGCTGTTTAATCCTACAGAAAGGTGGCAAACTAGAATTAGAACATTCTTTCGTCTGCAGTGGAGTACTTCTCTGCAGTTGTGTGTTACATGTAAGTGGGAAAGTCACAGTTAAGAATATCAGAAAACGTGCATATATGATAAAATTTTGTAATTCCTATGAAGTCATTACTAAGGCAAGACTCCCGTGAAAGATGGTGCTTGTGGATTGCAGCAGAAATACTTTTTCCAAAATTCCTTCCCTCGGGATCATTTAAAACATAATCTGCCTGAAAAAAGAGTTCCTTGCTTGATTTATTTCCCCTACTGACATCCCCCGTCTTCCAAAATTAACAATATTTCACCACGATGGGAAGGAACCTGATTTCTGTGTATCAGATACGGTGTCTCCATTGCTGAAATGATTAAGATTAAGAGTTTCTTCACGCAAGGAATCCAATAGAAGTATTTAGGGCCCAGTCTGGGGCAGAGGTGTTTTAAACTGAAAAAAATGTTAACTATGGCAGAAGAAATGAAAGTACCCTTGAAGACAATATAGGTCTAGGTTTAAACAGATAGAATACATTTCTCCAGTTGAACCTTTTAACATGGAAAGTACTCTATGCCAGAAGCTAGTAGATTAATACAAGAGGTAAGTGCACTAAAATCCATATTTTCACAACAGAAAACATTGAAAGAACAAGATGTACCACTGAAGGATTGGGCTATTCACAACTGAAGAGTATTCCTACACTGTGTTAGCAGGTGCTATGGACTTGATCCTATACCACCGAAGTCAATGGGATTGTGTCATTAATTTCAAAAGGGGAAGCATGAAGTATTTGATGGGGAAGATATGCAACTGCACAAGCAGGGAAAGATTTCACCAAAAGATGCTCACAATCATTTCAGTTGAGTCACAGAGTGAACTTGCATAGCTGTCTTTAGAACAAAAATGAGTTAAGACAAAAACTGAAAAAGGCCAATGGCATATTAGGCTGCATCAGTAGGAGTATTGCCAGCAGATCGAGGGATGTGATAATTCCCCTCTATTCGACACTGGTCAGGCCGCATCTGGAATACTGTGTCCAGTTTTGGGCTCCCCACTACAGAAAGGATGTGGACAAATTAGAAAGAGTCCAGCAGAGGGCACCAAAATGATTAGGGGGCTGGGGCACATGACTTATGAGGAGAGACTGAAGGAACTAGGCTTATTTAGTCTACAGAAGAGAAGACTGAAGGGAGATTTGATAGCAACCTTCAACTACTTGAAGGGTTGCTCCAAAAGAGGAGGGAGCTCGGCTGTTCTCGAGGGTAATAGAGGACAGAACAAGGAGCAATGGTTTCAAATTACAGCTGGGGAGGTCAAGGTTGGATATTAGGAAAAACTTTCTCACTAGGAGGGTGGTGAAGCATGAGAATGGGCTATCTAGGTAGGTGGTAGAATCTCCATCTTTGGAGATTTTTAAGGCTCGGTTAGACAAAACCCTGGCTGGGGTGATTTAGGGGGAGTGGTCCTGCTTTTTGCCAGGGGGTTGGACTAGATGACCTTGTGAGGTCCCTTCCAACCCTATTATTCTATTCTATGATTTGTGTCACTCCAGTTCTAGCACCTTACCAATATATCCTAAGACAAATGCTTTCAAGATCTTTTGCCCAGCTCTCTGAGGTTTCTGGGTATTCTGTTTCTAGACAATCTGCATATCACTTGAATGGCTCCTCTAGATGATATACAGTGAGGGTAGAGGAGTATTGGTGGACAAGTATATATTGATACATCTCACCAGTAGAAAAGCCAGCAAAGAAAAAAAAAGTTTTCAGACTCTACTAATCTAATAAATACACAAATTAACGTGGACAAGTAAAGTTTAGGCAATTCATAAAATCCCTCTAGCAAATAGATAAGAGCACTATCCAGCAAGACATCAAGCAACATGATTCAATATCCACCACATTTTGCAGGTTGGGGTATGCCAACATGAACTCAAGTTGTAAGCTCAGGGACATGCACTGTATATTTTGGGGGGACAGGAATTGTGTCATTTTGCTGACATTACACACAAAATGATCTGTTAAGAAGAATATTCAGGTTGCAAAGTCAAACATAAAAGTTAAGAAGTGCTATAATTAATATCATGTGTATAACCTTATTCAGCCCTGTATGCATATGATATACTGTTTTCTCTCCTGAATCTCCACGCCATTCAGAGCGCTGATTGGACAATCCTTATTTAATTCAATATTTTGTTTTCTTCTGATTGGTCAACCTGTGATCACAAGCCTTATCTACTGCATAATATTCAAACCCTGCTCTGAAGCCAGAATTATTAGTTTTCTCATAGCTTTTTCTATGCCACTCATCACCATAGTACCAAGTGCTTCACAACATTTATTAAATTGGCATAGCAGGGGAGCCACAGTGGTGGGAGGAGCATTTCAGCATGCACATCGCCAATATTTTGTCAACAAAACTCTGTAGCGTAGACCACCCCAATTATCCTCCATACCAGTCCTTTATATGAATGCGTCAACAAACTTCTCATTCTACCAACCTCACTGCCATTTCTTTTTAAATCTAGACTTTTCAGGTTCTCTCATCAAATTTCAGAAGTCTCCTTGATATTGACTGTTTTGTTTTTAACTCTAAACAACTGCCCCATCTTAAGACTTTTTAAAATCAGTTCCCCATAGTCGTATGAAAAAAGTTGTACGTGTACCCTATCACAGCATATTTATCTCATGGGGAAAGAGATCATAGTGGTACCTTTTCCTCATAGCATTGCATGCACTTTATCCATCAACATCACATGAAGCTCATCTTAATTCTGGCTGTTTATCACACCATATTTCACACAGAAGTCATTTTCATAGCTTCTCATTTGCTTTGACTTCTGTGTTTTTCAGTGTGTGGTCCTGTTAAAGTTATTTTAAAGGCTGCTTTTGGTGAACCACTATGCCATATCTATCAACTCTGAAACGAGTGGACTTCTAGAAGTAATACTTTGTTGCCATTTGTTTCTTGATCTTTGGGACCCACACAACATTGGGAAGACCGATGCTGATGGATAAGATCACACATCCTACCTCGATTCAAGATTGCCTGTATGAGAGTTTGTTAGAGCATATAGATATTGTAATAATGATGAAAAATGACTATTTAAAAGTAACAAAAAAATTACAAGAGAAACTGCTGGTCTTTTTCCCTCAAGTTCTTTAATGCAGTTCTATGAGCTGAACTGAGTCATCAACGAACCATTAGTCAAATTTACCTTAATCCCTTCCCTCCCACCCCCATAAATAAAAAGTACCACTAAATTTATTGATTTTTCAAAATAATTTAACAAGTATTTGAACAAATTACAGTCTATTGACTATTTACTACTTTTTTAACAGGATTTCTCTCTTCCAATCATACTATCAAAATTCAGACTCTTTCTTGGACATAGTAGTCACATGACACTGGGTTCAATGACTGTAAATTCAGGTTTTCTGTATAAATGATTGATGGTAACAAACTGACATTCCTCAATACTGTGTACTTAAAATTTACTGGTTCTTTAGACTATTCACAGAAAACAAACAAAGGGGTTGCAAATAATTGAAGCAAAATTCCTTTTAAAGTTGAACAAAGTCTCATGAATAATTATTAAGGTATTCACTCAACAACTTGCACTAGGTTTTCTGTGTTTTCTTTCATCCTACATCCACACATTCATCTCTCTTCCATATTTTGAGTCTTGATTTTGATATACAATTCTACTGCTCCTTTTTGCTCTTAAATATGCTTTTTATTTCAATTTTCATCTCATCAGCTTTCTCTAAGACATTTCTTCCTCCCTATTCTACTCGTTCTTGTTCCCTTTAATCTCCTGAGACCTTTTTTCATTGTCTACATTTTCCCACTTCCTTCACTTCAAGTGATTCCTTTGTTTTCTCTGAAAATTCTTCACCCACTCTCTTATTTGGACAGTCTTTATCCCTTTATTCTTCACTGCTATCCCTCTATCTTTCTTTCTCTGGCCATCTCCATATTCTTTGCTGCGTCTTTAAAAAAAAAAGGTTAAATTTATCTTCCCCACTCTAAAATTAAACAACACAGTCTTTTGTTACTTTTTCTGGTGAAGAAGTGACAGAAAAAAACTGCAGACTACCATTATATCAGCAATTCAGACAAAGCTGAGGAAGGAGGTGTAAGCAGGAGTATGAGCTCAGAAGACTACATCCCAATTAACTGTGTGCGGAAATGGCTGAATAGTAGAGACCCACTAGAGAGGAATGCAATGAAACTTCAGTCTCCAATTGCTGGACACTTTCTTCAGTGCTGTCACAGAAAGGATCTTTTCCTCACACAATTCATATTATTAAACCAAAAAAGTATCAGCTGACACTATTTTCAGTTAGATATGCAGCTTTAGCTTCAATTCACTTCATTTAAATTGCACATGGCCACTGAGCAGAATTTGATTAATCACCAATCAGCTCATATCTAGGAATGTTTTATCAATTATGGTATACTATATTGGCAAAGCACTCAGTGTGGGTGCAAATTATATCAAAGAAGGTGCTGTTATATTAGTATCGTTTATTCCGTCTCTTGCACCACCACTACCCCACAGATGAGCCCCAGACAAGCTGCATTGTCCCAACTCTCAGAAATGCTCTTCTAGAGAGTTATGTCTATAGTTATTCAACTTCATAACCAAGGCAAATGCCTTAAGTGTCCACTCACTGCAGGCATTGAATCTTCAGCCAGATTAAAAAAAAAAACCTTAGGTTACTGTACAGGGACTTTTGAGACTGCTACCTCTTAAATAGTATGCTTCCAAACAATTAAATATATTCACCCAGTTCTGGGGGGAGGGGAGTCAGCCCACACCAGATGTTTGCTTCTTATCTGCTGAAATACTTAACAGCCATTTGGCCAAGAAGAGAATCAGAAGAATATACTGCTTGCACTTGCATTCACATGGGAGGAAAATTGTTTACTCCTAATCAACATTATGATGGTGCTGTTAAATATAAAGGACTACAGGAGGGGTTGCAAGTGCTTTGGAGGATAGGATCACAATTCAAAATGATTTGGACGAACTGGTGAAATGGTCTGAAGTAAATAGAATGAAATTCAATAAAGACAAATGCAAAGTACTCTGCTTAGGAAAAAAAACAACCAATTGCGTCGATTTTGTATGTGTAATGATGCCTAGGAAGGAGTACTGAGGAAAGGGATCTGGGTGTCATAGTGGACCACAAGCGAAATATGAGTCAACACCATTGTGGGATGTATTAACAGGAATATGGTAAGAAAGATATGAGAAGTAATTCTTCTGCTCTACTCCTTGCTGATTAGGCCTCAATTGGAGTATTAGGCCTCAATTGGACATCTCATTTCAGGAAAGTTGTGGACACATTGGAGAAAGTCCAGAGAAGAGCAACACAAATGATTAAAGGTCTGGAACACTTGACTTATGAGGGAAGATTGAAAGAGCTGTGTTTGTTTAGTCTGGAAAAGAGGAGAATGAGAGGGGACATAGCAGTTTTTAAGTACCTAAAAGGTTGTTATGAGGAGGATGGTGAAAAATTGTTCTCTTTAACTGCCAATGACAGGACAAGAAGCAATGGGCTTAAATTACAGCAAGGGAGGTTTAGGTCGGACATTAGGAGAAAATTCCTAGCCACTGGACTAAGTTGCCTAGGGAGGTTGTGGAATCTCCATCACTGGAAGTTTTTAAGAGCAGGTTAGACAAACACCTGGCAGGAATAGTTTTAAATGATACTTGGTCCTGCCATGAATGCAGGGGACTGGACTCAGTGACTTCTCATGGTCCCTTCCAGTTTCTATGATTTTCACTGGTATTTGTTCTACACCACCCTAATTACATTGATTTCAGTGGAGTGCCTCATCATTTATATGAGTATAGACAAGAGCAGATTCAGGCCCAAAATAAAAAAAGGAGTTCAGTCCCACGTTTTCAAGAGGCAAAATAGAATTGGCTTGATTTTCAGGCATGCTCAACTCTGCAGCATCCATGGCTTCAATAAGAGCTTTGGGCAGGTCCGCCAAATTCTCTTACCTACATGCTGTGTTGAGTGGTCATAAACCAGCTAGAGACCCCCAATGGAGAATTCCCTCCAGCTGAGGGTGTGAGGGTTTGGAACATCTGGTCTGGTGAAAGTAGCAGAGTCACCCCTGCTAGCTGCAGTGTAAAGAAAGCTGAAGTGATGTGTTAAGGCCAAAAAAGAGTAGCAGAACACCATCTTGTGGCATGATCCTGCACTAGCGTGAGGGTCTTTATACCAGCAGTAGAAGTTCTGCGCCTACACCGGGACCAGTTGACCTTAAATAAGGTAGCCACAACTAGCTACCTACAGCTGACAATATCCTGAGACTACACAAAAAATGCTGCTCCCAATCATGAACATCTGAGCTATCCCTGGAAATGGCCTGCCTTCTTTTCTTGTCCTGAATCTCTGACTTTTTGCCACAATTCTCTCTTTCATTCATTCCATTTCTGTTCTTCATGGAATGTAAATTAATGCCCCACCAATTGCAACAGAGATTTCCTATCAAGGATTCAACATATCCCCAAAAGATTATTCCCCATGCAGCAATTACTTCCCCAACAGTGTTTCCCCATCGTGGCATCAAAACAACTGGGCTTCCACAGAATACTGGAGGAAGGGAGGTGTGTGTTGTAGTCACACCCGTCAGCCCTTGTGTCTGATTTTGTGTTTTCCACTCACTCAGCACTGCCTTGGGCCCTTTCTGATCACACAGCCAAATGGAGTGTTTAATTCTAATTCTCTCATAGGGACCGTGAATATTCTTGGGCTCCAAAATACATCTTCCTTAATATGGAATTTAAATGCCAAGTAGCTGCAGTTTGAAGACAGTAGTAGTTTTCTGATTTACAGAAATACATCAAGTTGCTAGGATACAATTAATGAGCATTTATGGATAGCCAGGGCCACTCAAAACATTAAAAGGCCAAGATTCTCAAACTCCAGAGTTAGACTTGTAATTAATATATAGCCCTAAATAAAATATATTGTTTTTCAGAGATGCTGAGCAGTCATAATTCTCATTTGTTTGGGTCCCCAGCAATCCAGTTTGTCAGTGCAAATAAATATATGATGTATTGATTTCCAGGAATCCTGCTTGGCATGTAACTATTTAAATTAAGACAATTTGAGGGCATGAACAGTGTGACAACACCCTTTTAACTTCAGCAGAGAATCTCAGGCCTCACCTACATTAAAAAAATAAGCCAACCTAATAGTCTCACTAGTGTACTTCAGCCCACCTACGTGGGGCAGTGTGGGGAGTTGGGAAGCTGAGGTATCAGCTGCCTGCTGGGAGCTCCACAGGCTCCCAGCTTCTCACCCTCTCCCCAGCCTGCTCCCCACCAGGAGCCAGACAACCATGTCAATTTCACAGTTCAGCTGTGAAATTAAACCAGACTGCCTGGGGCTTTTCCTGCCCAGCCAGCAGATGAGGTCCTGCTGCCCAGGGCTTTCCCTGTCCTGTCTCCCAGACAATTTCCTTGTCAATTTGGAGCCCTGAAATTGACAAGAATTACAGATAAACTGCCAATGTAAGGGAACTCGGTGTCTCCATTGACATTGTATCACCTTTTCTATGCCAGCATAAGCCCTACACCTCTTGAGGTTTTTTTTTTGTCAGCATATGAAGTTAGTTACATCAGGGGGAAGAGCACTGTAATGTGTACATCTCCACTGTTTTGTTGACAGAAGTCAGCTTTTACTGACAAACCTCTAGTGTAAACAGCCCTAAATATTCCCACTTTCTCCTGACCTTCCCAAACTGCCAGCCAGTGGTGCCAAGTCACAAATTTCTTGGGGTGGTGCAAGGGAAAGGAGGTGGCACATTTCAGTTCTTGCCCTTTCCTGCCGGGAACCCGGGTCTCCATCAGCTGTGTAATCTCCCCTCTTTGATCTATATAGTGCATGTGTCAATGTCACCTGGAATCCCTTTCTCAACAGCTCTCCTGCACTCTGCTCTACAGGAACAGACTCCCCATACTCCAGATTGCACCACCATTTGACCCAGCCACCCCTCCATCAGGACACATAGGCAGCCAGGCCAAATTTGGGTTGCATGGCAACCCCATGCATCAGATCACAAACCTCTCCCTGAAATTTGGCCTGACAGCCCATTCTTCTTACAAATTTCAGCAGCAATGCTCCCAGCTGCTCCAGCAGCCCCCCTACTGATTCAGTGTAAGACCCCTGAATAACAGTAAACATCCGGGCATGTGCTTCCCTCAGCTCAGAGGCTTATGGAACTTTGAGCAAAAGCAGAGCCTGGGGGACTCCCCACAATTGGCACCACCGCCCAGGCCAGCCATCTTCTTTGTTGGGGGTTGGCTGCAAGTGCGATGATGTTCAGCAGCACAACACACCGCTCCTGGCCCCAGGAAGTGGCCATTTCCCCCCTCCCACGTGTACTCCGGCTCAGTGCAGTGCCCTGACCAGAGCCAGCACAAGTAGGTGGATAAGGCTGCCGGCCCCCTGCACACCCAGGGTACCCATGGCTCCCTAGATGCCCCACATTCCCAGGTATACCACTCCCACAGCAGGGGGAGAGGGAGAGCAGGAAACGGGCTCACAGATGCCAACCTCTGCCCCCACCACCAAACACACTGGGCCCATGTAGCACATGGGGAGGGAAGAGACTTGGTACCCCTGGCCTAAAAGGTTGCCAACCCATGATTCTTTATATTTCCAGTAAATTTGTAGCTCCAGACTTGCATTTAATAATAGAGCCACAATAGTATGACTGGGAAAGGCATGCACATTTCTGCAGAACCAAGCACTAATTAGACCGACTGCCCCCCAATATGAATCATAACAATTGTCACTCAAGACACTACTTACCGAGTTTAACAAACTAAAGCCATTCTGTACATGCTTAATACAGGATGCTACCAATCAGCTAGAAATTTGAAGCTATATTGGATTCCATGGAGCTAACATTAACCATTCAGTCTCAAAAGTTTAGTGAACAGAAAAAGCCCTTTCATCTCAGTTTTTACTGCTTCTAGAAACAACTGGGACTACCAGGTGATTATTTTCTCATAATGTAAGAAATCATGGAGATATGAAGAGACTTTTGGATCAATGAAGACTTTATGCTCTTTTATTTTCATTTCACACACAACACGCACACATGCACACACTTTATGAATATCTTTATGGATTCACACAAAGCTATTGTTTGTTGGCTTAAGCAGTTAGCCAATATCTGTGACTCTTCCAAGTTACTTCCATTAGGAAAAATAATTGATTATGAGTCAGACATCTCTGGTGCAACCCTATTGATTTACAAAGGATGTATGCAAAGTTGTGTTTTCCTCAACACAGTAGGTACAAACCAGAGGCAGTTGCCTTGTTCAGAAATTAGCCCACTTCCCAACCAGTCCTGTGCCCAAGAGAGCTATATGTCTTCCTCTCACGATCATGCTACCAGGTTTTCCCCTCAATTTGTGGTTCCTTCCAAACACTCGCCTGCAACCAAATCAGTGTCCCAGTCCCTACGTTTCCAGTCAATGTCAAGGGAAATCTGCTTCAAACGGAGACTTCTATTGTTTAGTGGTAGCAGAAAGAAAGAGGAATATAATAGCTTTCTCATTTAGCCTGAATGAAAGGTGGGTAGCATGCCCATCAGCTTCAGAGAGGTCTGCAATTGTCAATAGATCAAAGACTTGCTAGATGGTAGCCCATACCCTCCTCCATAATAGACCATGAGCCATAAAAGCTCCAAGAAACCCCCCTAAATTGGTCTGAAGTAAAGGAGAGTCATTTTGCTGTTCACCACTCTCTCTCCCAAAGCGTTCCAACCACACCTAGTCAAGAATCCTGTTCCCACCAATGAAAATTTGAAGCAAGAATTTTTCTGTGAACATTTTTTGTGGAGATGTACTTAGTTTTTAAAAAATTGGCAAGGGAAGGGGTTGCCCAAAGAGTTGTGGGGTTTTTAAAATGGAAAAAAAAAGCATATTCAATTTCATGGGAGTTTTTTGGTGAAAAAGGTGCATTTTCAACCAAACCCCCATTTTTAATGGAAGAAACTCTGTTGAAAAAAGTTGACCTGCTCTAGTTCCATCCCTCCCTGCAGTTATTGATCCCTCCACCTCATTCTCCATGAGACTAGATCCCCAACCAGCTTCCCTATTGTCCTGCAGTCTCCCCTTCTCAAATCATATACAAGCACTTCTCTCAACCACCACTTCCCTCCTTTTCCCCACCTGCCTCTCCCCTATTGTCCACTCCATCTTCCTCCCACCACCTTTCTGTCTAAGTATAGACATACTCACAGCCAATAACCCTCACAACAGTCAAGTAACATCAACAGAGAGAGGTGCTGCATGTGAAATGCATGCCCGTAAATTAGGGAGTGATCTGACAGCACAAGAAGGCAGAGTGGAACATGTGAAGATCCAGAAAGAGTTCCCATGTCTTACAGAACGTATTACTTAGGGGTGATATTTAAGTATCATGCTACACAGGAAGAGCTATAAAATGTCAACACTATTCAGCTCCCTTGTATTTGCAGATAAAAACAAGAAGCTTTACAGCAATACAGCTAGGCACATAACCCAGTCAGAATAGCTAATTTTGTTGTTTTGGTTAAATGAAATCAAAGAAATGACTATGTTCAGCTGCACTGGAGACACTGCACTTAGATTTGTGTAATTTTCACAGGGACAAAAGGAAGAAAGAGTAACCATCAGGTATCCAAAGATCAGTCTACAGCCCTGGAGGCTGATCTCCAGAAAGAGCTGCAGTGTGTATACTATATTGCCCATATTCCCAATGTAGAAGAAACTCTAATTCTCTAAATTGCACTTAGGATTCTATTAATTTATTATTCAGTTATGTTTCCCTCTTTTCCACTCACCCATGGCTGTAAGGTGACAGAGAAAATGAAAGGGGAAAGGGGCCAAGTTTGCATCTTGTTCTCCCTGAATGCACACGTCAGCATAGGACTAATGCAGAAAAGGAGAGAGTTCTATAGGATACCAGAGACTACTTGTCATATATTTTGCTCCCACATGAATTCGGAAATCTAGCTCAAGAGAGACCCAGAACTAAAATAGCTAAGCACTGATAGTTATAATATTGTGCACTGGCAGACCTGAGTGGGCTAATCTGAATACTTCTCTTCACTACCCATAGTTTTCAGTTTCATTTTTTCAAACAAACACCAAGTAGTCAAACTCCCTTTCTCTCCTCTTCATAACTTATTTCCATGTGGCAGAGAGACTGACATCTAGAAATGCAGTATTGTTCTCCCAAGTTGGCAGGCTCATTTCTGTTGCCAGAATACTACACTTATTCAGAAACTCTAACATTCAAGAGCCATATATGATACTGTAAAAACAGGGCATGTAAAATTGTCCCTTAGAGTTATAAACATGTTTGAAATTCAGTCAAGGGAATAAGCCTTACAAGAGGAAGAGAAACCTTGCATATCTGAATATTCAAGTTCAATGTAGCGAAATAGAACACATTCTCTCTCTCTCCCCCCCCCCCCCCCATTTCTGAAGACAGAATTCATGTGGGAGCAAAATGAACATTTTCAAATGTGAATTCAATGGGATCCATCTTGTGAAATAAAAATCAGAGAGCAGAGTTTCTAAACAAAAAAGTGTGAACACTAACAGATTTCTGGAGTGGCAAAGGAGACAGCTGAAGAATCCTCTGTACAAACCATCAGTCACATTTGTTGTGACAAATAAACTAACTACAAAATACAGGAGCGTACTGAGGGTGTCCAGTGCCCAAGCCCACATTTGTGACCCTTCCCATGCCTTACACCCTCCCTCCACACAAGGCAGGAGGGATCCCAGTCACATATCTCCAGCAACTCTGGGGAGGGAGGTCTATACCTACACTGGGGGGTGAGGGGGCCGCCCATGAGGCTGCAGCAGCCCCACAGCCCAAAAAAAAAAATCACTCACCAGCAGCAGGTTAAGTTTCCCAGTTAGCAGCCTGCATGCCGGGGTCTGGCATCTTCCCCATCCTTTTGCCAGCTGCTTGTCAGGCACTCCTCCAGGGCTCACCGTTGAGAGCGGAGTGGCAAGCAGCCCGGTTTTCCCTCTCTCCCCCTCCCCTCGCCTCGTCCCCCTCTCTGTGCTGGCTCTCACACTGCTCCCATGATGTCATCCACTAGGGGAAAAAAACCTGCCATGCTCAAAGGCTGGAATAATCCAGAGCAGAAGTAAGCGAGAGCGGCAGCCTCCTGCTGCAAATGTCATATGCAGGCAGCACACCTGGACACACCAAAGTTACTGAGAGAGCAGAAGGGGGTAGACACGGGCTGCAAAGAACCCCTGGCTTGCACTGGAAAGGGTAGATTACCTTTCCATAATTCACAGAGGTGCACCAAGGGTGTCCAGTGCCCAGGGGCAGCCTCACCCCTCCACCTGGGGAGGGAAAGGATGGGGGAGCCCGGTCAGCCCTTCACCACATGTTGGGAGAGGGGCACCCTTCAGCACCTCCTGCATACCCATGAAGGTCCAGTCCAGTCTGGCCCACCCTTACCGCCAGCACTTACCTGCTGCTGCTTAAGCCTGGCGCCAGCTCTGATGGGGGGCAGTATCCCCATCCTCATCCCCACCCCCACCTGGTCCTTTACAATATAGGAGGGGCTCAGTAGGCTCTGTGCCTCTCAGAGCCTCCAGCATGCCTCCTCCTGCACCTTGTGAAGAGCCAGCTTGCCCCCACCAGCCCCACTCTCCAGTCAATAGGCCACTGATGGAATAAAACTACAATATTCAAATTTTATAGACAGGGATTGTTTGATGGGGATCCACCCTTGCCATTCACTGAAGCAGCAAGAAGATCTTCCTGCAAACTGGGTCAAAGCACAGGAACACAGATCAAGAAAATGGGCAGCAGGAATGAAAGAAGGAATGAGGGATGCTTATTAAGCCTGATCTCCCCAGCCACAGCAGGGAACTTAAGTGCAGCTGCAGAGTTCACAGGTGTTAGGACCCTTTAAGCCACACCAGGTCCTACCAGACAGCTGAGCCAGGTGTTCTGTGCCTGATGAGCCAGGTGCCCCAAATTTGCTGACCAGCCTGGCCCGAAGATAAGCAATTGTCAGCAACGAAAACCAACAAGCTACTATGCACCCTGGAGAGTCCATGCTGTGCAGTTAAGGACCAACTAGCCAGAGCTAACCCTCACAGTACACTTCTTCCATGCCATGGCTGGTGTCAGGGAACCCACTGGGTTGTTCACTTCTCACTAGCATGGCTGCTGGGGATTCCCCATGCACAGGTGGGAGCTGATCAGTTATTAGGGATCCAGCACTGAGTACCAGAGATCTTTACCTCGCACTACATCAGGCACCTAAGAGCTGGTTGCTTGTTCTGTGCATGGGGGTGTATATTTGCCCAGTGCTGCCCATGTGAATTGCATCTGTGCAGAAATCACTCACCAGCAGCAGGTTAAGTTTCCGAGTTAGCAGCTTGCATGCCAGGGCTCTAGCATCTTCCCCATCCTTTTTCCAGCTGCTTGCCAAACACTCCTCCAGGGCTCGCGGATGAGCAGCCGAGTGGCAGGCAGCCTAGCTTTCCCCCTCTCTGTGCTGGCTCTCACACTGCTCTCATGATGTCATCCACTAGGAAAAAAATCTGCCAAGCTCAAAGGCTGGAATAATCCAGAGCAGAAGCAAGCAAGAGCGGTAGCCTCTTGCTGTAAATGTCACAAGCAGGCAGTGCACCTGAAGTTACTGAGAGAGCAGCAGGGGGTAGACGTGGGCTGCAAAGATCCTAAGGCTTGCATTAGAAAGGGTAGATCACCTTTCTGTAATACACAAGGCAGCACTCCTGCAATGGAGCTGCCTGGGCCACCCCTGAAAGATGTGCCTATTGCAAAAATAGCTCCATAACACCACATTATTGCCAGGGGCAATGTTTTCAGTACTCACAGGTTGAAACGGTTTGGAAAAGTGCTCACCGAAATGAACACAACTGGCATGATTTATATTCTGTTAGTCTTTAAAAGTGCCACAGGACACCGTTAGTTTCTCTGCAATAGACTAACACGGCTACCCCTTTGGAATATGATTTTAATTTTAACAGGAGAAAAGAAAATGGACATTTATTGCACATCGGAGATAGCTTTTTTCACAGCAGGACACAAGGGATAAAAATAGTTTTTTAACCTCTGAGAACAGGACAAGCAGCAATAGGCTTAAATTATAACAAGAGAGACTTAGGGAGGACATTAGGAAAAGCTTCCTAATTTCAGCAGTTAAGCACTGGAATAAATTGCCCAGGGAAGTTGTGGAATCTATGTCACTCTAAGTTTTTAAGAGCAGGTTAAACAAACACTTCTCAGGGATGGTCTAATATTTATTCCTGCTTTGAGTGCAAGGGAGTAAACGAGACCACCTCTCAAGGCCCTTTCCAGTCCTATATTTTATGATTCTAAGACTTATCCAAAACAACGAATTCCCCTAAGTAAACCAACTCAATTCCACGCCAAAAAACCCATCACAAAAAAATTGGTCATTTTGCAGCCAATTATAAAGTATCTTCCCTTGCATTCCTGTCAAAAAGGAAAAGATTGGCTAAGAAAATGAGACTCCAGGTTGCATAATTCTCATATCCTTGCTGTGCTGTGACTGATAATGAGTTTGTAAGGTTAAACAGGTTAGGTACATAAATGACAATCTGAACGCTCCTGCTTTTTTAATTAATTAAATTAATTTATTATTATTATATAAAGCTAAAATAAAGATCTATAAAGCAATGAACAAACTGCAAAAAGTTAGAGATAACCTAAAAAAAGTTTTCACAAGGACTATTAACATACATCAACTAGTTCTCTGATGACTCATAAAAAACAGCAGTTTCATACTGGTATGAACTTGCCTTTAAAGCAAAATACCTCCATGGTTTGAGAAAAGAAATTAAACAATCACAAGGAATCTATTCATGAACATACTGCCTGGACACCCACTTTTGGTTTGGTTTGTAAATTTAGTGCTTAGGAATGGTACCAGATTGACAAACCTGGTTAAAATGAAGGCTTCCATTTGGCCACCGAACAAATGGGGAAGCAACAGCACAAACTTCCTCCTGCAAGCCCCAACCCTCTTCTGATAAGTCCACCTCTAGAAAACAGTCAAGTCTTCATTCTCATATAATCCTTTGCCCCTCTGCTGGGAAAGCCACTTAGAGCCAGATGTGATGCTGTTATAGCTGGCTATTAATTCCATTTTATAGACTGAGAAATAAAGGAAATTGACTTGTTTACAGTCACAGGGAAAGTTCATGCTGACCTGGGAACTAAACCTAGAGATACCCACTACAGCCACGGTCCTTTCTGTACACGATCATCAATGGTAATAGGACTAGGAGATTGGATATCCCATGTCCAATTACCTAGACATCATGCTTAAAAAGATTATATGGGGAGAAGGGTGCCTTTCTATAAAACCTTAAGGATCAATATATTGATTAAACAAAATCACCAATTGGGGAAAAAAAAACAATAGCTATTTAAAGAATTGTTTTCAAAGAAGCAACTTATATAAATTCACCTTCCTTTCAATTTAGTGTTTAACCAGTTTACAAAACCTGCACTTCTTAAAAAAAAAAAAAAATCCCACAGTGGCTCTACTGAATAATGATGTATGGACATTTTGAGTTGTTTATAAGAAAAACATATCTTTATGCAAGCAGGGCTTTTGTTTTTGTGTTTCTGTAAGCTATCTCAGTAAAAGACCCAGGGCCAAAATGTTGGAACTTTGATCTGATATGAAATAAAGCTACACAAGACTAAAGGACTGCAAGTATCTGATTTTTAGGAAATATTTGCTTTACATTGCAGCATGAGTTTTGCTTTGAAGAGCAAGTCATCTTTGTCATGTTAAAACAGACACTCTTTTTCATATTTAGTTGTTTAGGTGAAGAGTCTCTCCCACTGAAGTCTCCTTAATGTTACTTTGACGAGTTTCTAAATCAGAAATAAATGAACGAATATAGCCTGGGGTGAACGCACTGTGAAAAATCCACGAAGATATAGAATGACTTTCTTTAGAAGTTTTACAACAGGGAGCCTTATTTCAGTTTCAGGTACTTCATATTAGATGGGCTAGGATTTTCACTCAGCTTTATATGTCTTCCTGTTCAGCACCTGTTCTGAGATTACACTGGCTTCTCGTAACAAGGGTTTTAAAGTTATTATTCACATTAGAGGTAATTCATGGAATACACCTGTTCACCGAACTGATTATGCTCTGCATTACCATCTATGCATCTCTCATTTTGTTTCCACTCCTGATTTGCTGTCTGCACTTAGTGCAATACACCTAAAAAGAATGCTGTACTAAAGTATTTTTTTTCCTTCCTCAGATGTTAGCCCTGTATTACATATTTGGCTTAATTTTGCTACTACCACAATGCACAGAGGGGGGAAGGGTTATTTGAAGACATGCACTTCTTTTATGCTGGCTTTCTTTTAGTGCATCTTTCAGTCAGGGATAAAAAGTCTCCCCTTGTGCAAGTCAATGCTAAATTAAGTGCATGGGATCATACTCAAGTTGTGAAGATTTATGCCTGCAGATAAAAAGTGTAGTATACAATACAGAAACACAGAGAAGAAATTATTAGTCAATGCAAGATACAAAGAAGGAAGTCAGTCAGTGAAGTATATCAAGCAATTCCTTTTGTATTAGGTGCAGGATAGCCAAACGTACTGACCGCTCTTCCCACGCCCGAGGCCACCTCCCTGCTGAACAAAATCACCTAGACCCACCACCCTGGTGCAGGACAGGAATTATTTGAGTACAGCACCAATGTGGACACCAGAACAAATGGTTATAAACCATCCATCAAGAAATTTAGGCTTGAAATTAGATGCAGGTTTCTAACCATTAGAGGAGCAAAGTTCTGGAATAGCTTTCCAAGGGGAGTTGTGGGGGCAAAAATCATAACTGCTTTCAAAACTGAGCTTGATAAATTTATGGAGGGGATGGTATGATTACCCTATTTTGGAAATTGACTGATAGTTGGCTACGTGTGGTGGCTATACAAGTGGCCTAAGAGGGGAGAGTGCATGAGGTGGGTTCTGAGTTATTACAGAGAATTGTTTCTTGGGTAACTGGTTGTTGAGACTTGCCCACATGCTCAGGGTTTAACTGATCACCATATTTGGGGTCGGGCTGATTGGCCTGGGCTCTGGGTGTTTTTCGCCTTCCTCTGTAGCACAGGGCATGGCTCACCTAACAGTGAATTCTCTCTATCTTAAAGTCCTTAAAACATGATTTAAGGAGGTAAATAACTCAGTCATAGGTTGGTGGCCTATTGCTGAGTGGGTAGGTGAGGTCTTGAGGCCTGCATTTTGAAGGAGGTCAGACTAGATGATCATACTGGTCTCTTCTGACCTTAAAGTCTATGAGAAGCTTCCCACCCCGATCTGGTGGGCCGAGAATGGGGACATAGGACGAACTGCACTTTAACTATAGAAGAGCAATATGTAGCTCAGGAGATACAGTTTGACCACCCCTGTTGTAACCTGTGCTCCTGGATGAGTTTTCTATTCTGAGGCACAAATAATCTCACATCCTCTCAAATACAGATGAAAACAAAACAATGTTCACTTTCAAAATAAGACTAAGCCAAACTGAGCCAACTGTTCAGGAAGTTTTTTGTTTGGGGCCAGGTTGTGACTCACCCCATTCACTTGAGTGAGACTACTTGGGAGAGCAACTACTCACCACAGTGTGCTGGAAGGGTTCTGATTTAAATTAAGGCACAAATCCTGAGTGACGCAGTTGGGTGTTGGGTATCACCAATGGGGAGGGAGGAAATGCATCTTTCCCCTTCACCCAATGTATGAAACAGCAATTCCAAGGATCAATGGCCAGAGTTGGCTTCAGGACACTACTGGTGGTGGATATGCTAGTGACTTGAGAAGGGACGTTAGATGGGTTTGGGTTCTGAGTCACAGAGAATTCTTTCTTGGATGTCTGGCTGGCAAGTCTTGCCCACATGTTCAGCGTTTAACTGATCGCCATATTTGAGGTTGGGAAGGAATTTTCCCCCAGGGCAGATTGGAGAGGGCTCCAGCGGTTTTTCGCCTTCCTCTGTAGCATGGGGCGTGGCTCATTTGCTCGTTGATTCTCTGTACTTTAACAAGTCTTTACTAATTCAGTCAGATGTTACAGGTTTATTATAGGAGTGGGTGGGTGAGGTTTTGTGGCCTGCATTGTGCAGGAGTTCAGACTATCAGTGGTTTTCAAACTTGTTTTCCCTGAGGACCCAGTTGAAAAATAATCATTTATGCCCGGAACCCAAGAATGACATCTTTAAGCATTTCAGTCTTTCGGCGGTGGCAGCAGAGGACACCACAACCCAGTACTTGAGTAGTGGGTTGCAACCCGTGGTTCGCTAACCACTGGACTAGATGATCATATTTGTCCCTTCTGACCTTAGAGTCTATGAAATCAGCTACCACATTGATGAGTGTCAGCCAAATGTTACCTAGATAATTAAAACAAAGAATTCTCCCAAAAATCTGGAGCTGACTGAATCATATCTAAACACACACACACACACACACACACACACACACACACACACACACACACTTTACAGCAGGGCAGTTTAGTACAACTTTGCATTGAATTTCTGACACCCCCCCCCCCCCCAAATCCAGGTTATCCCTGTCCTAAAAGCATTACTAAGCCATCTGACCTATGAAATCTTATCCTCAAATCAGTCAAGTAACATGATTAAGTTCTCATGCTAACACAGTAATTCCTTGAAATTACAATAAGTAATTGCTATTACATGAGTGATTAAGAAATTCTAAGACACTTAATTCACACTGCCTGCAGGGAAGATCACCTTTTGTACATAAAAGAGGTAACAAAATCTAATGTTCAATCAATACATCATCCTACTGCAGAGATATTTTGAAGGTTGCTAAATTCAATATCAATCCTTAGAAAGTGTCAGAACAAACCTTGCACAGCTTTTTCTTTAAGCATCACACACTGGTCAAGTTCATATCTAAGCAGACGTGAGATACACAAGATAATATACAATAGTTAAAAAACATTCCACTTCTGGAACTTCTGGTAGATGGTTACAGAAGATTAAGTAACTTCTATGCTATTATGAAGATAGAATGAGCATTCACAAGAAATTACTTGCATGGCTAGGTTATACCATCTTTGTGAAGTCAATTAAAGCTGGCAGATAGGGATAACCGAAAAACAAATTCCATTTTTGAGGGGGTGGAGGCAGAGGAAGAAGCAGTTTTCAACTTTATTTATGTTGTTCTGCATTGGGGAAAAGAATCCAAGAGATTCAAAAATGGAAACAGAGAGACACACCCCTTCCCCGTTCCACTTCAGTGGGGTGAGAGCTCACTTGGGTTGTGGGAGACTGAAAATCCCTGCTCCATATCAGGCAGATAAAGGCTATTCTGGGATGCGGGTTGTGTCTTCTCTAAGAAGCCTTCCCAATTAGAGGCTCTTTGAAACATACATTTCTGTGAAATGTTTTTATTTCAATGAAACTACATGTGCCAATTAAGGAAAAACATTTCAACCACCCCTGACTAACATTTTAATGGGCAAATACTCAAATTTTCAGTGGGCTCCATCAAATTCCAAACAACTTCCAATAGGCATTTTATAGCCAGAGAAATAGACTAACATCTCCATCTTCTCTAATCCATTGTTGCTGGAATTCTTGGGAACAGTAGAATTTGCTGCCAGGATACGCCATCATTTTAACTTGATAATCAGTTGTTCACATAGACAACTCTAGAATTAATGCCTCTATTGTTCTTATATAACATGACTCATATACAATATAGGACAATCATTTTCATCAAAGACAGTCAAGACAATTTGGTGAAACTGCCCTTCTCCCCCACACCCCATTTCTAGCACTTTCAAATACTGGAATTAGCACCATTTCCCCATCTTAAGGCAATGTAAGCAACTTACTCTCCATGCAACATTAGGTGACTTAAATAGTTGTTGAACTAGAAGAAGTTTACCTTAGGTCTTACATAGGTCACATAGTTAAAAAAAAATAAAAACAAAACAAAAACCCAAATAATACTTCACACTCAGTGTGCCTTTTGCTCAAAAATCCAAGTTCCACAGAAAGTCAAAGATATATGCAAGTCTTGGGTTATAGATGTTGTTTTATACTAGTTTATAGCTCTCTGAGCAGCTATTTCAATTGGTCTCATATTGGCTATGTCTACAGTTGTTAATTTAAGTTGACTTAGCATGTCCACATTCAAAAATTAAGTCAACTTAAAGGGGACCCTGCCAAATCAACCTAGAGCATCCACACTGGATGCCTAGGTCAACTTGTAGGGGATAGGTGGACCTGGGACAGGTCCACGGTGGCAGGGAGGGCACCCATTGCCAAGTGCCAGGGGGATCAGCCTTTGCCCCATTGTACCTTATGGGGGGCACGCTGGGCTGCGGCTGTGCCAGCCACCCTGGCAGGAAGGGCAGTGGGGAAGCCCTAAAGCCCCCTAAGTGGACTTTCTAAAGTCGACTTAGCCAGAAAAGTTGACTTAAAAGGAGGTTTAAGAAAGTCGACTTTAATTTTCCTTAAGTCGACTTAAGCAGCTGCAAGCTTAAATCGACTTAATTTCTAAGTGTAGAGACACCCATTGGGAGGGGGGAAAGTTATGTGTTGTGGTAAGAAGAAGAAAGCTTTGTAATTTTGTTTAACCCCCGTTACCTCACCGCAAGGAGATTAACGTTGAAAACTGAAAGATCTCATGCCTTAGATTTGTCTACCTTTAGCAAGTTTGGTCTTGGTCACTGGAGGAACGAAAGTTTTCCACCAGGTGAGTATGAGTGAGGGGGTGCACAGAAGATGAAGGAGCCTTCCCCAAATTCTACAATTTATCCAGCAGAAGAAAAGGAAGGCAGCTGAATGTGAGAAATATTAGTATCAAAGACCAGTATGTTATAGTGTCCAATTAAGTGATTTCATAAAAGCTACTAATTACACAAAGATTAACTCTTCAGATATCTCTCTTCCAAAGCAGCTACTACAGAATTCTGAATTTCTCAGTATAATTGAACCTTCCCCGGTTTTAATGTATAACAATATGACAGCCACAGACCACATTATTTGTCATAGGGTAGGAACACACATAAGTTTGTACTTTGTTTATTCCAATAAAATGCTACACACAAAATTTACTACAACTCAGAGAACCTGCAAAAGGCCATACACATCACTTCACCCATTTTAAGGGTTTTATTGGTGCTTAGGGCCATCTTACAAAGGCCTTCTGCAAGGGAATGAATAAGTGTCAGTTGGACAGAGGTTCATTGCCTGTATATACATCATTTACAGCTCCCTATACTGAATCCAAAGGCAATACCATTTTCAGACACAATGAAAGTAGTTGTGCCACATGTACATCTCTTTAGATGGGCCAATATAAACTGGAGGTAGCTGAGGAAGGTTTGTATATACACTTATCCAAGCCTTTTGAAGAATTTCATTATATCCCTCTCTTTACTCCTCCCTGAACACCTCTCAACAGTGTTCAGGGAACAATTCCACCCCATCTTCCTATTATGTATCTGCATAAGCTTCTTCTCAAAAACTGGCTTCCAGCAATGTCCCACTTTCTTGCTTCTCACAGCTGCCCTTTCCGTTACCTCCATGATCCAAACACCAACTGCTTTATAACCCCTCTCCTTTTACCCCACTGCCTCCCCCCTAATCACAACATTCTCCTCCAACACTTAGCTTTAGATTAAAGATACATTGTTCCAGACTACGGTTCCTCCAAATACTCCCATCATCAAGCTATGGAGTCAGGTAAAAGTCTGATAGCAACTGGGAAGAGTTAATAGACTTTCTAGCGATATAAACATTTATACTGAACATCAGCATGGTAATCAAGCACCTAACTTACAAGCTTGCCTAGGAATATTGATCTGTGATAGAAGATCATTGTAAATTAAATTGGCAGTGAACTTGCAACGCAGGAACGCCAAGAAAAAGCAACTCTAACACTATCCAAATTGATTCAGTACAAATCTGAAAGACAAGCTAAACATTGTGGCAAAATAGTGTATTTACAACACATTACAAAGACAGTTCCTATGATTTTTACTTGTAAAATTCAACTGAACAGCAGGATGGCAGAAAATAGGTCATATATATATATATAAACATAGTCATCACTCTAGAACACAGATCTTAAAGGCTGGCATCACAATATGAAATGTTACAATGAGAACCCTGTCAAGTTATGATACAGAAGGGGCTCATGCAGTGCTTAATTTGTAATGAAAGAGGTGCCAGGACTCAAGCAATTAGAAACTGAGATGCAAGCAATTTACTTTCCTAACTGACACAGCAAGCCCAAAGGCATTGGGGCTCAGCTCTGGTACAAATTAAACTCTGGGCTCATGTTTGCTGATCTGCATGATTCGTACTTGTGACCCATTCTTTACATTAGGCATAATAGCTGACTCTGTGAGCTAGCTTTAGAGATGAGATGGCAATTGGAAGTGTACAGAAACTAAAAATAGATTAGACCGGATATTGTATTGCAAAAGAAAAGTGTATTCACCAGTTAGGAAATACTATCTCGAAATCTGACTAGAATAAGGAAGGTTTTGGAACTCACATTGTTCTTAGTCTGCAGATAAAAAACTCATATTGCAGTGATACTGAATGTCTGGTTTAAGTACAGAGATGATGTGGGAGATGCTTTATTAGACAGAAATTTTCAAAAGGCACAGAGCTCTTCCTCAAGTCTTCCTCAGTGTCACAGCTAAATACAAGATCAACAGATAGTTTAGCATAAGTATTTAGAAAATATTCTAAGAGACCATTGACCATGAAGTGGTTTAAGCACAGTCAGTCAAGTTTTATATAACACCAAGCATCTAGCTGCACTTCGTGTATGCAGTTATCTGTCAAGACTTTGACAGTACATAACCTGTGGCACTGGTTTTTTTCATCTGTGTTCCCATGGCCATAGGGTTTTCCACCTAAAAGTCTATATTTTTGTTGCCCTACTAAACAGGCTAGTTGAATACAGGAGAGCTCTTCTCTTTATGCATTTGACTAGGGACAGCTCCTTTGGTAGGCAGTCTGTTCACTGATTCCAGCTCCCATACCATAGTTGAGATTAATGATGTGGCAAGGTATGGAGCACAGTAGGTGGCAGAATGGATGATTTAACAACAACTCCATGCAAATTAATCTATTTCACATCATGCAAGTTTGCACAAAGTAGCCCTCCTAGTGTCTTACATTTTCTAGAACTTGGAGTCTAGCCAGGAAGATTTGTTCTTACATTTTAATGCCTTATAAATGTTTCCCAGTTGTAAATATTGAAAGCAATAGCCAGATTTGATTGAATGACACTACAGTAGGATTTCATGCCAGGGGTATAAGTCAGGGGACCAGGTTAGATCAAAATCAAGCCCCAAAGCTAGCGGTGGATAGGAGCATTGCTAAAGCCACATGTTATGCCAGGGAGGTGGGGGACAAGGAGAGACTTCATGAGTTTTTGTCCAGTTTTTCAAATTGGGTTTCTTTGATAAAGGACCTGAGAAGGCTGAATATTTCCCCCATGAAACTCAAAAAAAGAAGCAAAAAAGAGTGATTGCAACCAAGGTTGGCTCAGGCAATTTATTGTGACAGCACCTGAAGGATCCATTCAGGATAAGGTCTCAGTGTGCTGGCCACTGGACAAGAGAGTTTACAGCCAATTGCCCTGATCCTGCAAACCATGTTCTATACCTGATTAATGTAGGATTAACTTTCTGTGTTCAAAATCAATTGTAAAAAACTTTTGAGTTAAGCCTTTTACCCATCCCACACAAGACCCCTGGAGGAGTCAGAGCACTTGAAATATTTCAAGTCTCAAATTTTTTTATCCCAAAGAATATTAATGAAAGTGTTCACCAGTAACACCGCTCACTCACTCTTAGGGCATGTCTACATTAAAAAATTATGTCAATCTAAGCGACATCAGCATACAGCCACCGCACTTTTAAAATGCTTTTGCACGTTCACACTATGCTCCTTGTATCAGTGGTACGCATCCTCACCAGGAGCGCTTGGACGAATACTATTGTCGATGCAAGGCATTGTGGGACAGCCTCTGAAAGCCAGCAACAATGTAAATAATTCAGTGTCTATTCCAGGGGTGAGCAATAAAGTTGGCAGGTGGGCTGGTGGGGGCATCGGAGAACTAGTCTGGGACCGGGGCACGGGGAGGAAGATAGCCGGTGAGAGGGTGCACAGAGCCGGTCAGGAGACAGAAGGGGGCAGTGCAGCCCCACCCCAAAGCAGCGTGATGCAGTGCCTGCAGGGGGGGACACAGAGAGGATGGTGCAGCCCTGGCCCCAGCCCCGAAGTAGTGCAGTCCAGCACTGGCCTGGCACAGTGTAGCCCCAGCCTGAGCCCCTAAGTGGCATGGAGCCGGTTGGGGGTGGGGAGCAGAAGGGGACAGTGCAGCCTCAGCCCCAGCCCTGGAGTAGTGCAGCACAGCGCTGACCAGGGGAGGGCAGAGGGGGTGGTATAGCATAGGACAGGTGACGGTGGAGGAGGGTGTCACAGCCATGGCGCAGAGCAGTGTGCTGCAGTACCGGCTGAGGGGAGTGGGGGAACAGGCCAGAGGTGCTGGGCCGGACTGCTACCTCTGGTGGGCTGGAGCCAGCCCATGAGCCATATTTTGCTCACCCTGGTCTACGCTGATGCTGCATCAGCGTAACCACATCAGCTTAACTCTACCTCCACAAGAGGCACAGATATAAAGTCAGCAGAGCAAGCCAGTTCTGTTGGAAGGAGCAAAATTTTAGAGTAGACACTTGCATAGTTCTGTTAATGTAGGCTGCCTTGCATTGACCTAACTCTAGAGTATAGACCAAGCCTCAGAGTTAGCTAATCAAAGCTCCATTGTGGCCACCTGTATGTGTGTCAGGCAGGGGCTACCTTGAAACAGAACCAAAATTATGAATGCAATTACTGAAGTGTAAATTTGGACCAATTTCCCTTGATTCAGTGTGGTATAATTGAGTCTTGCATTTAGCCCATCTCTACTTTTCCCTTCTACAGGCACTACAGGACAGTTATATTACAATAGGAAACTGATTATTATTATATCTTTAAGTAATGCCAATGGTTTATTTTCCTGCTCTCTGGCTCAACTGGTGAATTAAAATGATATAGGCTCTCGATAGTTCCTGCAGCAAAAGCATTATCCAACCTTCCAGAGCTCTTCCTTCCCCATCAAGAGAACTGGTAGCAGTGGTCTTAGTATTACTTTTAGAGACTATTTAGCCACCTACATGAGAGGAATATCCACTAGGTAAACTGGAGACAGTCCAATACCCTCTTTCTGTTTCCATGACATGGGTTTAACTATACAGCTTTATGGATTAATAAACATGATAATGATTCCTTCATGAACTCCACTCATTTCAAAATTGGAACTCAATGGGCTAACAGTAACCATGATGCAGCTGAATGAGGCATGTTACCACCACAGTTCAGGAGCCTTAGATGTCCATTGTCCTGCAGGGGCCTTAGTCCTATATATTTAATATGATTGACTACCCTTATATCCCTCCAGGCGGTGCCTTATTCACACCCCTGAGCCTAAATAATGAAATATTCATTGAGTCAGAGAGAGACTGCGGGTATAACTTGGGTCAGGTACTTGGCTGGGATGTGGGAGAGTCAGGTTGAAGTCACTGCTATAAGTCAGCAGACCTGGGACATTAATTTGGGGGGAGGGGCTGTACCCAAAAAGTGCCCTAAATTATAATGAAGCTTCCCTCAGATGAGAACGCTTTATCAAAAGAGATATGTTTCTAGGAAAAGTTTTGGTTTTGATGAATATACATTTTCTGACAAGATGTGTTTTCAGACTCGAGTGGTCGTTACTGTTAAATGTACTGTGTAGGTTAGGGCACAATTCTTTGTCTGAGCCATTACACCTCTCGATCCTCTTTTGTGTCCCAGAGTATCTGCAAAAAGGAAGGTTAACAGCTAAATCACCTTTTTCCAGGTCTTGCAGTCTGATAGGACAGCCCTGAACTTGGCATTTCCCAGATGTAAAGTGAGGGATTAAGAGGGGCATAATACAGTTTAAGCAGTTGGGTACATATTAGAGAGACCCCTCTGTCTCCCAGGCAGCTGGTTTGTGAGACAATGCAGCAATGCCTTCAGATTTTTTTTTTAAAAGGAT
The DNA here is from genome assembly GCA_007922175.1 of Pelusios castaneus. Lineage (NCBI taxonomy): Eukaryota > Metazoa > Chordata > Testudines > Pelomedusidae > Pelusios > Pelusios castaneus. The sequence goes on along the minus strand of ML688284.1, from coordinate 299,681 downwards.
TATGTATTCAAGGAAACAGAATTTATATTTAAATAAACAAAATTACATTAGTATGCTACATGACTAATTTATGCTTGAAATGGGAAATTGAGTTGCAAGGCCTCAAGTCTTCAGAAGAGGCAACAAATAAAGAAATGAGTGAAAGTGCCATAACTAGTTTCAAGTTTTCAAATCAAATTAAATAGTCCATGTCTTTGAATCAGTGTCTTGGAGCATGGAATCAGGGGCCCACTCCACTCCATCCATCTGATGGAGCTTGTGTAGTTTCTTCAGAGAAGATGCGTGGAGTGGGCCCCTGTTCCCTCCACCAATATCAACACAGTCCCTGTGTAAACACCATCTATTTACAATGTTAAAAAAAACTTTTGACCCTCACCAGGACCCAAGGGAAACAGATCTTCTTACTTGAACTGTCCCTGAGACTAGCCTTCTCTCTCCTCCTTGCATATTCTTTCCTGTGCCTCTTACAGCCCTTGGCTAATGGGAGCCAACTGACTTCTTACCACCACTGTGACAGGCTGTGCTTCAAAATAGCACCCTGTGACCCCATATACAAATGCTGACTATTAGTATGATGTTTCATACAAAGTGTGCCTTGTAAGGTACCATATGAAAAGGCATAATCTGCTGAAACTAATTGTTCTGTCAAAATATGCATAATTGTGTATGAAGTTATTAGATTTTACTATATTATTGAAACATGAGCATTGTGGAGACATTCTTCAAAGCAGGTTGCTTATTATTTTCTAAAAATGTAGTACTTTCAATAATTGAAGTCATGACTTTAGTCTCTCGTATTTTCGTCAACATGAAGGCTCTGTACTTCCTTCTAAATCATGGATATTGCTGTGTATAAGCCTTCGAAAAGCGAGCTTAACAATCTACTTTTTTTAAAAAAAAAATGAAAAGATAAATAAATCCCTTTTCTAACTGATCTCAGTGTGCTCTCTCACAATGTGAGCCAGTTTTATCTATGTCAATTCTCAACTATTGGTCATTATGCAGTGGCGGATTTACCAGGAAAGAAACTGTGCTCTGGCCTGGAGCCACCAATGACAGGTGCACCCCAAGCCTCAGGACAAATCTGACAAATGACTGAACTTAAGTGTTGCAAGTCATGAAGCAGTCTAGGCTTTCTGCATTCTGCAAACTTATTCTGTAAACTGGGCTCTAAATGTGGTTTTTTGAAGTAGACTAACAGAATTAGCATCATGATTTTTTCCACTATCTTGGCAATAGCATAACACTAACTAGATTTAAGTGGAGGAGTGGGCCCACTATTATGGGGAATTATACTGGCTCATATTCCACCCTACTAGAATTAGTTAGCAATCTGAGTCCTTACTCCCACTCCTTTACCCAGAGGCCTGCCTGAACTCAAGGGCTCCCTTCCCACTCTCCTGTGTGGTAGGATCCCTATAACCATGACAAGACTGGGTCCTGGATTCCTGGGGGGCAGAGGGGGACTTGACCAATCTTGTTGTGATCATCTAGGGTAGGGGCTGGTGCCCCCACTCCTGGGTGCTAACTCTATGCTTCCCTCACTCACTAATTATTCCATATAGTACAAAGCAATGCAATTTATTAAATGAACAGCAATCAAAAAAGCACATAAATAAAGAAAAGGAGGAGAAAGGTTAAAGGCAAACATCCAATGCCACTTGGTCACGATGGATTTTCGGTGGCAAGAGGCCCCTAGGCATTCCGTACCGGTGCAAAAAGTAGTACTGATTGTGGCCTTTCAGCGGCCGGAAGGCCCTTTCACTCACTGCTGCTCACCTATGCACCTCAGATTTTAGGCTGGCCCCTAAATGTGCGGCAGATTTGTTGAGGCCAGGCATAATTCAAATACAAACTTTCATCTAGACCAGAACTTCTCAAACTGTGGTCTGAGATCTCCATTCAGGTGGACCAAGGAAAGGGGAGTGGGGGGGGGGTGTTGTTTTGTTTTTTATGAAGTAATTTTATCCAAAGTGCTTTACAATAGTTAGCTAATAGTGCAAAGATAGTACAAAGTGCTTTACAATAGCTAGCTAATAGTACAAAGATCATTAAGTGGTCCTCCAAGACCCTCACCAATTTTCAAGTGGTCTGCGATAAAAAGTTTAACTACAAAAACAATCAAGATACAAATATTGGGAAATAAAATGAGGTAAGAGGAGAATGAAGAAAAAAGAGAATGAAAAATGGAGGGGAATAAAAGAGTGTTCTTTTTCTTGGCTGGGTCCCTGGTGGGGGTAGAGGAGGGAAAAATTGAAGCATGGCACAGTGCCCCTCTAACTCTAAATCCACCAGTGTTATTGCCTCTGCATCCCAGGGAGGAAGGGACAATACATTACCAGCACAAATTCCACACAACTACTGCACCAAATATTTAGCAGTATGAAGAACCTCTATATCCATTGAAATACTGTAATAACTTGTGCAAGACTTCTGGAATATAGCAGAGGAGGTACAGGTATGAGTGATTAAGGGCTTGTTTCCAAAACCCATACTCCCCTTGAGTAATATCTTATGCCACTGCAGTCCTTTTGGGGAAGTCCTATTGCATACTCAATAGGAGTTAAGGTGTTACTGTGCAAGGCCTGTAAAATTGAAGCATAAATGCCATGTATTTATGGATCATTCTTACCTGAAAAAGCCAAAACTCCTGAGGGATCAAGTTTCACACACTGCATATTTTGCTTTCTGTTTCAGTTTGTTCCTAAGACAACTGTTATTATTTTAACAAAGCACAAGGAATATTGGATAGCAATTGAACTACATAGTTCCACAACAATTTATATCTCTAGAGAATTTAATCTGTTCCACTATGCAACTGAAAACGACCATATTTTTTAAGAGGGAACAGCTTGCACTTAGTATTTCTGGGGCTCATGCATGGTTTTGATCACAGACTATGGCACTCAGACCAGGGCATTTAAATAGATGTCAGCTGTCATGTATTAGGATTAAATAATGGTCAGTAGTCATAACAGGCTTCAGAGTTCCCTTATTGAGTTTTATTCAGCATGTCTGGCAAGGACTGCCAGCAGACACACAGGTTTTCTTGAGTACTTAACAGCCCTCCCATTTATCACTATGGGAACCTCCAATGGCCCCAGTAACCTGAGACACCACATATTCCTCCCCCTCAAATGAAAATGCCTCACCCCCCCCCCAAAGAATAAACATTAAACTGGGAGATGAGGGTAGACTGCCCCATCTCCAGGCAAACCCCAGGGGAATTATTCTGCCTCATGATGAAGGGGTCACCCCTAGCTAAAGATCCAGCCGAGTAGGAGGCCTTCTCACTCTAGGTGGATTGCAGCGAATTTCTGGTGGACCCACACCAGAAGGTGGTATTGGTGGTGGTGTGGCCACAGATGCCAGAGAAGTAGCAGGCTCCAGAGAAGATGTAATATCCGCTTGGGACAATGGTGTTGAAGAAGTGGCTGGAGAAGGAGACACAGGAACCGCTGAATCATGACTCGATGGTATATCTGCGACAAAGGTGAAGTCAGTTAAATTGGTTTGAGATCTACCCTCAGGACAGGTATGACGTGGTAACAACTGATCAACATGCTGCCACTAAGACAGGCCATCCGCTATCTGGATAGACTAAGAAACAGGTTCTGTTTTGGAGATGACTATTACTGGAAACTATTTAGCACCAGAAGCATAGTTTCAAACGAGGACAGGCTGGCCAATTGTGAAGGTGCGGTCCTTCATTCTTGGCGCACGTCTGATGACCTGGTCCTGCTGTTGGCGTTGAACTGCTTGTCGTGTTTCTTGTGGTTTCAACAAATCAAAGCAAGAGCGCAACTGCTGTCCCATCATAAGGAAAGCTGGAGACATTTTGGTCGTGGCCTGTGGAGTGTTTCTAAGGATAACAAGAAGTTGTCCAGATGTTTCTGAAGGGGTTAACGTCCCTTCACCGATTTTAGAGCTTGCTTCATAGTCTGTATGAATCTTTCAGTGAGTCCATTGGTGGATGGATGATATGCAGCTGACCGGATGTGATGTATCCTGTTGGCCTTCATAAAACTTCCAAAGTCCTGGGAAGTGAATTGCAGTCCACTGTTGCTCACCAGCTGCTCTGGGAGACCATAAGGGCTAAAGAAGCCATGTAGGTTTTGGATAGTGTTTTCCTTAGTAGTGGATTGCATTACAGAGACTTCCAGCCATTTGGAATGGGCATCAACAGCAATTAAAAACATACATCCTTCAAATGGGCTAGCAAAATCAATGTGAATACATTGCCATGGCCTCTCTGGTCAGTCCCAGTCCCACAGGTGGAGAGGTGCTAACTGAAGTGCGTTCAATATGTGGTGTCTCAGTTTACTGGGGCCTTTGTGGGTTTCCATAGTGATAAATGGGAGGGTTGTTAACTACTCAGGAAAACCTGTGTGTCTGCTGGCAGTCCTTGCCAGACATGCTGAATAAAGCTCAATAAGGTAACTCTGAAGCCTGTTATGACTACTGACCATTATTTAATCCTAATACATGACACTGGCGACGAGGGTGGGATGATGAGATAATCTTGTGAACCCAGGAAATCCTGAGCTACATAAGAATGATTTTTTCCCCCCTCACTGTTTGAATGCCTGTGCTAGGTGCCTGGAGGGGAATGACAGGAGTTGAAATCTGATCTATTGTTTGGTGAAGCCAAAGGACAGGAGATAAACAACCACAAGAGGGAACCATAGTTCCACTCAATGGTTCAACCATGGCTTCACTCACTGGTTGTCCGGAACATTTTGATTCTTCCACCTCCAGTTGGAAATTGTACATAACACACTTTCAGAACTTCGTGGTAGCGAATGATCTACGCGATGAAAAGAAGGTACCTGTTTTCTTGACCATTATAGGTGCTAAGACCTAAGACCTGCTTTATCTGGAGAAACCTGAAGCAAAATCATATGATGATCTTGTAGAAGTTCTAGGAGCACATTTTTCCCCAAAACCATTGGTAATAGCAGAGAGATACCAGTTCTATCACAGGAATCAAGGTGAAGATGAATCCACTGCACAATTCGTAACAGCTCTCAGGGAGCTGGCAGAACACTGTGATTTCAAGAACATGTTGGATGAAATGCTACATGAGAGGCTAGTGTGTGGCCTGCACTGTGAATCAACAATGAAACGCCTGCTAACCAAAGCTCAGCTTACCTTGCAGAAAGCCATTGATATTGCAGTCTCTATGGAACAGGCCACACAGGAGATGCAACTAATCAGGGCGAATGCAGGGACCCATAAGGTATCCAAAGAACCTATCACTTGGCTCCTGGGAGGGCGGGAACATCACCAGTGTGGAAAAACAGACCATCATGCATCAGAATGCTGATGTAAGGAACTACTGTGTTGATGATGTGGCAAGGACAGCCAGCAGACACACAGGTTTTCCTGAGTACTTAACAACCCTCCCATTTATCACTATGGAAACCGCCAATGTCCCCAGTAACCTGAGACACCACATCAGCAAACATTTAGCTTCTCTCCCAAAAGCAAAGAAAAAAGGCTGTTTTCCACTTTCATAGGCGGTGCTCATGGCCACATGTGAATCTTGTTGAGTCCTAGGGAAGCAGAGGGTAACCACAGTAACAGTTCAGCTGTAGTGTTTTAGACCATTAGAGAATGCTTTATTTATTTTAAGTGGAGGAGCTGTCTGACTATATCATATTTGAAGCCTCATTTAGTAAAATGGGAGCATCCCACTCATTTGTGAAACAGCAGGGAACTCTAGAACTTCATGGCATCAAGAAGTCTTACTCTGTTTTTGTTCTCTGTGCATCATCTATTGTGTGAAATTACTGTGATCATAGCATAGCATTAAGAGTACTTATCCATGGAGCACATCTGTTTAAGCACATATAAATGGGAAGTTTCACTGGAGAGCTACCTCTGGAGGCATTTCCTAGTCAGTGCTTAACTTGTAATGAAAAGAGTGTTGGGGCTCAAGCAATTTTTTTACTTTCATAACTGATGCCGCAAGCTATGAACTGCCATGCCTAGAGGTGCCAGGGCTGAGCCCTGGCCAGCCCTAACACAAATTTAGCACTGCTGATCATGTACAGATATGTAAGAGAAAGAGTAACCTTACATGTAAGGATGTTTGTTGTTTATACAGACATACAGCCAAGAGGACGGTCATACAAATAGCAAGTGCTCTCAGGAGCCAACGCGTATCCATGTTTTGTGTAATGCCTGGCTTAGCCAAGAGTGAGGAAAAGCACTCACAGGAGCAGATCCTGCCGGGGCAGAGCAAAACAAAACAAAAGAGTGATTATGTCCTCTGCTGTTGCTCGCATGGTAGCAAGAGAGAAACAGTTTTTCAAAAAAGATCTCTACGCCCCCAAGATCTCCCGGGGGATTAGAAGAAGGCAAATATAGTACCCATCTTCAAGAAAGGGAAAAAGGAAGATCCGGGGAACTATAGACCAGTCAGCCTCACCTCAATCCCTGGAAAAATCATGGAGCAGGTCCTCAAATAATCCATCCTGAAACACTTGGAGGAAAATAGAGTGATCAGGAACAGTCAGCATGGATTCACCAAGGGTAAATCGTGCCTGACCAACCTGATTGCCTTCCTTGATGAGATGACTGGATTTGTGGATGCGGGAAGAGCCGCTGACATGGTATACTTTGATTTTAGCAAGGCTTTTGATACGGTTTACCACAGCATTCTCATCTGCAAGTTAAGGAAGTATGGGTTGGATGAATGTACCATAAGGTGCATAGAAAACAGGCTAAATCAACGGCCTCAGCGGGTAAGAATCAATGGCTCAGTGTCAAGTTGGCAACCAGTAATGAGTGGAGTTCCCCAGGGGTCGGTCCTGTTCAACATCTTCATTAATTATCTCAATGATGGGATAGATTTCATGCTTAGTAAGTTCACGGATGACACCAAGCTGGGGGGGGAATGGTACACATGCTGGAGAGCAGGGACAGGATTCAGGGAGACTTAGACAAATTGGAACACTGGGCCCAAAGAAATCTCATGAGGTTCAACAAGGACAAGTGCAAAGTCCTTCATTTAGGATGGAAAAATCCCGTGCACTGCTGCAGGCTGGGAACCGCTTGGCTAAGTAGCAGCACTGTAGAAAAGGACCTGGGGGTTATGGTGGACAAGAAGCTGGATATGACCCAACAGTGTGCTCTTGTTGCCAAAAAGGCCAATGGCATAGTGGACTGCATCAGTAGGAGTGTTGCCAGCAAATCGAGGGATGTGATTATTCCCCTCTATTCGGCACTGGTGAGTCCGCATCAGCAATACTGTGTCCAGTTTTGGGCTCCCCACTACAGAAAGGATGTGGACAAATTAGAAAGAGTCCAGTGGAGGGCAACAAAAATGATTAGGGGGCTGGGGCACATGACTTATGAGGAGAGACTGAAGGAAGTAGGCTTATTTAGTCTACAGAAGAGAAGACTGAGGGGAGATTTGATAGCAACCTTCAACTACTTGAAGGGGTGCTCCAAAGAGGAGGGAGCTAGGCTGTTCTCAGTAGTAACAGAGGACAGAACAAGGAACAATGGTTGCAAGTTACAGCTGGGGAGGTCGAGGTTGGATATTAGGAAAAACTTTCTCACTAGGAGGGTGGTGAAGCATTGGAATGGGTTGCTTACAGAGGTGGTGGAATCTCTGTCTTTGGAGATATTTACGGTCCAGTTAGACAAAACCCTGGCTGGGATGATTTAATGGGAGTGGTCCTGCTTTTAGCAGTGGGTTGGACTAGATGACCTCATGAGGTCCCTTCCAGGCCTAAGATTCTCTGATCTATCTTGCCACTCCAGGAAGGACTAAACACCACCTCCCTGAAGTTTAGTCAGGTCCTTCCTTCAGGGTACTGCTTAGTCTTTAAAAGACAAGTGCAGAAAACTATTCTACTGACCCAAGCAGACTGTTTTCAACAGTTTCTCCTTCATCTGAGCTCTTCTAGACTTTGGTAGGAACCGCTTGACCTGTTCTCAGTTGCCTCTGATAATCAAAAAGGACTGGCTGGCTCCAGAACCCCTGACAGTCAAGACATAAGTCACCCTAACTTCTAGTAGAAGTTAGAAGCTACAACAAAAGGAAGCAGATCAGATGGCTAACTTTGGCTTCTTATACACATGACTTCCCTGCTCAAGGTCACTTCCTTCACCCGCAAGTACTGCCCCCACCATGCCTACAGGGCTCCCCAAGTCCCAGAACACAAAATAAACCACTTTGCTAGTAAACCACCACAGATTGACTCCATGGGAGGAGAATACCAAACAATATAGAAAATGTTCACTCAAGTTTTGTTAAAAACCTGTTTTAGAAATACAGCACAATACATAGCCATATGGAACAAAGACATTTGTATCCAACAGCTGGAGACAGACTCTCTGCCAGTCTAAGTCAGTAGAGCTACAGTAGTCTGCACCAGCTGAAGATCTTGCCCTATAATGCTTGATGACAACCCACACCTTAGAGGAAAGAAGAGAGGGCACATAAAAGAAGTGACACTTCATTTAAGCATCAGGCATTCAGTGAATGCAGCACAAATACAAAATCATAAGATTTACCCATTTGCAGAGCTTGACTTCAACAGGAGATGAGTATACACTGGGCTGGATTAATGCAGGGGCTATAGGGGCTGCAGCTCCTAGAGACCCTGCTCTCATGGCCCTGTGGGGCTGGGGCATGGATGCTGGCAAGGGGCCTTGGGGCCAGAGGTCACGGTAAGCTGTGGTGCTTCCACCCTGCTCCCAGTCCAGCTGGTATGCTCACAGGGGTGGGGTAAGGCCAGCACATGTCCACTGCACTCCAGGGGCAGAGCCAGCCGGAACACAGGGTGGCCCCACTCCCAGCCCTGGAGCGCAGCATATTCATGCTGGCCAGTCCTGCCCCCTCAGGTAGAATAGTTGACTCAGGGGCAGTGCGCAAGCGCCACAGGAGACTGCGGCATCAGGGCCCTGGCCCATCCCGCCTCCAAGGGCGCTGTAATATGGGGCTGTGTGGGCCAGGGGTGGGGCCCACAATAGTGTGCAGTCCAGGGCCCCTTAATCTAGCCCTAAGCATGCATAATGAGAGCTCACCAAATACTGACCTCATCCATTATAGCTTTTATAACCCAACTGTCCCCATCTAGTTTCCTGCTATTCATTAATAACACAAACACACAGTAATGCTAAGCTAGGCAGCAATCAGCAAATTTAGGCATAAACCCCATCTAAGATAAAAGGAATACATGAAACCACTCATCAACTTTTGCTGAGTGTTGCTTTGGGTAGGAGTGTGCATGAGGAAAGGCACAACCGGAGGACCAGAGAAACAAAGAGCCTGAAAGAGCAGCTGAAGCCTGGTGCATGACCCTGGAAGAAACCTAGGGAGAGGTTTCTGGGTCAGGGATTTAGCTTTGAAAATATAATTTAAAAACAAAAAACCACCACGAAACCACACTGCAGCTTCTTGGTACTATGAACAAAATAAATTGTTTTCTGATATTTGATTACTTCTGTGTTCAGAGGCACAGGACAGCACATTTCTTGTAAATAAGCAAAATTACATCAAAGAAAACCCAATCATCTCAGTTTTCTAGTCCTAACTGGAACAACCTACACACTGGACTCCAAATTTCTGCCTAGCTGCTCTTGTCAGAACAGGTAACAATAGCTTAAGACCCACATATAGCATGCAAGTAGCTCAACAAATATGATTCAATCTCAGAGGCAGATCATCTTCGTGGATTGTATAGACGGTTAGTCTAGGCCTGGTAAGGACCAGCTGCTGGATCAGGAAGGGCAATGTTTTCAGTTACATACCTGGATATAAGAAATTCATTCAGCTATACTTACCTTGTTTACACATCTGTGAAATATTCAGGTCAGAATTTAGCCCAGGAGGCTGTAGTAATAGCGGAAGATCTTGTGATGGTTGTTAGCTAGTTGAGATGGTGTAGTCGTAGTCTAGCCCTGACCTCTAAACAACCCTGCATATGTATAACAATTCCCAGATACTGCTCAATTGACATAAAGCTGGTACTGTCAGCCTTGAAATGCGTCTTCCCCCCCTTATCAATGGGGATTGGAATGTCTTTCCTCCCTCACTGGAGGGGACCAAGGCCGTTATTATTTCTTGCAGAAAAACAAGGTAATAATTCTAGTGTGACCCCAGGATCATTAATGTAGTAACTAGCTGGGAAAAAAGTTCGTTGTATATGTTGGTGTGTAAAAAAGTGTACATTTAGCTGATGCTTAAACCCTTCCTCTTTGGAACTTCACTGATGGGACAGCTGCTGTGCTGAGCTCCTCAGATCATCGCTCTCTAAGCTTCTCGCCTGCAGTTGCCTTGCTTGGGGTACCCGTCTGCTAAGCGGCGTAAGCATTGGACTTTCTTTCCTATTCCCTCCCCCACACCCCCGCTTGTTTGTACCCTAATAAAAGTACTTTGCTTTTACTCTTTACATTACCTCCTTGGTTTTGTATCTACTGAATCCAAAGAACCTGAAGGCCTGAGCTATTGGCTGTAGCCAGAGTCCCACTACAAAGGACACTATCTATTCCAGTCTTATCTTTTTTAAGGCTAAGTACACCAAGACAGACACACCCAAATCACAAATGCTATTTTAATGAGTTTTCAACAGAAAGAGGAAATAGGCATCTACACAAAACGGTCATAGGAACATAGTAAAACACCACACACTTTTCTTGTGGTTTTGAAAGACAAGCTTGATGGTGCATTTAAAACTGCAGTTTTAAAGATGACAAAGACGAGCAAAGATTTTAAAAGGCCCACTAACAACTCATGGGAAACTTTGAAATAAAGTCTACTGAAAAGCAGCATTCTGCACAATAGCAGATCTCACAATATTTGTTTAAAAAAAACACAAGTATAGAAAATATTTGCATAAAAAAAGGAGCCTTTTCTCTGAGGAGTTTCTTTTTTCTGCTGCCTATTCATCACCTGAAGATGTACTTCCCCATCAGAAATAAGCAGCAAGAACAGATAAATGCCTTAGAAATAAAAAGACATTGTTTTCCTGAAAAATGTCCTCAATAAGAGAGGAATTAATAAAGTATGCAACATAAATAGACTTCTCTCTAACTAGACCAGCTGTTGTCTAATAACATTCTAAGATTTTGTTAATCTTAAGAATGGATTTCTATTCATGAAAATCAGAATGTTAATGCTTTTTCACTATCTTTGCACAGGTAAATGACTGCACAGGATTCAAGACAGTGAACAATCAAGGATCTTATTCTTCTTACAACTAAGTGAGAGATTCAAATCTTCTAATTAGAAGGGGAACATTAGGCACCAGTGAGTGAAATATCCATCATGCTAGACAAAATCCTGGGTCAATCCATGCACCAAACTGCATCATCATGTGGAACATGTTAACAGCTAAGTAGAGCACACTGCTCACATTACAATCAATTTTTTAAAAATAGATGCCTAAAGTTAAGTTTTTTAAGTCCATGTTTAGACACCCTGAACTTTGAGTCTCTAAACCCTTTTCCTTGTTTATCTGCAATTTTCAGAGGATTTGTGTATCCCACATTAGGTGCTAATTTTAGTCTCCTATATTTCAGAAGCAACAGGTGATTCTGAGTATTGTTTTGTGGGTGCCCAACTCTTGAAATGACATAAAAGGGAATGATTTTCAAACGGCTGTTGGTGAATCCCATCCAGAAGTATGGAGTTTAACACCCACCAAAAAACACACACAAACCCCTCACTTTTGAAAGTCTATGCCCATGGTTCATAACCTTGCTGTTCTCAAAAAAAAAAAAAAAAAGTTCTATCATAAGTGTGATTATTTTCAATATTTTATGTTTGAGGGAGAAAGTCACACTAGGGGAAAGGAAAGCCAGCTTTGCCAATGGTGCCGAGTTTTCCTTTTGCCTCCAATGCAGGAGTCCAAAAGAAATATATACAATTTCCATCTACATAGAGAATATCTGCTCGCAAGGATTCCAGGCTAATGTTAGTTTGTAGCAATCTGCCATTGCAGCTGAAGAGGGTAATATTACCACTATTATTGTAATAATCAACCTTTTAGTCAAGCAAGCAATTAGATGCTTTGTATTCCTGCCTCTTCCAAGCCCGTATTCACATTAGCTGTGTGGAAGATGAATTTATTATTGTTTCTCACTGTTGCCCCCCTCCTCTCCACCCTCTCCACACACACACTGCAACAAGTCTCAAAGTATGGGTCAACTAACTTGAGCTACAGAGCTAAAAATTGCAGTTTAAACAATCTCAACAAGACCCTGCTTCATCTCCAAGACCCTCACTGGGTTTCAGAACCTAGGCTCCAGCCCATGCCAAGAATAGTTACACTGCTATTTTCAGCCACACAGCACAAGCTTCAGTCATTTAACCCAGACTCAGACTTGTATAGTTCTCAGTAACGATTCCATCGCTCTAATCAGGGCTAGACTGAACTCTGAGAAACACAGAACTGTCTAGAGGAGCCAACAGGGAAATGTCAGCACAAAAAGACCTTTTAAGAGAATGTAAGAAACATGCATGGAACCAAATTAATCCCTGCTATAACTTCATTAGGACATGATTTATACCAATAATAGGTGTTCATTAGGACATTCATTAGGACATGATTTACACCAATAATAAATTTGACTCAATCTTTATTTTAAATACATGCCATTAGAGTCATATGATTGTGGTTTCTGAACAGAACAACGGAGACAGCACTACATTGGCTACTGCTGCCTAGCTATTCAGGTTACATTAGAGTGCTGTCTTTAAGACCCTCTTTACATAAGACCTTCAAAAGGAAATTCCCCAAAAGTGAAATTTCACTAGTTAATAGCTTTAAAAAAAAAAACAAAAAAACAAAACAAAACAAAAAAAACAACCCCTCACATCCGCAGTATAATTGTTTCCTATGATTAGAGGAACAGATTCACAAGTAAAGTTGATATCAAAATGAAATAATCTACATTTAACTGTCCAGGATGGATACATGACTGCTCCACTCAACTCAAAAGCTAGCAATAGACAAACCTAGAATAGAGACATACTGAGAATTAACACTAGTGGAAGCAAAACAGTAGGAAATGTAAAGTGACTAAAAAAAGTCGGTGAGATGTACCAATAGATTTTTCTCTGTCCTGTTACCCTATTATACTGGAACATATCACCATGACCCCATTTTTGCACAAGTAGTATATGAAACAAAGAGTGACCAGATCAGGTTTTTTATTAAGTCCTCATAATTGTTTAACTCATTCTGTTCCAAAAAAAGAGGGGGGGGGGGAACTAACAGATCAAACTTCACAAGCATTATATATGGGGAATTGAGACGAACCCACAAGCATGTCAGTAGTAAAGTGTATATTTTACTAAAGTCCTTATGCTGGGGTAGAGTATTCATATCAAGTGTCACAGAATAGTTACTGCACCTGTATTAATAGTGTTTTATAAATATAGTTTCAAATGCTAAGACACTATTCACATCATCCACATGTCCAAATTAAATGAGGTCCCAGGATTCAAGTTTTAATTTAAAGAGTTATATAGCTATTCACACACTTCTAGCCACCATGGTTCCAAAGAAAAACAGTTTGGTTATACCCAGGACATCTTTCACTATGGTCACATCTGTCACAGTATGAAACTCTAACAGAAAAAGCAGCAGCAGCTGCCATTAAAGTAAGGGAGAAAATTGCTTTCCACCCCCAAACAGACCTGAACCCTCATGCTTTCAAGAGGTGTAGGTGAACTGGTCAGGGAGGATCCATAGATTTAACTTCCTTCAGTGGGGAGTAAGTGAACTATTAAATTTTGTAAGAATGGCCTTTTCATAGGTTGTGGGGGAAGGGGAGGGAATTAGAGGCATTTTCCAGAAACCAACTAGTCATGTCACCACATTTAGCTAGCACTCATAGTAGACTGGGAGAAGGGGGAAAGGAAATCACAGTTCTGAGTAGTGAAAAAGTTAATGTTGACATTTAAATCATCATCTTTGGTATTTGAACTGACATTCCACTGAGGCGAGCGGGGAGTTCGCACTTCCCAGAGCTTTTATTTCAGGCACCCTGCAGATATTTTTCAATCATAAGACTGAGAGAGTTTGTTTTGCTTTTTAAATGAAGAGTGCCAAGTCACTGATGTGATGATACCCACCCAAAATCTACCTCTGATTAAAAGGTAATATTAGGCAGAAGTGGCTCTTCCTTGCTTTGTAGTGTAAGAAGTTTTCTGGGGTTTTTTTGTTTTTTTTTGTCAGTTGTTTCTCACAATATGCCTCTCTTACTGATATGGATAAAAAGCACTATAGAAGTGCTAAGCATCTCCATTATTAGCTAAAACAGAGTCTGTCTTCACAGAAATGACAGAGCAGAACAAGGCATTTTAATCAAAGCTTCCATATAGGACACGAAAGAGCCAAGAAATCAGACAGCTTCTGCTTACTCTGGTAACAGATACACATCCTCATAAAGAGTTCACTGTTTAAAAGCCCTTATTCTAGCACAAATTAAGAACAGTGGTTCACACCCCATACTGGTTTTTGTGCAGAGTGGTACCCTAAAAAGTCTCCTTACAAAATCCTTCTCCACTGCTAACCCAACTGTAACACAGGCTTACTAAACCAGCACTGATTTACACTACAATCTACTCTTCTGTTAGTTGGAGGCAAATACCTCCCAAGGTTGTTTCAGCCACTACCCCACATTCTCTTCAGATTTTCCTCCACACAAAAGACATCAGTTTCTAGTACTGACTATTTATCAAAACAACACCATAAGAAAAAATAATGACTGTTAAATAAACTGCTAAACAATACTCTTAACTTACAATTCACTGGGCTTTCCATCGGATTTCTTCATACAGCATAAACCACAGCCATCCACTCCTACCAACTGCAACACTAGCTTTAGTAAAGATAAATTACTTTATTTACCTGCATTCTCAGGCTAAGTTGTGTGGTTCAATCCTTTGTTTCTATTAGGAGTGGGTGCCCTGCACCCGCTATGGTTTTAATTACATGCACCTGTTTGCCAATTAAGCCAAGCACCTGTATTGTCTTTAGCCCACTGCATTGCAGCCCATACCCCTCTCCTTTTCTTCGGTCACCAGCAGCTTATTTTAATTAATGTAATTTAATATTACATCTTAAAAAGCTATGTTAGAAGAATATTAAAGGTCAGATACTGAATATTAAGAAATGCCAGAATTAAGTTTCATCATGAGATCTTATTTTTACCCTCCTGTGTGTGCATTTTGATACAATCTTTAGCTATGTCAGCACATTAATTTTTGCCAGAAGGCCCCTGCTTCATTCTGTGCACTGAAAGGATTGTGCCCACTGAATGGGGACCTATTAAATTTCTTTCTATCCTCCGTCAGGGTAGCCCATGCATTATTTACTTCATAACATCCAGACCAGTGGTTCCCAACCTGTGGCCCCAGGATCAAAAGTGTTCTGCCAGGGTTTCAAAGAGGCTTCCTCTCTGAACGCCTTCTGTTTGGCTGCAGTGGGGAGGGGTGCCTGCTGGCAGAGAGTGATGGACCTTCAGGGCTATAAAATGGTATCTGTGGCCCTCAACCAAACAAGATTGGGAATCACCAATCAGACTGTATGCTGAATACAGAAGTATTAAGTTTCCTGGGTGCTTTCCTGTGGTGCTCTCATCACAGTTACATAGTTCTTTACAAATATTAATGAACAAATGTTCACAACAACCTTCTGAGATGAGAGGGTGTTCTTACCCCCATTTTACATGTGGGAAGCTGAGGCACAGAATATAGTCAAACTCTCAGAAGTATCCCCTAATTTTGGGTGCCTGAGAAGCCTAGGACTTTACTTTTCAGTGTACTTAGTGTTATATAATCCTTTATATTAGCTCCTCGCTTCAAAGACTCCATGCGTACTCAGTGCCAAAACATGTCTGGGCATATGTTCCTTGCTCTCTTGTTTGTGGAATACATTTCCAATTGTCTTTTGCATTTATTTAAGTCTGAACCAAAAGGCTTCAAACTATGGGCTGAAGAGGGTATGGCCAAGCCCCAGGCCAGCCCACCTGAGGTGTAGGAAGGGAGCATCACCCAGTCCCTTTCTGCTTCAGCCTTGATGCTCAGATCTCAGGTTGATCACAACCCCAATGCCCCAGCTTCCTCCCTTTCCCTACCCTGGTGCCCAGCTCCCTGGCACCAGGCCTCAATGCTCAGCCCCCAACTCAGCCTCAGTGCTTGGCTCCTGCCTCAGCCCTTGGCCTACCACGGTCCCAACCACAGGCCCTCGGCTGTGGCCCTTCTCCCAGTCACAGCCCCCAGCCCTGACTGTGGCCCTGCTCCCAGTCCCAGACTGGGGGGAGGTGGGCACAAACAGGGATAAGAGGAGCACAGGGTAAAAGGTTTGGGGATCACTAGTCTAAACTTTAAGAAATGTTTTTGGGCACTGGCTTGTAACTAAATTTCAAAATATAGCAACTGGCAAACTGAATCAGACCAATAATCCTTCTACTGTAAGCATCACCTGATCAGGAAGACTTGTGGATCTAAATTTTGTATATAAGTTCTTAAAGTGGCAGATAGGTGACTAAATCCCTCTGTGGATCTAGCCGTGGGTTTCAATATCTTGTAGGTGTGAATTCCATGTTGATCGTGGATTCCAACTTTAATCATAAACTTGCTGATAAGATCTCTCCAAAAGAGCTCTGAGCAATACATCTAGGGCCAGATTGTCAGCTCATGTAAATCTCATGAAGTTTAATATTCTAGTGGTTTTTAAGATATTATATCTCTTTTAGTCTCTTTTTATCCCAAATTAGAATATGGCTTTGGATATTTCACCTGGGCATTCTGGAGTCCTATCCATATGCCATCTCCCAGTTCTGCTCATCAAAATAAATAAAGCTATCCCTATGTTCACTGCACTTATTAGAGGATGAGTGAGAGAGATAATGGTCAGGGAGGAAAATCCATTTAAATTGGTTGGAGGAAAATAAAAGTATTTTTACATTTAATTAAATCTATCTTAAATATACAAGCTACAGCTGACCTTGATATGCCTAACTGCTAAGATGAATTAATACTTTCATGGATAAGATGACAAGCACTCTCTATTTATTGCTAACCACTTCTGGCATCATTCTGAATGCTGATTTGAAAATGAGTGGATGGTTTTTAATGGAATATTCTCCCCTTAATTTGTTCCAAACTCCATTAACAGTAAAGGGGATTTGGTACATGCCTATTAAGAGTGGACAGAGAGGGGATACAGATTCCAACACATCTACTATTACTGTAAAAAAAAAAAAGTATTGGTAGGTATGGGAAAGTTGTTTAGAAATGTACCCCAGTCTCCAGCAAAACAAACCATAGCAGAACCATACGGTGTGTCTACACTTGGAAAGTTAAGTCGGCCTTGTTAAGTCGACTTCACAGAGTTGACTTAACTTTTCAAGTATAGACAGAGCGGAGAGCTGCGGTTCCCCACTGAGAAGGGAGCTGCAGCTCCCTGCTGAGAAGAGACCCACAGTCCCTGGCAGAAGGGACCCGCAGCCTTCCAGCAGAAGGGACCCGTGGCTCCCTTCTCGCCGGGACCTGCGGCTTCCCAGAAAAGGGACCTGCGGCTCCCTTCTGTCGGGAAGCTGCAGGTCCCGGCAAGAAGGGACCCCTGCAGGTCCCGAGGAGAAGAGAGTGCAGGCTTTCTTCTTGCTGGGACCCCCGCAGGTCCCAGAGAGAAGGGAGTGGTGACTCCCTTCTTGCCGACACCCCGCAGGTCCTGGGGAGAAGGGAGACGCGGCTGGGGCTCCTGGGGAGAAGGAAGCCGCCAGGGCTCCCCGGCACAAGGGAGCTGCTCAGCTCCCTTGTGCCAGGGAGATCCGGATCTGTTCTGCCAGGGAGCCGCATGTCCCTTCTCTCCAGCCCTAGGTTGACTTAGGAAATTAAGTTGACCTAGGGCATCCATCCCGCTTTAGGTCAACTTAACAGGACGCCCTTAAGTCGACATAATGAAAGGCCAGTGTGGATCTGGAGTAATTTAGGTCGACTTAAGAGTCCTTAAGTTAACCTAAATTGCTAGTGCAGACATACCCATAGAATCATAGCATATTAAGGTTGGAAGAGACCTACTAATATAATTATTGTTCATTTTCTTGGACATCTGCACTTCCTAGGTTTTTGCCAAGATCAGAACTGAGATGCCAAGAGACCTTAACCAAGACTGTTCTCCTAGTATTTCAAGCAAAACAAAGAAGTGCTAGAAACGTCATGTGAAAACCTTTCCTTATATTTCCAGCCCTATTTTGTAGGCTGATTAGAGTGACAAGTATTGAAAGATTGGGACACTTTTTTTCCCAGGGGACAGGAGACTATAGTTGCCTATATAAGACAAAGCCCCCAATATTGTCATGGTCCCAATAATAATGGGTCGTGTGGTCACCCTAAAGCTGAGACTCAAATTGATAAGCTACCCATCTGAACTTTAAGCAAATTGAACATCTGAATTGTTTGGACGTCCATCCATCATTTATGGACCAGTCTGAGTCATTTACAGGATGGGATTCTTTTAAATCTCAAGATCACCCCCCTCCCCCCAGTGGTCCTATATGGTGGATACTCTTTCTTGTCAAGGAGGACTGGTGAGAACACTCGATAGGTCCCATCAACACTGACTCTGGATCAGCTAGGGATATCACTGGTTGGGGACATGAAGCTCAGTCTGCCTTCCTTCCTATGGGCACTTCCAGCTGATGAGGGAGTTTTCAATATAATGAACTGGGATTCCAAGGTACTGCCTTATGCTGTAAAAGATTTCTGGAGAAGCTCTGTATTATTTACTAATGAATTTTCTGCTGTTGGAAAAACATAATACATTTATGCATGTTAAAGAGGTATGATACTAAACAAGTTAATCTGTAAATCCAATATATGTAAAAAACCATATTTTTCTCTCCTTGTGAAAACCTTTCCACATAAGAACATATGAGAATCCTCAGGAATAAAATCATGTCTTATTCATATCAGCCCCATTTCTATACTTCATAAACATCACCAATATTTAAAGTTACATGATCTGAAAATCTTTTAGTGTGAACATTAACTGCATAATAAAAATTGATCAGATCACTTTATTGGGGTGACTTCAAAGAACCCTGGGGTCTATGGATGTATATATTTTTTTTCCTGTAATTGTTTGCACATGCTTTCTTTTTTTTTTTTTTTGCACACTATGTGGTGAGCACAAATGATAGAATGTATGTGTGCAAACCACATATTGCTTTGTATGTGTATGTAAACTACCATTTGCACAGACAATCAACTGCATAAAATGGCTTACTTAAGTAAGAGCACATGTAAATTAGAATGTGCATTAATAGAGGTAATGTTTTGAAAATCTGACCCTTGATTTTTAATTACTTGAAAATGTCTTTTAAAATAGGACAGATAAGCGGTATGATAATTAATAAAAGTAATATTTATTCCATTATAGCAGAAACAGACCTCCTTCTTGTCCATCTAAATAATCACTGTAACATGCTTGTTTTCTAAGTGGGGATTTAAAGTGTCCCATATTTAATTAAAAATCAACTCTTAAGACCCTGAAGATCTGATTTCAATACTCTGAATGTAAAGAGCATCATCTTTTTTCCAAGGGCCTTTGTTATTGCACTTTTGTTTGATTAAATGGACTTGATGGTATTGCTGTGAAAATATTTTCCTCCACGTAAAACTGATACTGTCTCCAATGTCTTGATACTGCAGCACACAATGGTGACAAGAGTTTATTAATTGCACTCCTGCCATGAGATTTTTCAGAATTTATATTGTGAGTTAGCTTTGTTATTCTGGCTTTGAACCATTATTCCCAACGCAAAGGATGACTTGTGGCTTGAGAACTGGTGACAAATTATACAAAATTTCATGAAGGCTGTGAAATTAGCATGTGTCACTACACTGTACCTCTGTGCTACTCTGCGTAAGGCATGTGCTTTGATTTACAGCCATAATTTACGCATACAAGGAGATGAATAGAGACATGCCTTGTAATCGTCATTAAAAAGCATTAGATGAGGTGTAGTTTTCCGGATGGCAAAAGCAGGGAAAAAAACCTGAGTAGTCTGTTAAAATATAGATGCTGTCTCATGCAAATATGCACAGGTGGCATATGCAAAACATTTTTGGAGAAGGAGCCATGTCATAGACTGAATTGGCTAGTTAAAGATGTTAGGGACTCTGCTCCATCTATGCCAAGTTTAGCCTCCTTCCTACATAAGGGGAATGACTTAGTGGTCATGTGTCAAGCAGGAGCATGTGCCCCCCCTGTTGGGAGATATTAGGAAGTCTGTGCTCAGCAAAAGAGAAGAAAAGAAGCCTAGGGCAGGAGAAACAGGTCAATGTGAGTTACAGAGCAGTTAACCTAATATTTTAGGGTCCAAAGGATGGTAACCAAGGGTGGGGGCAGGTTCCCCAATACTGCCACTTTGTGAAGTGGTCAAGCTAACCCTGCCAATAAGGGAGAAGATGAAGGGTCTGACTGGTGCCTAGAAAGGCTGGGAAATAAGAGAAGGGCTAACGGCTGTGGTGGAAGAGGACAAAGGGCTGTTCCTGGCACGAACCTGGGGTGGAAAACTGGGTTATATGTACTTTTCGGTTTTTGATTAAGTAGGGAAGGAGTGAACTTTTGTATTATAGCTGGACATCTAAGTCATCTCAGTCACCTAACCAGCATGGGAGCTGATGGCTCCTGGCTGATATGGGAAACTGACGCAGCAGTTGGGTCTGAAACCAGACCAGGTACAACCCCATTACACATCCACAATTTCTAGTGTGCAATTGCTAGGAGGACCCAAAGGTAGCATGGGGTCCCATTTAAGAAGTCTAATGATAAGGATGAAATCCTGGAGATTCAGAAATGGGAGAAGGGATGTGCGACTAATCTCCATTTTAGTTGGATTTTGGTTTCCTATGCAGCCATTTTGTACGATGTTAATGGGGACTTTTATGTGACAGAATCTCCTTGCTCACTCCATTGCCAACTTGCTAATAGCTGTGCTGAAACCGATGAATAACAAATAACAGCTTCAAAGATAAACTGCAGAACTCAAATTTATATGCAAATTAGACTCAGTTGCCTTGGGGTTAAACAGGGACTACAGATTTTTTTCTCATTACAACAGGTGATTTGACCTCATCTTCCTCTATGTGCTGTTCCCCAGTGTTTGAATCCTAACATCTATTTTGATTTGCTGTTACAGCCTGACCTGATCTATGTCATATACTTCCCTGCATTTAATTTCCTCCCATTCTGTAAATTTCCCATCTTCAAAGTGTCTGACGAAGAGGGATTTTCTCCCACGAAAGCTCATGCAATAAATAAATCTGTAAGTCTTTAAAAGTGCCACAGGACTCTGTTTGTTTCTCTGCAATAGACTAACACGGCTACCCCTTTGGATCTAGGATTCTAGGATACATCAGAACCGATTTTGTGTTATATAGCACCTTTCATAATTAGAAGAGCTTCTTAAAGCACTTTATAAAATAGTTAGCTGTGTGCATACAAAGATTATGCAGGCAGGAGCACTCGTGTCTTTATGCGCTTAGTCATGGGGAAAATACAACCTGTTTTGTTGAGAAAGGGAATATTGACCAGAACATCTCTACTTTTTTAAACAATGCCATAAAGATATTTATCTTCACACAGAGAGCCATAAAAATCAGCAGAGTGGGTTCACCTGGAATGGGTTACCTAGGGTGCATCTACACTTACAAATTAAGTCGACCTAAGGAGGCTTAAGTCGACTCAAACTACTTCATGTCCACACTGGGCTTTCCTTAAGTCAACTTAAGCAGTTCCTTAAGGAAAAGTTAAGTTGACTTAACACCTCCTTTTAGGTCGATTTTATGCTTAAATTGACCTTATTAAGTCGACCTAAGCCAGTGTAGAGGCAGAGTAGCCCTAAGGCGACCTCCATGGCCTCCAGACCTTCCTCCCTGACCTCCCTCCCAGAGTTCCTGGCACCAGAAGAGCCTGGCCTGGCCAACCACAGAGTAGGACTCACCCCGACCACCCTGCTCCCCAGAGCTGGCCAGACCTACTGCTTGGGAGCAGGGCAGAGCAGAGCCTGTGCCGCAGGCAGGCCCATCCTGCAGCCACCAGGAAGTCCTCGACCTGCTGGCCATATGGGGGGATGAGGCAGTCAGCTCTCAGTTGTGAGGCAGCCATCGCAATTGGAAGGTGTATGCCTCCATCTCCCAGGCCCTGGCTGCCAAGGGCCACACCCGGGACACCCAGCAGGTCCGGATCAAGATCAAGGACCTCCGCCAGGGCTAGCGAAAGGCCCGGAAGGAGACACTACAGACAGGGGCAGCCCCCTTCTGGGCCAGGAGAGTGGCAGCCTGCCAGCCCACATGATCGACTCTGCTGAGCCCCCCTCCCTCGACGATGACCAGGAGGAGGGCTCACGGGACGATACTGTGATGCTGGAGCAGAGGAAGGCCAGCGCCGAGCAGGAGGATGCCCACCGGAGGGTCGAGCAGAGGCTGTGGAGGGGCGAGCACAGGCTGCAAAGGGTCGAGCAGAGGCTGCTTGAGTGCATGCTTGACCTCATGGAGCAGAAGACCCAGTCCCTGGAGCGCCTGAAGGAGTGCCTGTTCTCTCGGGCCCCCACCCTGTGCCAAAGAGGAAGCACTCCTCACCGGCAGGACAAGACCCAGGGCGAATATCTACAAGCCCAGGACCCGCCTGCCAGAGGCCACTAGAACTGGCACCTCCCCCAACCTTCCTCACTTCCCCCGACCATCTCCACTCTCTCCTCCCTCCTCACTCCCCCCAAACCTCTTCACTACCCGCAACTGCCCTAGCCCCCTCCCTCCCCCCAATCCTCTTCACTCCCCCCAAACCCTCACAACTTCCAACCCCCATTTCCCCCTCTGAATAAACACCCTGAACACTCTTATACAGTGTGTCATGCTTTTTACTGGTGTGGGGACAGGGGGAAGATGGGTGCATGGGGGGGGGGGGGGGAAGGCAAGGGCCTGGTAGCAGGCCCACCCCTCAGTGATCCTCGCTGTTGAAGTGGTCCCTCAGCGCATCCTGGATGAGTTGTGCTTGCTACTGGACCTGCTGAGTCTGGGGCAGGGTGTCGTCTGGCTGCTCGTACTGCACAGCGAGCCACTCAGCCTCGGCTTCCCAAACATGGTGGAACTTTTCCCCCTGCAGCTCACAGAGGTTGTGCAGGTGGGAGGTTGCTCTTGCCGAGCTGCAGGTGGGTCAAAGGGCCCTCCAGTGGGCCTTGAGATGGCCGAAGGCACACTCGATGACGATGCGCCACTGGTTGAGCCTCCAAATGAAGAGGTCCCTGCTGGCCTCCATGTAGCCCGTGTATGGCTTCATCAGCCAGGAAGCAACGGGTAGGTGGCATCTTCGAGGATCAGGACTGGCACATTCACGTCCCTGATGGTGATGGTGTGATCGAGGAAGAAGATGTGCGTCTGCATATGCCTGTACAGGTCAGAGTTGCGCAGGATCCGTGTGTTGTGCACCTTCCCCAGGCAGCCCACATAGATGTTCTGGAAGATTCTGCGGTGGTCCACGAGGACCTGCAGGACCACGGAGTAGTACCCCTGGCAGTTCACATTGTCCTTGGCGCGGTGTTCCAGGGCTTGGATGGGGATGTGGCTGGCGTCCACAATGCCCCCACAGCTGGGGAAGCCACGTCGGGCAAGGCCAGAGAGGAGTTCATGAAGGTTGCACGGGGTGATGAGGCAGGCTAGCAGGAGCTGGTTGATTGCCCTGCACACCTACATGAGGGCGGTCCCCACGGTGACCTTCTTGATGCCAAATTACTGGGCCATAGGGTGGTCGGAGTCCAGGGTTGCCAGCTTCCACACGGCGACGGACACTCGCTTGTCTATGGGCAGGGTGGGTCAGAGTTGGGTGTCCATGAGCTGCAGAACTGGGGTGAGCTCGTGGACGAGCTCGAGGAAGGTCTGCTTGCTCATCCTAAAGCTCTGCAGCCACAGGTCATCATCCCAGGTGGTGAGGATGATCCACTCTCACCAGTTGTTGCAGGCCTCACGTGCCCAAAAGTGACGAAGCATGGAGCGCAGTGCTGTGAGCACGGCAGCTTGCTGGGGCAGCAGGGCGAGGGGCAGACTGTCGTCTTCCTCCGCGCTGGTGGGTTGCCAGACAGGCCTGCTCCACTGCCAAAGAAGCCTTACCTCTAGTTGGCAGGAGTCACGCAGCTGCCTGGCAAAGCGCAGGAAAAGAGGCTGATCCATGACTTGCTCAGGCTCCAAGTTGCCAGGCACAATGAATCATAGAATAATAGGGTTGGAAGGGACCTCACGAGGTCATCTAGTCCAACCCCCTGCAAAAAGCAGGACCACTCCCACTAAATCACCCCAGCCAGGGTTTTGTCTAACCGGGCCTTAAAAATCTCCAAAGATGGAGATTCTACCACCTCCCTAGGTAACCGATTCCAATGCTTCACCACCCTCCTAGTGAGAAAGTTTTTCCTAATATCCAACCTTGACCTCCCCAGCTGTAATTTGAAACCATTACTCCTTGTTCTGTCCTCTGTTACCATCGAGAACAGCCTACCTCCCTCTTCTTTGGAGCACCCCTTCAAGTAGTTGACGGTTGCTATCAAATCTCCCCTCAGTCTTCTCTTCTGTAGACTAAATAAGCCTAGTTCCTTCAGTCTCTCCTCAGAAGTCATGTGCCCCAGCCCCCTAATCATTTTTGTTGCCCTCCGCTGGACTCTTTCTAATTTGTCCACATCCTTTCTGTAGTGGGGAGCCCAAAACTGGACACAGTATTCCAGATGCGGCCTGACCCGTGTCGAATAAAGGGGAATTATCACATCCCTCATTCTGCTGGCAATACTCCTACTGATGCAGCCTAATATGCCATTTGCCTTTTTGGCAACAAGAGCACACTGTTGGCTCATATTCATCTTCCCGTCCACCATAACCCCCAGATCCTTTTCTACAGCGCTGCTACTTAGCTGATCAGTCCCCAGCCTGTACCAGTGCATGGGATTTTTTCATCCTAAGTGCAGGACTTTGCACTTGTCTTTGTTGAACCTCATGAGGTTTCTTTCGGCCCAGTGTTCCAATTTGTTCAAGTCTCCCTGGATCCTGTCCCTGCCCTCCAGAGTATCTACCATTCCCCCCAACTTGGTGTTATCCGCAAACTTACTAAGCACGCAGTCTATTCCATCATCAAGATCATTAATGAAGACGTTGAATAGAACCGGCCCCAGGACGACCCCTGGGGTACTCTACTCGTTACCAATTGCCAACCAGACATCGAGCCATTGAGTCCTACCCGCTGAGCCTGTTGATCTAGCCAGTTTTCGATCCACCTTACGGTCCACTCGTCCAACCCATACTTCCTTAACTTGCTGGCGAGAATGCTGTGGGAAACCGTATCAAAAGCCTTGCTAAAGTCAAGGTATACCACGTCAATGGCTCTTCCCGCATCCACAAATCCAGTCATCTCATCATAGAAGGAAATCAGGTTGGTCAGGCATGATTTGCCCTTGGTGAATCCATGTTGACTGTTCCTGATCACTCTATTTTCCTCCAAATGTTTCAGGATGGATTCTTTGGGAAGGTGCTGAGCTCATTTCGTCTTTTGAAGGCATGGCCAGGGGCAGGGAGACCTTCTCTGCTGCCATGCTGCCACACTTCCCACAATTGACCCCTCCAACCTCCTCCAAGTTGACTTAAGAGTAGACTCTCTATGTCAACTTGATAAAGTCTGCCTTAAGTCGACTTAGGAGTCTAGTGTAGACTTTCTACATCAATTTAATAAGTTCGACTTAAAGTCGACTTAATAAAGGTGACTTACTAAAGTCGACTTAACTTTCTTAGTGTAGACATAGCCCTAGGGAGGAGATGGAATCTCCATACTTGGGGGGTTTTAAGGAGTGGCTTGAAAAATTCCTGGGTGGGATGATTTAGTTCAGGTTGGTCCTGCTTTGAGCAGGGAGTTGGACTAAATGAACTCCTGAGGTCCCTTCCAACCCTAATCTTTTATGATTCTATAACTCTAGGATTCAGTTTAAGAACTCACATGAAGGCTAACATTTGTCATGATACAGTAACTTTGTGTAAGGATGTAAGCAAGGTTAGGAATCTGAGAGCCTCTCTTGCTTAGCAGCTAAGTAGGGAGGGGGGTCACTGATTTACCTGTGGTTGGTATTTGCATGACACTCAGCATAATTTCACCCAGAGGCTGGGCATGATGGGAGTTGGTATGTGTGACTGGTTCAAATCCTCTAAATCTGGTGTTTTATCAGAAGGGGGAAAGGAAATATTGTTCTTTCATGATATGCTACTCTTTGATTGTATATCTGTTATTGACCAAGCAGCTGATGGAAACGTCACCATCAGCAATAGAGAACTTGGAAAAGTGAGCAACCCTAGTTTTCAGAATTGTAAAACCAGGTGGGGAGGGGTGTGAGCACTAGCTCTGCTGGAGCTGTGCCTTAAGTCAACACCTATTTCCCCACCCATTGTTAAAGAATAGACCTAAAGATTTCTTGTAGAGGCTCTATTGCTACTTTGATTGAGCTGGAATCACCAGGGAAACAGACACTTCCCAGCGAGCTGAAATCACTAGGGAAGCAGACACTTTCCAGCAAGCTGAAATCACCAAGAGCGGACAGCAGGCGGAACCAGCGGACAGCAGGTGTGACCAGTGGGTGGTGCAGCGGAGCCAGCGGACAGCAGGTGTGAGCAGCGGGCGGAGCCAGCAGGTGGAGCCAGCAGACACGAGGTGTGACCAGCGGGCGGTGCAGCGGAGCCAGCGAACAGCAGGCAGAGCCAGCGGACAGCAGGTGTGACCAGCGGGCAGTGGAGTGGAGCCAGCGGACAGCAGGTATGACCAGAGGCCAGCGGCAGAGCCCGCGGACCCAGACAGCATCTGCGGACAGCGGGTGTGAGTGGCCAGTGGGTGGTGTGAGCAGACCTTGAGGTGGCAGAGGACAATTGGAGGGGAGGACTGAGGGCTGACTCCCCCTCCTGCCCTTACTGGTGGAATGAGTTCTGTCTATTGGGTTTTGTGGGAATCTTTGCACTGTATCCCAACCAGTGCTGCATTTTGATGTTGCCTTTATATAGTCTTTATTAAACCTTTTATGTGCTACACTCAGACTGGTGCTTGCGAGCGGGGAAATATTGCCCTTCTACGGCGCCCAGGGGGTGATGTGTAATTTCCCAGAAGACTGGGTGGGGGCTCGAGCCAATTGTTGGTGTAACATTATTTGGGAACCCCTAGAAACAGAACCCGGTCCTTTGCTGCTGCCGTCATGGCTCGGCAAACGGGTTACATTTGTAAGACATTGCAGGGCCATCACTAGATGTGAACCCAAATCCTAACTTGGACATCCATGATCTCCTGGCTGAGACTATTATTGGCTGCTTTAGACATTATGTGAATGTTTACCATTGCTTAAAGTCAGTGGGAGACAGTAGCAGATCAGAAGATCAGTATTTTACACTCACTTTGCACAGGTAGGAATGACTATACAGTGCAAGCAAGTGGAGAAACAGACTATACACCAATGTGAATGTAGAGCTCACTAAGGGCTTGATACTGCAGTATTGGAGTCAATGTGATTTTTGTCACCAGCATCAACAGGAGTGGAATGGGGCCCCACCTGAGCACTATAATAGTATTGGGCATAGGGGAAGAAATCCATATTGGAATGGCTAAAAAACCTAACAACGAGGCAGGCTACATCCCTCTGCATATAGGCAAAAAGAGGCTAAAGTTGACTCAAAAGCAATAGATGCACATTATGTTGAGATGCTCACTAGAGTTCCACTTGATCCTTTTTTGCAAACAGAGCCACACTCTGTTTCAGGCAAGGAAACAAATTTCAGTGCAATCAAAGATACACTGCCAGGGACTTTAGGGACCAAAAAATATGAGATTGAAGCCACTCTAATCTGTAGAGTGTGGATGCAAAAATCAGAATACAGTAATTGGTGATTTAAAACCTCTTGCTATCCATAAGGGATCCTCTGTGTAAATGTAATTAGATTTCTGGACTAGAGTATATTGGGATTGCTAAAATCTTGTTTTATAGCTTAATGCATTAAACAAAATGGAAATAACAGTTGCAGTTATGTTCAGTGTCATCAGATAACACTTCTGACACAATTAGCAAAAGGAAATCTGTACAACCCAGACAGGAAAAATTTAGTCTAATCGTTGTGATTATGGTTTGCTATTTGGCAGAATGTGCAGTGAGGCAGATGTCAAAGCATTTATTCCCCTTGTTGAAATATTTCAGCATATCGTGTCACTTTAACTCTAGAAAGCTTCAACAAAAATATAAACAGTGGCTTTTTTATAGATACTGAACCACTTAAAACAATTAAACATGCAAAAATAAGTCTAAACCTTACAGTCAACAGAATGGTAGACATGGAGCTGATATAATTGCTATACTTTTCTCTTTATACTTTGACACCCAGAATTCTAATGAAGCACTCGGCTATAAATGCCTTCATATTCATGAAACATGCTATCTGGGTTTTTTAAACTTTCTCTAGGATTAACTGAAATGGAAGGCCACATTCTGTTATTCCTTGGTTGCACTGAGTACACAAACGTCAGTGAGAAAGATAGCCTTAAAAATTATCATTTCCCTGCTCTCAAGCTTGTTGTTAATAGATTTTAATAGAGTGGTGTGAAACTCTTGCCTTGAGGGCTGGAAATCAATGGTAATTATTCAACCAGATGACAGATTTAAATCCTTCAGAATGCAATCTATCTTCCTGAGAGCTACAGATGCAGAACTACGCATCAACATCATTGTAATTTTTAAAAGTACCTAGCCCTTTTGGTTCTGAAGAAACTCTCCAGATCTGAATCAAGTGTAGTGTAATGCCAAACTGATATAGCTGTCTTTCTAAGCCTGCAGGCAGCTGAAAAAACAATTTTGAGACGTTCATGCTTTTCTATTTCTTAATGAGCTGTTACTCTGAAACCTAATGATGGTATCTCAGGGGATTTTTCAAACAGTTTAGGTGCTTAATTATGCCCCCAATTGGTACTATTACAATGTAATGTGTACATAAAAATGACCACATTGAAAAGGGGGGGGGATTAAATTTTGATGAATAAAAGAGGTGCCTCAAAAGAGGGGGCAGAGGATCATGAGCAGGGAATGGGGGGATCTCGGGAGAAAGAGACAGAGCAGAGACTTGAAGGGAGTGAAGGTAGGGCCTCAAGAGGAAGAGATGGAGCAAGTGAGGGAAGGGAACAGTACGATGGAGCTACAGGGGGAAGAGGATGAGTGGGAACAGACCCCCAGGGAAGGGCCGTGATCTGGGCACCCTTTCAGTGATGGCACTGGAAAGGTGATAGGCTAGCATACCTCCCCTAGCCTCTTAAATCCATCGCCTGTCCCCTTTGAACAAAAGCTATAAAAATTTGTTTTGTGCCTGCAAATTGTAAACATATGTGCATAGGTGTTAGCATTTACTACTGCTTGAAATCATAGGGCTGGAAGGGACCTCATGAGGTCATCTAATCCAACCCCCTGCTAAAAGCAGCACCACGCCCCCTAAATCATCCCATGATGTGCATGTACAGGCTGAAGCTGAGGCCAGGTTATGCCCATCTGAATATTAAATTACACACAAACACACCTGTTAAGAAATGTCATTGAATTAGCAAAGTTAAGCACTTTAAAGTTAGAAATGCCACATTTATGGCAACCTATCACAAGTACCCATGACAACCTGAATATCATTCTTTTAATCTAACTTTCTTTGTGTGTGTAACTGCCTTAAAGATTGTTTTTATCATGTGCAAATGTAATAGTTTCCCCATAAGGAATAACAACATTGGCTGAGAGCACAAAGTCTGTTTTCCCAGCAATAGCATGGATTGCTAGGCCTACGGTGTAGCTGTAGAAAGTTCAGCCCCCATCTGTTTCCCTCATCTCCTGCTTCGTGTGGGGACTCTGTGTAAAGGGGTATTAAATGAACCACTGAGCCTTGTATTGGATCCAGAGGCTTACAGGAGCTGGTAGCCAGCACTGTCCCATGGGGGGAGCAGGGCCCAGGGCCAACTGGCCTAGGTGCCCCCCCCCCATGCTGGAGGGGAGTCGGGCCGCTCCACCCCGCCAGGGAGCCAGCCCGGGCGGGGAGCCTGAGGCCGCCGGCCAGGAGCCAGCTCCGGCCCCGGCCCTGGAAAGGGGAGCCGCTGGTGGGGGGAGCTGGCCGCAACCAGGACCCCAGCCGGGGACCCGAGGCCGCTGCTGTCGCTGGCAAGGGCTGGCCCTGGCCGCATGGGCCAGGCCAGCCCAGAGGCGGGTCCCGGCCACCTGCCCTGCCCCTGGACTTGCCTGCTGCGCCCCAGGGGCCAGGCTTAGTGCTCCCTGCCCACCCCGCTGCCTTCAGCTCCCTGGCAGCGGGGAGCAGGGAAGTGTGTGGCCGTGGGGGGCCCTGCGGTGCAGGCCCCGCCCTGCCCCGCTGGGAGCGAGACAGCGCAGGGCCCACATAACCGCGGGGTCCAGGGCAATCGCCCCGTTCCCCCCCCAGGGACGGCCCTGTTGGTAGCTCGCTCTGACCCTCTAGCCCTCCACTGAAACTCTAACCACTCCCTGGCATTCCCAGTGCAGTGTAGACCGCTGCTGCTGTTGCTCTGGGAGCAGCCCAAATCTGAGAATGTTCCGTGATTTTGGCATGCTGTCAACATCCTCCTAACACTACACACAAATAAAGGCAAGTAGTAATTGTTAACACGTTGTATCTCAGACAGATCATTGGACAAAGAAAAAGCAATTGTGTACCCTAAGAGGATTCCCCTTGAGATATATCAAATGGCTGCTTCAAAAAGGAGATGGGCACTGTAGCAGGGTGCAACAGCTAAGCTGGCCCTTGCTCCAGAGCCCTAATCAAGGGTGAAGTGAAACCGGCTGGGTGAGCTGGCTGGCTGGGGAGCTGAGGGGGAGCAACTGGGGGCTTCAGTTACCGGGCTCCATAAAAGCCCCCAGGGAGGCAACAGAAAAGGAAAGCCAGGAAGAGCAGTCAGCAGAGGGAAAAGTTGCCTGCATCAAAGGCCTAAGTTCCCTGACTTCGGGCTGAGCTGCTAGAGCTCCTGGGACTGAGTGGCCTGTACAAGCTTGTATGTAGTTGGTAGTAGTTGTGCAACACAATAAAGTTCACTGGTGAAACAGGAATCTGTGTGTACGTGTGCATGTGTGTGCCTATGGTGGGATCCAGCAGGGGAGACAAGGTGAGCCTGTTACAGGCACAATCTTCTCAAAGAAAAGGTCAGAAGAAACTTTTCTATCCTAAATACAGGGAGTTGCTACCATCTCCCCCAATAGTTCCTCAAGATTGAAATGGCAGCCATAGTGGTTAAGCAAGCTAACACCTACATACAGTGGTAACTAAAGTAAGTTATGGTAACTGGAATATCATGAATTTTCATCATGATAAAAATGTATCCTTTCCAGCACAGAACTCACCTTTTTACTTTGATTATTGTGTAAGGGGGCAGTCACAGCACTTATTATAGAGTAGTGAAAACCAAAATAAATAAAACAGATTGTGGTAAAATAAGAGCTGGGTTTTGGGGGTTTTTTTGGTTTTGTTAAAGTGATATATTGTAATTACCTTAACAAAATGAAATTCTTCCAAACATTGTTTAGGGGAGACTGGAAGACTCCAGAGGTTTGCTATTGCTATTATAGAGACTTTCCCTGCCGGATAAGAGATTCAGATACAGTGCAGGAACACTGACCTTCTGACGGCCTATGTGAAATGATTTTGCGGTCTCAGTCTAGCTGCTTGTAGATCAATGTCCACAGCAGAAAAATATCATGACAACTTGAAGTAACTGACATATTTGTTGACAAGCTTAGCAGAGAGGACAGTGTTTGAATGCGTATTGGACTGAATTTCATTCTCTGTCTTAAAAGGGGTCCCTACCCATATCATATGGGAAACTTGATGATCAGCCACTGCAGATGGCTTTTACACTTAGTTGGCCACCTCAGTTGCAAGACTGTTTTTGTTAATTAACAAATCTCTACTAACATGCAAAAACAACTTTGTTGTTGTTGAGGCTTTATTAGCTATCCCCTTGATGTGCATATACTGCCACTAGACAATCACAATCCCACCATGGATGTTTCTTCATGAAGGTCTGACTAATTTTGTTATCACAACTGTGCTTCCAATTAAATTGACACTGAATACTGTATTTAATCATTAACATTAAACTTCTGATAGTTTCATTGTCATTTTCCAATTATATAAATTACTTATATTAAAAGTTTTGTGTGCTGCAACCCAGCCTTATTGGACTCCAGAGGCAAAGCACTGTTGCAACTGAGAAACAGGATATATTGTTGGAAATGAATACATATGCTTGAAGATCTAAGCGTTTCTTCATTTGTGCATAGAGGATAAAAAATTTTCACAAGCAAGCATTGTCTATGTAGCTGAAGATAGCCTTAAAACTAATGAAGCATGGGTATAGCTACTGGAAGACTTCCTAGTGCTTCTCCATTGGTTGTTATAGCATATAAAAATCTGGTGAACCATAAAACGATAATGCAGAAATCCAGCCTACTCAGGCCTTCTTCTGGACTAAAGAATGTTAAGGGAGCTGTTCATGATCATTATGGAGAACATAATGGGTGGGAACAGCATAATGACTATGAAACTGATACATTTTTGCCAGTTTTCATTGCTTTTCTAGATTGGCAGGAAGCTTTTGCATTTCTCATTTCAGAAACTTTCCTGTATTATAGCACCAAGCTAAAATAAATACTCTCATTTCTGTGTTCCTTTTATAGAAGGTCTTCATTGCTGATGCCACAGGTGTTTAGAGTATTTTCTGCTGACTGCCTTTTATGGATATCATAAATCTCACTGATGGATTTGGAGTTGAGATCATACTTGCTGCTCTGTGTAGCAGAATCAACAGCACCCTCAGGGTCAGATAATGTTGTTCTTGGTGGTTTATTGGACAGAATTTTTAAGTGACACATCCATCTTCCTTGTATATTGGCATTGTGTGTGAAATAACTTCCTCATTCATTGCAGATCAAGAAATGGGTCTCTGAGGTATAGTAAGTATTTGCTAAATGCAGAGATCTGTTCTTGGGCGACTGCAGAGAGATGACCTTTTCTGTACTGACTTTTTTTTTTTTAATTAGGATTATCTTTCAGGTCTTCTCCTTGGCTTCTTTCTAGGAAGTATTCAGACATTTGCTATCATATTGCCTGTCAATCTGGCAAGTCACTTTCTGAACAGGGGTGAAAAATTGACCTAGCAATATATGGTTTGTGTTCTTTGAGTTCTTCTCTCCATGTCGGTAATGTATTGTTTTTCACACTGAAATTGTGTGACAAGAACCTGGAGGATTTACAGCCACTTTGCTAAATAAATACATAGACTCTTCTACTGAAGCCAAGGGGTGACTCTAGACATGGTTAAGGTGGCAGTAAGCGTTCCATTGTGTACCTTTTGGGGGGGGGGTTGTTTGTTTGTTTTTTGGAGGGAGCCTTCCCTTCACCCATAATTCTTGTTCTGAGCAATGGGTTTGTTTAGAAATGTCAGTAAAGTAAGTTAGGTTTCTTTTAAAAATTTCCTAATTCTAGGATATATAGTTTTCACTCACTAATGACTAAAACTATTCACTGTATGAGCAGATGTATACATTGAGTTAATGTTATTCTCAAAATTGTTTGTGTGACCTTGTCTTGTTTTCTATGACTTGAAGTTTTCTAGATGATTCTTTTATATTATTTTTTAAAACTGTTTTTGATTATTTGTTTCCTCTTGAACTGCACTCAGCAGACTAACCATAATTTAATATTTTAGTCAAAATTATTCTGATTTTATATATTTACTATTTTACATTTAATATTTTCATGTTTTATTATTTGAACATAGTGTGTCTAACATTACTAATTAGACATATACATATATTGGCAAATAAACATTAGCATTTAATGAACATCCATGGTTTGGCAGGGCAAAACCAATCCACCCAAATCCTTAAAAGCATGAAATTAAGGAGAAAGATTTGTGCATTCCTTCCCACTTTCATATTGCGTACAGCACCATTAATGGTTCACTCCAGCACTCTACAAGGCTTTCACTTCCATCTACAGCAGATCCCCAAAGCAGCACATATCACAGTGCCATCAAACATGCAAAACCTTAACAATGACAACATGTACTTTTATATCATTTATCTCAACAGATCAGCATATCTGACTGTTCCACATTCCATGTTTGGGAACATATTGCACCTTTACATAGCTGAAGTCACTGTTAAGGTTTTAAGGAACTTGAGGCAGGAATTAAGTCTGTCATACACTGGAATTTCTGGGATCTTGTATATGTGATAACTTAGTTGTCTAGGATGTTCTCATGGGAGTTAATCTTTCAGGACATGGAGTTAAGTAATTAGATAAAAGCAAAAGAGTATCCCATTGTTAATGATCTCTAATGATACACTGCAAAAAGATGGAGTTACTTGGGATATTAAAGGAAATAGTATTTTATTTACAGTCTGTTTTTATTTCATTTTTGAGAAAAGATCAGTTCTCCTCATTCAAACATATTGAACGTAGTGGTTGCCTTGTATATTTCTTTTTATAAATGTTGACCGTAAAGTTTAAATGAACTTGCTGCAACATTATGCCACAGTCTGTGACCAGGAAGAAAGGATTAAAGATTCAAAGAAAAGAAATGTGTGCTAGGTCTCTAGCTGTTAAATTCACTAAGTACTCTGCAGGTGTTCAGCTGAAGCTACAGCTAGAGTTATCTTTCAACCTAGAATAAATCACTTTCTTTTTTTACACAGCATGCATTTTTAATTAGCACATTTTCAGTTAAACTGCTTAGTCTAATAAAAATATCTTAGCCATCGTTTAAAGCAGAGGTCATCAACCCCCAACACATGTGCCAAAGATAGCACATATGCTCACACAGGACTCCCAGCCCCACAGCGCCATGCCGCTTGCAGCCAAAGATGCAAGCACAGCGGCTACTCTGCCTGCTGGCCCTGACCACCACCTCCTCACATGGATCCAGGGGCCAAAGGAGCCATTTATGACCAGAGCTGTACCACCGCACGCTACAGTTCCTCCCCCCTGCTGACCCCGCCTTTTCATTGGACCCTCATGTGAGCCCAGTGGGATCTGAAGCCACCAGAGCCACACACAGTGGCTCTTCCTCTCCGCTGACCTCACCCCCTCACGTGGGCACTCCAGCTGCAGAATTTCCAGGCAGCGGATATTCTTGTCAGTGGATGGGGGCCGCCACCACCTGCTGAGGGTAAGGGAAGAGGGGCTGGCACAGCAGTCAGCAAAGGTTGCTGAGCCCTGGTTTGAATTTTTTTTAGACACAGAATGTGGGATGTAAGGTTTCTCATATTCAGAAGGTTTACATTGCCGAGACCCAAATGAGTCAGATCACTCCTGTTTATAGGCAGAACAGTTTATCAGTTGCCATGAAACTGGTAACTATGCATTTACAACAGTTGCCAAAGCCAGATTTTTGGTGGCTGAAACTCATGTGATTAAGCCAATTCTCTTATAGTAAACTGATTATTTTAGTAGTGTTTTGTTTAATCAGGCAGAGTTGACTTACAATTTTAAAGAAATACATGCAGCTTAAATTTCAGCTTAATGCTTTGAAAGTATCAGGCCTTGTTCTACATATCTGATCTAAATACTGTAACAATCTCTACTCTCACACTCTTCCTTTCTACAGCTGCCTTTGGCTGCTTTCCCCATATACTCTCACGTGTCAGGGAAAGAATTGTGTTTTGTTTTTCTTTTAACTAGAATAGGTAAATTAAACTCATATTCCTCTTTATTTACAAAATATCGTTATTCATATGCCTATTAAGGAATTTATACCTATTAAGACATAATGTCATAACTATAAAGCTGATTGCAACTCTGTTGCCTTTCTGGCCTCCCTGAATGCATCCACTCATGCCTAGTCTACACTAAACTGTTTTGTTGATCCAAGTCAGCTTTTTTTTTTTTGACAAAACAGTGTGGATTTATACACTGCAATCACCTTCCACCCGCCATCAACAAAACTGCCATTTCTTCAAAAAAAATAAAACCACATAGGTTTGGGGTTTTTTGCACAACTTAAATCAAAAGAGCATCAGTGTAGACACAGTGGTAGTTTATGCCATGATAAACAACCTCTAGAAGTCTCCCACAATGCCCATCCTGACCACTCTGGCCATCACTTTTAATTCTGCTGCTCTACAGCCCCCATTGAAATTCCTGGGAAATTTTAAATTCCACTTTCTGCTTGGTCGGCATGGCGAGCTTGCATTTCTTCTTCCCAGTTAACCATGTGGGCTCCATGCACCAATCACTGTCCTGCTTGGAGCACATGGGAGCTGCTGGACCTGATTGGCATTTGTAAGAAGGAACTTTAATACCTATGGCCAGATTTCTCATGCTGTGGCAGAGAAAGACTGTGAATGGGACGCACTGCATTGCCAAGCAAAAATCAAGGAGCTGTAGCAGGGCTACCAAAAGATCAGGGAGGCAAAGTCGCTCTGGTGCACAGCCAAACACCTGCCACTTCTATGGGGAGCTGGAAGCCATCCTCAGCAGTGACCTCACCTTCACCTCCCAAGACACCCATGGATACAACCTCAGAAAGGTAAAGAAGAGATGTTCCAAGAACTCCTCCTGTCCTCTGAGGCAGCAAAAAGAGAAAAAAGGGAATGGAGACAATCTGCATTTGAAAGTCAAAAAGCTGATAAACAGGAAAGGAGGGGAAACTATTCGCGGATGCTAGCAGACCATAAGCATATAATCAAGGCCATGGAGGAGCAGACAGAGCTGTAAAGACAACAGTAACACTGCACTAATAATTCATGCATGCTCACACCCTTTTGAAGCCACTACAGAAGGGCTTTTCATGCACTCTCCAAGCTTCCAATACACGTTCCTACAAAAAACCCAGCCCATCTTGTTACCTCTTTCACTCCACCCCTTCTGACAGCTACGACAGCCACAGCTGGACTTACACCCAGCTATCATAGCTCACAGGGTCCCTCATTGCTTTCTCCCCTCCAGCCTGGTATTTTGTGTTGTAGACTGTTTTTTGTTTAATAAAGACAAGCAGGGAGAACAATAAGCACTCTATTTCTGTGTTGCATACAGTTCTTTCACCTGTTATTGATACACAACTCAGGTTGGATAGCATTTTTAGCATGGCATAGCACTGTTCACAAAACCATCTTTTTGGTTCTTATTCTCAAAATGAGCACTCAATGCCTCCCTGAACCAAATGGCCCCCCTTACTGTGCCCCTCTAATACCTCCGGCATCTGGCTGTTAATATTCAGATGCAAGGCAATCTGCCCCAGCAGTCCATCTAAGGACAATCTTTTCACTTTTAGCGTCACATAAATTATGGTTCACACAACATGTGGCAATAACCTTGGGAATATTGTCCTCATCTAGATTCAGCCTGCCATAAAGGCATTTCCAGTGAAATCTATAATCTGCAACATGCACACTCAATGTGTTTCAGCCAGTTTGTTCCCAACTATGTTCATGCTGAGACGTAGTGGCATCCTGAGGCACCCCCCACATGAGACCTCTTTGGGAGGAGGAGCAGAAGCTCTTAAGAGCAGTAGCACAAAGGTAACAAACTTATCAAACCAAATTCAAAATGAATTTATCAGGAGGATCACAAGAAAAGTATGGTAGACTATTTTTGCCAAGGTTAGGAAAGCTAAATATTTCTGTATTATATTTAATTGCGCTCCAGACCTCCCTTGAATGGAACAATTCTCTCAGCTATTAAGATATGCTGAGGTCTTGAAAGATGGAATGAAGATAATTGAGAGCTTTATAGATTTCACTGATACCCAACCAAAACAGAGAAAGATATAATAGAAGTTATTTTAGAAGTTATTTCAGAAGCTGAAAAAAAAGATGGTTTAGATATGGTTCATTGCAGAGGACATAGCTAGGACAATGGCCGCAGCATACAAAGGGGTTCAAAATTAAACTAAGCAGGTAAATCAGTGTGCGTTTTTCATCCCATCAGTTGCCCACTCACTAAATCTTGTTGGAAAACCTACTGCAATGGTTGTCCCCTAATTTGTTCCATTTTGGGGAATTGTTCAAAGATTGTATTCCTTGTTTCTCACTTTTACCAGGTAGTTGGATGTGTTGAAACACAACAAAATGGTCAACAAGGACAGAGGCAATCCATCTACTATGAAATCAGGTTGCAAGTGTTTTTAGACATTTAAAGGTAAGGTCATGGCTTCCCACAGTCTTACACAAGAACTTAAGTCAGAAGCTGATAGCTTGCAAAATAACATTTGAAAATTTTCATTTCTTGTTTTGATGAAGATCTTGACATTCAAATGGCTTACAGTTTACTTGGTGGCCTTTGGGACACTTTATTGGAACTACAATCTTTTGGATTCATTGCATGTGTAAGAAAGATGCTTTTTCACAGACAGAAACATTTGTTTCTGTTTGAACTTCATGGATTTTCACATCTTAAAGGATGGAAATAATGCTAGTGAACTTAAGAACAAAAGGTCATCATATCCCCCCAAAAATTCTGAATGCAAGATTTCCAGCCCCATTTTAGATTATAGTAACATAACTGGAAAATAGGATGCATAAGAACAATGAATTCATAGAAAGGTTTAGTTTTTTTGACGGGCAAGAAACTGTACTGCAGCAAAGACCTAAAGAGGCGTACACACAAAACTTAGCATGCAATTATTTAAATTCTCAGAGTTTTGAGTACAAGACCACCCCAGTTTTTGCAAACAAATCTTTAAGGATGACTTGGAAACAAAGGCACCCATTGATCTCCTTAGCTACATTCACACAATGTCTTTAGATGCCAGTTTCTCTGACACTGAAACAGCATTGCATATTTGTGATGTCATCTAGGAACAGTGACTACTAATAAAAGAAGTTTCAGCAAGATAAAACTGCAGTAGAACCTCAAAGATATGAGCACTAGAGTTACGGACTGACAGGCCAGCCAAACACCACACGGAACAGGTAGTAATTAGTCAGGGAGCAGCAGAGAGGCAGGGGAAAATGCAAGCAAATACTGTACTATGCCTGTATTGCATCTTTAAAAAGACACATCTGGGCTTCCTGTCCCCACCCCCTACTGTGAGGGGCAGTCACAGGTGGGAGATGAAGACACTGAGGTTTATAGGCACTGCTGTGAGTTACTGATTCCAGCCCAAGGCATTGTGTCCAACCCACAGGGAATGGGGCATTGTTTTCACACACACCAAGAGGTGGACAAGTTGGAAACTCAGTCCCAGCCCGGGAAAGAAGCTACCCCAGCCCAAGCTGCTGATGCTACAAGGAGGCTGCTGACACTAGCAGCCACGCCTGGCCTGGAGAGTGAAGAGCCAGACTCTGAGAGTGAGGAGCCAGACTCTGGTACCCTCTGGAGTAGTTTTAAAAGCTACAGCCTGCACCACATGTGCACTGATGCAACCCAAGCTTTGCCTTTCACTGTGCTCCTGGATCTTGCCAGCACTACGTGGATTGTGAGGGGCAGGGGACGGAGGAGTGCTGGCCACATGCTGTCTCTGGAGTCTCGGGGGCTATGTCTACACTTGTCAATTTAAGTCGACTTAGCATGTCAACACTTAAATTTTAAGTCAACTTTGAGGGGACCCTACAAAATCGACCTAGAGTGTCCACACTGGACACCTAGGTCAACTTCTAGGGGCTAGGTGGACCTGGGACAGGTCCACGGTGGC
Source organism: Pelusios castaneus (assembly GCA_007922175.1). Classification (NCBI taxonomy): domain Eukaryota; kingdom Metazoa; phylum Chordata; order Testudines; family Pelomedusidae; genus Pelusios; species Pelusios castaneus. The sequence continues at coordinate 259,965 of ML688284.1, read as the reverse complement.
GGGGGGGGCACCCCTTGCCAAGTGCCAGGGGCCTCGGCCTTTGCCCCATTGTACCTTAGTCCAATGGGGCAAAGGGTGACAGGGACCCTGGCAGGGCATAGGGGCAGGGTGGGCAGGGCTCTGCCCTGCCCTGTGGGGGGGGCATGCCAGGCTCTCTCTGTGCCAGCCACCCTGGCAGGGAGGGCAGTGGGGAAGCCCTGGAGGCCCCTAAGTCGACTTAGAGTTGACTTAGGTGTACTCCACGTCTACACTGGCTTAAGTTGACTTTAGAAAGTCGACTTAAACAGAAAGTTGACTTAAAAGGAGGTTTTAGAAAGTCTACTTAATTTTTCCTTAAGTCAACTTAAGCAGCTGCTTAAGTTGACTTAAGGAAAGTGTAGTGTAGAAGCAGAGTAAATTAAGTCAACTTAAGCAAGCTTAAGTCGACTTAATTTACAAGTGTAGACGCACCTGGGCAGTGCACAGAACAGGGTGAGCCCTGGGGAGAGGCAGCCGAAGGCTGGGGCTTTTTAGTGCCAAGGGTGCAGGGCAGGCATGCCTAGCTCAGCACAAGGGCAAGAAACATGGTTCTCCTTTCAAACCAGGCGGTGCTGCCAGATTCCTTAGTGCCAGATGCTACCTTTGCAGAAATCTCTCCCAGCCTTGGCTGGAAGACTCTGACTGGGGGGTTATATAAGAGTAAAGGGGTAGCAGAGTACTAAAATAAAAGATTTGACAAGATAAGGAAACTGTTTCTGTGCTTATTTAATTTACCTTAAGATGGTTAAAAGCAGTTTTTCTTCCGAGTGTAGTTTCAAAGCTGCATTAAGGCAATGTTCAGTTTTAAACTTTTGCAACAGCAACCATGACATTTTGTACAGCGCCACAAACATTTCAGAGTTATGAACAATCTCCATTCCCAAGATGTTTGTGTCTTTGAGGTTCTACTGTAATCAAGACCTACCTAAGAACATCCAGGGGACAGGAAAGGAGATGTGATCTGGTGGTTATTTCTATAGAGAAGCAAACCAGGTAGAATAGGATGGGCCATAAGCAGAGCCGTCCCTTGGGAGGAGTGGGGCCCAGGGCCAATCAGCCCCTTCTGGAGGGGAGTGCTTTGGGCCAGACCGGTGGGCCTCTGGGGAGGCGGCCCTGGTCCCGGAAGCCGCAGCCGCGGCCCGGAGCTGGGGGGGGGGAGCCGAGGCCATGGTCCTGGGGTGCCGCGGAGCTGCAGCCCCGGGGAGGGACAGCCAGGGCCGCTGGATGCTGAGGCCGCGGACCCAGGGCGGCAGAGAGCTGTGGCTGCGGCCCCGGGGAGGGGGCGAGGGGCAGCCAGGGGGTGGGGAGCCACTGCCCCGCGGGCGCAGCCTGAGCCGTGGGTCCCCGCTGCCCCGGGGCCACGGCCTCGGCTCCCCGTCACCCCAGCCGCCCTTCTCCCCCACCCCAAGGCGGCGGGGAGCAAAGGCCATGGCTCCGGGTCAGTGGGGAGCTGAGGCCGCAGCTCCGGGGCAGTGAGGGGCTGAGGCTAGGCTCAGCCCGCCCGCCTGGCGGCGGGGAGCCGGCCCCGGCCCTGGCCCCAAGCATGCTGCAGACGAAGGCCAGCCCCAGCAGTGGCCACGGACCCATCCCGCCAGACCGCGAGGGGTGTGGCCATAGGCAGGGAGCAGCAGGCCAGGCCCCGCACACCTGCCCCACCCCTGGCCCTTCCTGCTCTGCCCTGGGAGTGGGGAGGGGGAGGGCTGGGCCAGGGGCAGTGCTCCCCTTCGGCAGCAAGGAGTTGGGTAAAGTGCTGCTGTGGGGGGGCCGTGGCACGGGCCCCTCACTGCCCCACAGGGAGCGGGACAGCACGGGGCCCATGTAACCGCAGGGACCAGGGGGATTGCCCCATACCCCCCCCCCCCCCCAGGACGGCCCTGGCCATAAGTGAAACTTCTTCTGAGAAACCTAGGAAGGTCACTTAGTGGTGAGTTCAGGTTTTGATGCAGCCAAGAGGGCTGAATTTGAATCTTTGAACTCAATCTGCAACATCCGTGGCATGACATTGGGTGGAATCCAAAATGATCCATTCTCTGTATAAATGGGGAGAGGGGCAGCACCACTATAACTGCCATGTGAGGAAGAGGAAGATTACCTCCTTCCTCCAACACCAGCATACCCTGCCCCCCATACATAATCTGTTCGCTCTGTATGTGTGCAGACAACAAGATTTGCCCTCATGTGCTTTACAGTATGTCTTGTGAGCCACTTTGAGCTACACAGTAAACTCTGCTCTTGATCTTAAATCCCAAAACCTGGTAAAGTATCTTGAAATACATTGCTTTGACACCAATCTGTTGTCAGCTGGCTCAGTGATGACTGATTCCCGAGCACTTTTAAAATTACCTTCAGGTTCTGCAAACCAGCCAATTTTCTGCTCAAAAGCAATTTAAATCTTTGTGAGGTGGCTTTTATATCTGATCTTGAAAGGATGGTGATTTTTTTTTGGCACGCTTTTGCTTCCGGCTAGGGAATCATTGAATTTGTGTGTCTCTGAATTTAACTGTAAATTTAATAGTGATTAATTCAGTGGCTTATTTTAAGACATTGATCTGAGTTTTATCTAGGTTTAAGTACTAACATTAACAGCTTGACACCACTCACTCTTGCTGGTTCTGCAGCCCCTTTGTTACAGAAAAGCATAGAGGTTTTGGAGTTTTTCCTTTGCCAGCAATACAGAAACCTCCATAAGCCAGAGAATGGTGGTAGCTTTGATACACCTGTCAGACTCACTTTCAAAAATGTTCTAGAAAATAAATTTGTATGAAAGGCTTCCTCTGTATGAGCCGGTGTAAACCTTGAAAGCATTTACTTCTTGCTGGAGACATTGGAGACCAACTTAGGTGATATGGTGGAGGGGGCTACAGAACACATTTTGTTAAAATGTTATCATCAAATTGAAAGGATAATTAAGATGGCATTCAGCCCATAGCTGTTCACTGCCTAATCATTCCTGACGTTAATTTAGCAACAGGCCTCAAAAAAAAACATACAAAAGGGAAAATTTCAGTTGATAGATATTATAGCTAGAAATGTATTAGCATACGTAAATTGTCCAAGGGATTTGGTATTTGAAAAATAAAAGGATATTCAAACCTGGCAACGTATTGAAGTTCTCAAGAAAGTTGCCTATGTGTCTGGGGCTTCCTGGGATAACCTCCTGAATATGCAAAAATCAGGGCAAGCTGCAAAACCGAGAAACAAACTCTCCCAAAAAACACTGATGGGTGGTACTTAAACTACACTCCCTATCAGCCACACACCATGCTTCTGGCTCCCCACACCGGTTATCACAAAGCATAACAAAGTAGAAACAGTCCTCTTTATTGCACTTCAGCTCCTGTGGCCCCCACCTAGAAACATGGTCTCTTAAAGAGAGAGATCCTCCTGACCCCAAAGAGCCAGCCACATCACACAGAACATAGGATTGGATCTTACCCAAAGTACCACGCTACCAGCCAGTCCTTTAGTAACTAAAACTAAAGGTTAAATTTTTTTTTAAAAGAAACAAAATATGAGAGATGTTAAAGGGTCAAAGTGATTCACATACATACAAATGATTTAGAGTCCATGTAAAACAAGTTCTTAGAAGAATAAGGAGTTTGCAGGCATGATCAGCTTCTCTGGTAGACACCCAGCACCTGGATGAGCTTCAGTCCTTTGTCCAGTCACATATAAATAGTTCTAGAGATGGGTGTTGGCTGGAATCTGAAGATAAAATGTAATTGGCTGTAGCTCCTTTTATCATCTCTGGCCTTTCCCATGCTGTGTGGAGTTTTTTCCAATCAAAATGGAGTTGAGTCACATGGTCAGTCTGGGTTACTCACTAGGCAGGTTTCTCCCCAGGTCCATTGTACCTGTGGCTCCCTTTATGGGCCATTAAGGAGACAATGAAATCAGACATGCAGTCTGTAGTGTTTCTCAGAATCACACAGTCTAGAATACAGATATAGCAAACACTTTCATACCTTCTAATACAGATATGATACATACACATAGACAATATAATCATTTCTAGCAAGTTAGAACCTTTCTATTGATACCAAGCATGGGGTAGCTCCTATGGATTAATGCAATTATGAGATATTAGCATGAAAAAAAATCATAAATGGTCCACTGAATGTGGATAGCATCACAGTCTAAATCAAAAATCTCAGACCCAAGCCCTCCTGAACTTTGGGGAAGTTCAAACCTGGATTTGGATATTAACTTTGCAGCTTTTACTTCTCTGTAGTTAAAGAAGTGTTTACTGCATATACAAATAATTTTCTTCCCCCAAAAATGTACATAGGCGCTATTCTGGCTGTTGGATACTTGTATTTCCCCATCTCTGCTTCCTCTGCGCTCAAAAAGTCTCTGCTATTGCACCTGCATTTAAGCCAAGAAAAACTGGGTGAAATCCCCTCTGTCAGTATCTGTTGAACAGTAGGGAACACGCAGAGCAGTTCAGTACCTTGCCAGGCCTGGTTGGCACAAGGAGTAGGATGGAGTTCAGCCCTTGAATTTGGAACCTCATGCAGCAACATGTTATACTGCTGCTAAGCCTCTGGGACAGTGCCTTGTAAGGATTTTCAACATTGCATATAATTTGGATCACTATATTTACTGTAACCAAGTTATAAAATATCTCACACCCTATCCAGGACCAAAGGCTAAGTACTGCTCTGGTCATTCCAGTGGGTGGGAACAGAGATGATGCCCAAGGATTCAAATCATGGCATTATAGCACGCATTTTGCTGGTCTTCTAAGTAGGAGCAACGTACACAGCCACCTTCCATTTGAACATAGGTGCCAGTTAGTGTGGGCAATTAGATATGCACCATAATCCAGAGAGCATATGCCTTTGGGTTGTGGTCCATATTAGCCAGATCTGTCTAACATTCTCCTGAGCATTCTGGAGAGCTCCTGTCCTATTTGCACAAAGGGAAGAGGCTCTCTAGATTCTCTTCCTCCACAGCAGGGACTAGTTAGCACTCTGCCTCACTTCCAGCAAAGCACTTTAAGCATGTGCTTACATTTAAGTTGTCTGTAAGTCCTTATCTGGATGCAGCTGGTAGGACCAAGACCCAGTACACCAGTGACCTGGATTTACTATAAGCTTGCTGAGGAATCTAGACAGTTCCCACAGTAATAGATAACATATTTTTAAAAATTGTTTCCATTTTTTTATAGACCTTGAGGGGTTTTTTTACCCCCTCTGATGCAGAAAATTTCTCTTTGTCTTAAACATTTATAGTGAGCCCACCTTAAATTTTTACCTTGCAGAAAAATTCTGATTTGATTGCCAGAATATTTTTATAGAAGGAAGGTAATTGGTTGATGACTATATACACTAATGTTTTAAAAAAAACAAAAGTTACAAATGCAGTGCAGCTGTCCAGGGTGAGAACAAGAAGTCAACTTGAATCAAAAATTTACATCACGTATATTATTGGCAATGGTAAGGGTGAATAGCCTAGCTTCTGATCTCAATGACAAAAAAATGAAAACACTCCTTTTCTACATTCTAGAGAGCTTTGAATTTTTTGGCAAGCTTCATGCTGCCATCTAGTACACATCTGCCAGTTCCAACATAGTAAGAAACTTCCTTCACACTCTGGGCCAAGACAGGGAGCTATTTTGATTTATTCTCATTTGTGGGCTCCTGGAACATCCTGTATGACAGCTGCCATCCAGTAATTGCTAAACTACAGGAATCATTGGTATCGATTCAGGGCACCAAAGAGTTTTCTGTTACTGCCAAAAGAATGGTGGGAGGTTTAAAAGCTGAATCCTCCATCCTTGTGTGCCAAATACTAACTAACTATGAGCAATGTGGCACTATTTAGTCTGTAAAAAATCATTACTGAATCAACAACTGGAAATTGTTAATCTTTGCTGCATGGGTTACTCTAACAAAGATGTCAACAATCCTGTAACAGTGGTTGTTCCATGGGATGAAGAGCCAATGAAAGACAAAACATCTTAGAATAATAATAGATAATTTATATTTCCAGATGAACTACTCTTTTAGAACACCTCACAAATCATATACATACTTTGTCACTCAGATGTAGCCACCCCAGCAAATCTATGTACAATATGAAAGCATAATATATATTAGGGAAGAGATATTTTGGGCAGTACCCTAGGATGCTCAATGTCCATTGTTTTGAAAATCTCCTCTGAAAGACCATCTAAATTTACCTCTTGGCAGGCTAAAGGGTTGAGTTGACCTCTTGAGGTTTTATCATGAGTTTTGAAGAAGCAAAGTCTGATGCTTAGACCACTGAACTATGCTTGCTGGATTATTATATTATCATACAGCATTTTGCCTTAGTTTGAAGCTTTGAGTTCTTTCTGTGGTTTGACTGTCTACTTTGGAAATATTACCATGCCATACCATACAGCAGTCCCAGTGAAGTCAATAGAATGTCCCAAGAGTCCATAAATTACTTGGGTGGGACCACTAATGTGCTTAAAGTTGAGCATATATGTAAGTGCACTGCATTCTTTCTCAATACTGATGCTTAAGATGAACTCAGTAGACAGTATTGCAATATTTCAACTCCAGGGGGTAGCAATGTTAGTCTGTATACAGCAAAAACAACAACAGTTCTGTGGCATCTTAGGCTTTGTCTACACTTGTAAAGTTAAGTCGACTCTGTTAAGTTGACTTAACAAGGTTAAGTTGACCTTGTTAAGTTGACTTAATAGAGTGGCTACACTTTAAGTCAACTTAAGTTGACCTTGTTAAGTCGACTTAAATGTCCTTAAGTCGAGCTAAGTTGCCAGTGTAGAAGCACACCTAAAGACTAACAAATTTCTTCGGGCATAAGCTTTCATGGGCTGTAAGTAATCCACTTCATCAGATGCATCTGACAAAGATGGTTGGAGCCCATGAAAGCTTATGCCCGAAGAAATTTGTTAGTCTTTAAGGGGTCACAGGACTCTTGTTACTTTTTAATATGACAACTGGATTCTGTGAAAATGACTGGAATGTCAAATCACATTATGGTACTGGTTTGGGTATATAAACAAAGATAAAACATCTGTAATATGTTTTTGAAGGCTTTTCTTTAACAGACCAACTATAAAACTGCCTTTGCTGCTTTCAGGTTTTTTTGTGATGGAGGAATGGTGGGGAGTTGTTCTAATTCTCTTTCTTTGGGCAGCCCCTCTGGAGTGCCCTCCCGCAACAGTCTGCAGGAGGACAGGCATCTCTCCCTCAGTTTTCCCCTCATGCAGCACAATAAGTTCACTTCACTTTCTTGTCTCAATATTATCCCTACTTAGGGATAGTGTGCTACAACAAGTTAGTCCAAAGAGTCCATAACAAAAGTCCCAAACATACAGTTCATTCTCATGCCAATGCAAGCAGTCATTAAAACTCAACATATCTCATCCCCTGATGCTCCTCTTACCACACAATGATACCCTCAATCAAACCAAAAATCTCTGTCATCCTCTCCTGACCTGGTCTGGCACAGCCATCCCTTCCCTTCCAACTGGCATGGAACCCTACTCTTCCCAGCAGGAAGAGCCTTCCACAGCCTCTCTGCTGGGATTATCCTTGTCAGAAGAGCATCCCTCACTATTTCTGGCCCTCTCATGATTCTTCTGGGTCCAGCTCTTTCACCCTGCCCATGCCAGTGGGTAAGCTACTCTGCTGCTTTTCTGCCTTCCATCCTCTCCAGCTCTTGGCTCCAGCTCTCCAGTTTAAAGCTATCAGGCAACTCCCATTGCCTTCTTCAGCCCTTCACCCAGGTTCTCTCTGGCTTGGAGACATCAAGAAGCAAACCGTTCTTTTTCTTCCACCTTCAGCCCTCTCTCATGAACTGCTTCCTGCTTCCTTCCAGGACTCCTGCAGTTCCCTGTTATCTATGAGCTCTTATCTGTCCTTCCCGACTGCTCTGACTCACTGGGACTCCCTCTCACTAAGTCTCTCCCTGATCCTTTATAGCTCCCAGGTGCTGCCCTGTCCTCTGACTTGGTGAAATAGGAGCACCTGTCCTGGCATTGGGGGGCTGGATCTACTTCAGTCACAGAGGCAAGTTAGCCTGTGATGCTCATGTACTGTGGACCCAATATGCATGGATATTGATTGATGCTTTTCACAAATGCAAGGTTGTTTCACTTTAACAAGTGGACCAGTACATGGAAAATAGGTATTTTTTTCAGCTCCTTTTTTCTCTATAATGGGAACAATATCAATTGTATATTATGGTTCTATTGAATTTTCAACATAATATCTCAAAAAGTGCCTTTTCTAACTATACATAGTTCAAATCCTCTGTTGTTCTTGCACTATTGACTTCTCACTGTTCTATAGTCTCTTTTTCCCCCATTTTTCTATTCTCCTACTGTAATTTTCTTCTCATTTTCTGCTCTCCTAAAAATATGACATTTATTTTTGTATTTATGTATAGTCACTCTAGACCAGATCACAGCTCCATTGGGAAAACTGTGGGAGGTGGAAGTGCTAAATTCCCATTCATTCAGGGAAGGCTTTTGCCCATATGGATCAAGGAGGTGCGATTCCCAGAACTAAAGGATCCTCACAATTCTTGGAAAGCCAGGGCCATTAGCACAAAAACCCTTACATCTTAACATTACTCATCCGCTGCTACCTTGGAGAGCTCTAATGGATTCCTAACACCAAGAAAGTTCTTCTGTGTGATCTGAGAACAATGCTGCTAAAACCTGCTTTCATACAACCAGGGAAAGAGTCTTTTCCACCTATGAATCCCCTGTGACAATCTGATGGAGTACAATTAGATCTCTGTGCAAACAACAAAAAGAATAAAATTCCACATGTTGGTACTCTCAGAGTGAAACACAGACTCTACCTGTCTTGCCATCTGTATTGGCTTAGCTGTGTTTTTATCGATATTTTCTTGATTTCACTGTGATCCCTTTGGAACAGATTGTTACAGTGAACCTACTGAAATACAAATGTCCATATAAACACATAGCAGGATCATTTGACAGGCATTTCATTAGAACCTGGGATCTGTCAAGTCATGCTATCTCTCATGGTGTTGTTACAATATCATTTCAGTTTAGGAAATTATTTTCTTCTTGGACCCAAAAGCTGACATGTCAGTGAGGAATTACCTCTTTGCTGGTTAGCAACACTGTTACATTATTCATGCTTAGTCCAAATGGAGAAGTTAGTTACAATCTGCAAAGTTATGAGAAAACTATGGTTTCTGATTTTGACCTTCCTGTAAATAAATCATTCCTGAATACACGCATGTATAGCCTCATCTGTATTCTCTACACCTGTCTGGCTTTTGTTTTATAGGAACCTTTACAGACAAGTTCCTAACTCTACTCTGATCTCACATTTGAAAGTAAGAGCACCAGAGACCTGCATTGGTCAGGTTCATGCTATTTTCCTCTCTAGCTATAAGATGTCTAGGAGTTGGATTTTTACAGTCATTCCAGTCCTGACAACCTGTGTGCTCCTCATTAATTTCAGAATCCAAGTAAAAATTGCCTTCTTTGGCGTGTCTCACTCTATCATGAGATCTTAGGAGAGGAAAATGTCAAGACTTTCCTGTAGAGTTTTCTCCAATTGTTAGACTCATACACACATCATGGAATAGGCACACTACACATATATCTGTATTAATTATAACTATTAATGGCAAATTTTTGACATGCAAGTTAGGCAGGTTTCAGCATCTTTGTTTATATCAGATTGACTGCTTTTCAATAACACAATCTTGAGCAATCTTGTCCAATCTTTCAATAACCTGATCTCATGCAATTAGATAAACCAATTCAGAAATTACTGTAGAACCCAATTGTCTTATCTAACAATCAAATTAACCTACCTATAATTGTGTCTTTGCATATCCCTCTATTATGAAATACATAACTTTATCAAACAGTAGAGGGAAAAATTCTAGTCGAGTATATCATGAAGACGCTGGGTCATTGATCCATGGGAAAGTAATCAACGAAGAAAGATTTCAACATAACTGCTTCTGAATATCACATTAACACTGGTTCAGTAGCTTTATTTTTCAGCAATTTTCCATTGGTGACTTTTATATGTTTCCTGTATTTCATCTTAGTATACACTTTAGATCATCCAGAGCCTTATTTTTGTACCTGAAAATTCTCCCTAGTGAATTATTTGTCAGAGCAGCATTCGTGCTCAGATGAACAATGCTGATTGGAGAAACGACCACAAGGATTACTTTACTTTATACCGTAACAAAGCCTGGAAGTTGGAAAAGGGCAATGGCTTTTGCTGCTAGTTATTACTAATCTATAGTATGAAATGCACTCCTATTATTTTGGGTTTAATAAGCAACAAATTTCCTTCCAGCAAAGAAAGTGGGGTTAAATAATGAACTTCAGTCTTTAATATATTATTGTTTGAACAGATGATTAAATAAATAAAATACCACATTACATGTCTTGTATGTGTAACCCCTCTACCAGCTGTCAGCAACAAGAAGGCCAGATTCAATCATGTAAGGGTTCCTTCTAACATTACAAAACAGAACTGACTTGAGCAGCCATACAGAAATGAGTTAACTAACCACCAGCATGGATGCCTTTAAAAGGCAATGCTTCCCCTCTCGCAAGCATAACAACAACAAAACTAAAAGAAGAGGGGACCCAGCATTAATTTGGAGAAACACTCCATCAAGATTTCAAAAAGTGATATCCTATCTCTTAAAATGGTTGGCTACTGTACTCAGAGCAGAGTATAACTTTCATTTGTTCCTGTCCATTGCTAAAACACTAAAGTCACTGCAGCAAATAGACATGAGGCAGCTGATTTAAACACAACTATATCCTTCATTACTGGATCCAGACATAACATTGGCAACAAGGATAGAATCCTGAAGGAACTGAACAGAGTTCAGTGCGAACTGGATAATTTCCTTGTTACAGGAAAGGATTGAGAGGATCATCTTCAAAATTTGGATCCTGAGAGTATGTGAAGATAAATCTGAGTTTTTCAAACTTTCATTTGTGTATGTTGGGCGTTTAATACTTGCCATGGCTTAAAGAAATCACCAGAGATGTGCCATCACCAAAGAATGTCACAGCTATGTTCCCTCTTAGGACTTTTTAACTACTGTAGTAAATTTCATCTTAATCTGGCAATACAGTTGGTACTTTTATGTGAACTGCTACAAGCAAAAAAATGGATATGAACTAAAGAATTGAATTTTCATATAAGGAAGCAAAGAATCTGTTGACATCAATGCATTATGCACTTTGGTCCCTTGCTGCCATTGTAAATGCCATATGGAGTGAGTGCAACTCCTTCCCACAATTTTCCCTCATGGAATGGAGAAAATAATTGCCTGTTTCATGAATGCTCACCATCCCTGTGTTTTGATATTCCTTTTTAAAAACAAAACAAAAACAATTTTGAGCTATTTCTGTAGCAAAGGTCATTTAAAAAATGTATTTATATATATAAAAAACCAAATTGTGTCTTCAAATCAGTTACTAGATTAGGTCTTGTGTGCTTGACCTAAATCAAAAACTCCTCCTGGCTGATAGATGAGGGCAGGATAGAAATCTTTGGCTGGAATTTTCAAAAGTATCAAGTGATCTAGGAGCTCAAGTTCCATTGACTTTGGGTCCTAAGTCATTTGCAAATTTGAAAATCATACACATTCTGTTTAATTTCTTAAATTCTGTAAGTGAGGTTCTACATGAAACATAGTCTATAGTTATATGGGGTTTCAGCAGGGTTAGACTTTCATCAGATGCTTTACACTGACACCATGCAGATCTTTTTCTGTGTTAGCACTTGTAGAGCTGAATTGCCAATAAGAAGCATCAGAAATATTGATGACCAATGTGCAGATCCCTCCACCGTGTGATAGCATCATGTGGCAGTATGATTTTCAAGAGAGAACTCACATAATTTTTGCTGTAATGTGGACATGGCCTAAAAGACTATGATCCTCTTGTAAACCAAGGTCTGACTGAGCTCTATCCTGCCATTTATGGAATTGGGGTAGACAACTACTTTGCTTAGGTCATCAGCAGTCAAACCTGCTTTGCCAAAGTGATCAATTCTGTCTTTTTTCCAATCAGAATTCATTTTAGTCTTGCATGTCGGGATAATGCAAGGTTGTTGGTATCCTTACTATATGACTAAAAGGCAGCAGAACTATACTTAATACGCTGTAATTAAAGGGGGGGTCACTCTAAATGTAACCTCACCTGCTAACTGGTGTGGGAGGGGGAAATGATGCCAAATGCAAGTGAAAGTCAGAAGGGGTGGGGAGTGGGATCTGTTTAAAGAGTTTTAGGTGCTATTTAACTCTTAGCCTCTTAAAAGACAAAACTGATCATAGACTATTAGGGCTGGAAGGGACCTCATGAGGTCATCTAGTCTCCTTTCTTCTTCATTCCTAGGAACAAGTAGAAAGCCTTGGAAATTGTGCAGATGTTGACACAGCAGGTGACACAACCTTGCTACACTTTCAGCAGTTCCAATGGAAGTGGGACTTTGCTCACTTCTCCATTTATACCCCCAGGACAGGCGAGTGGAAGGTTGGACACTGTGACCCAGGGAGACTCTGAAGGTTCATAGCACAGAGGCCTTAATCCCACAAGTCTGACCCTGAAGAGGCAGTATATTCAAAGAAGCACAGCATAGTTACTGATAAATAACCCTTTTAAAACCTAAGTTGTTGAGTAGAATAGAAAATATGGGAAGAACAAAAGAACATGACTCGGACCACAACTGACACACACTGCTGGATTTGGTGATAACATTCAAGTAGGCTTCCTATAGATTTTTCGTCAGTCCAACGGTCAGTTAAAATGTTTGCCATTATAGGGCATTTACATCCTAGACCTGTTATTTACTTGTCAACCTGGAGATGATCTTTAACATTAGTTAACACTGTCACTTTAATACATTACCCAATGAAGTAAGAGTGCTAGGGTTGCAGACATACAGCTGCTTTGTCTATGCCAAAATTAGCACAAGTCGTGAATCTTAAAAGGGAAGAGATAGTCCAAGTATATTTCCTTTTCTCTATAGCAGTAACCAGACATCTCAGAATCAGAGTATGTGATGCTGATTCAGGAGAACCTCAACTTTGATGTGGTATGGTCTATGCACTTATGCTGGCAGCTGCCAGAAAAGATTTACTTCATTTGTGCAAACAAGTTCTCTCTCCTTTTGCTTTTCCTGCCCTCCTCTGCTGGAGATCAGAAGATCACACCAGGGGATTTCTCTTCCAACACTAGAAAGTATATTTCGTATCAGCAGAAAGAACTGCTAGAATTTTCTTGTTACTAAGCCTGAATTCCTTTTGAAGACACAAACAAATAATGTATAGTATCAAAGAGAAAGGTTCAATGCACTGGGGATGGAAATACAGAGTATTACCAACCCAGAACAATGACAATATAGTGAAATCAGCTAAAAAATATTTTAAAAGATTCAAAATTACTTTTAATACTGCTCTGAATTTATTTCATTGGAAGAGCTTACAAAACAACTCTATTTTGTGAGGGGGAAAGACACTGACCCTTAATATTTTCTTAAGCATCCAAAATTAAGGAAAAGAGATGGGGGGGGCAGAAAAAGAGAGAGAGTGTATGTGCTGTTTTCACACTGTGCATACAGTTCTAGATCTACAAGCTGGTTTTAATAGTGCTCTGTTGGTTTCTGTCACATTTAATATAATTGTGAAATGAAATTCTACAGGAGTAACGTTAAAATAATTAGAGTTTCCCACCAAACAAAGTCCAATGTGTATCAGAGGTAATGGAAAATATTAAGAAATGCCATATAATTTGTATATTTTAATGTTACTTTGAAGGCTTCCAAGAAAATAGAAACTATTTATATGTGGTTGGACTGTCATTCTCTCCCTTCCATCCTCCTTCAGGAAAAACCTGCATAGAAAGCAAACAGTCAAAATGATCTACAATTAAATATGTTTGGCAAGAAGGTTGTGGGTTTTGGGGTAGGAGCAGGAGGGAAGAAGGTGACTTAAAAATGGAACTTTATACTTTTAGAAGATTTAGTAGCCTGTTTTCAGTGATTTTTTTTCTGGTAATTTTTTTTTAATTGATACATTATTGTCAAGTTGGCAATGGGCATAGCAACAGCACCGCTCCATCAGCTGCCATAGTCACCTTGCTGTTAACATTTTTCACTCCAATGGTTATATTATGCCTTTGATTCAAGCTCATAATATTTTCTGACATCAACAGGAGTTCTACATGTGGATCAACGTCAAAATATGACCTTTGGTGTTGTCACACTAAAATCAAAACAAAGCCTGTTGACACTGTATATGTCTGTCCCACAGTAGACAGATTTCAATTTTATTTATATATTTTGATTTAACCTTGCTAAATAAACTTATTACTGACCTGAGGTCATCTGACAACTGTTAAAAACACAATTCTTACCTATAAAAATAAAATTGCTATGTTATTTTCCAACCACCAGAAGACAGCTCTTAGGGTATGTCTACACTGGAGGCTCTGTTAAGTTGACTTAACCAATGTTGACT
>ML688284.1:229979-245432 GCA_007922175.1 Pelusios castaneus | reverse complement strand
CTGGAGCAAGGGAATAGGAAGGTCTCTCCTACATTCCCTCCAAGCAGTGCCTCCCTGGGAGCAAGGGACAGCTGGCTGGGGCTGAATTTTTGTGGGGTCCCCCTTAGCCTGGGGCCTTGGACTGCAGCCTCTAAAGTCCCTGTGTTAATCTGGCCCTGTTAGTGAGTTACAGATTGTTCTAATAAGCCATAAATCCAGTGTCTCTGTTCAGTCCATGATTTTAGTGTCTCTATCAGAGTAATAAATTTAAGCTTCTAGACCAGCGGTAGGCAACCCCTGGCATGCATGCCAACAGTGGCCCACAGCACCCTCTACAGCGCCTCTGAAACTGCCACTCCTGCCACTGCGAGCCACCCGGGGGGGCTTCTTTCATGGGCAGCTGGGATACAGGGGAGGGAGTCCTGGCATGCCCATGCCCCAGGCATGCTGTGGAAAGAAGCCACCCAGATCAGCTCCTCTTTGCAGCATGCTGCCTTCAAAAGGAGCCACTCTGGGAATCTTCTATCCATGGCATGTCCGGGGACCTCCAAAATGAGCTGCTCTGGCAGCTCCTTTCTGCAGTGGCCCTGGGGAAATTCCCATCCCCAGGAACGCCACTGCGAGTTGCTGCTTGGGGTGGCTTATTTCACAGACTAGCTCCTTTCAGTAGCATGCCTGGGAACTACTCCCCACCCCGATTCCAGTGGTGGCTGCCGCACTTTTTTTTTTGTGTGTGTGTGTGGAAGAGGCCACCAGAACTGGCTGAGGGTCAGAGAGGATGGGCTGGTACGGGGTCAGCAAAGGTTGTTGACCCCTGTTCTAGACTGATCTTTCAAAAATGTTGTGCAGATTTCCTTAGACTATTCACTAGAGAATAGGTCAGATGTAGAGTGATTGGTCCGTTAGATAAACTACAATCTCTTCTACCTTGCATTTAGCTGTGATGCTCAAAGTCCTTTCCCAGACCTGAGGAAGAGCTCTGTCTAGTTTGAAAGCTTGTCTCTCTCCCCAACAGCAGTTGGTCCATTAAAAGTATTACCTCACCCATATTGTCTCAGAAAGAAATAGACAGACAGTGCAGATCATGGAGTTCTGTCGTCATTGAGGAGGGTATATGTCCACAAACACCTAAGTGGGCTGTTGAATAGAATTAAGGTGTAGTCTCTGTATAGTGCAAAAAATACTCATTTGCTTTGATGGAAGCAAGGAAACCAGAGCTTACGAAGAGCTATGGGAACAGTCTAGCGGTGGTACCCAGTGGAAGCTATCATTGAAAGGCAAAGCAGCAATAGAGAGCACACCAATAACAAAACAACTACCTTCCTCCCTTCTTTGGTTTTACATTTTATTTAGGTCTTGCTTTCGTGTGGTTTTTCTTGGGTCTTCCACAGTTTGATATTCAACCAAATAAGGAAGACTGCTGTTTTAAAAAGATTGACACAATTTCTTTTATAAAGAACTTATCAAAAGTATGCATTGAAGCCCTAAGGAAAAAAAAAAAGGTGCTTCCAATCAGAGTGGTAAATGACACTGTCTGCAGGGCCGTCCCATGGGGGGAGCGGGACCCAGGGCCAAGTGGCCAAAGCGATGTCTCTGCCCCCCATGCTAAAGGGGAGTGTGACGGGCTGACTGGCCCACTCCGCCCCCAGGGAGCCGGCCCCAGAGGCCGAGGGCACCTGTTTGGGGGGAGGGGGCGGGAGAAGCCGGTTTCAGTTCTGTCCCCGGGCCGGGAGGCTGCCTGCCGGAGGGGAAGAGGAGCAGAGCCGGAGCCAGCTCCGGTCCCGGCCCGGGAGGCCACATGGGGGAGGGAGCCAGTGGCCCCGGCCCTGGGCTGGGAGGTCGAGGCCACCTGCTGGGGGTAGCTGGCAATGTGAGGCAGGCCAGCCCAGAGGTCGGGCCCAACATGCTCTGCCCCGGTCCTGCCTGCTCCGCCCTGGGGGTGGGGAGGGCTGGCCAAGGTGGCGGGCATAGCCCTCCAGGCCGTGGGAGGAGGGGCTGCAGCACACGCAGGCCCCGCACTGCCCTGCTGGAAGCGGGACAGTGCAGGGCCCATGTAACTGCGGGGCTGGGGCGATTGCCCCGTTCCCCCCCCCCCAGGGAAGGCCCTGACTGTCTGAGTGAAGGGGAGAGGGGCCCAGCTGGTGGCTTCAAATCAAAGTTCTTCATGTAGATGTATGAAGATGTATGAATTTAGCTTTTATCAGACTGGAATGACAAAAGTTCCAAACACTCTGGGATTTAACTTGATGTAAAAGATTACCTGCACCGTGTCTCAGGGTGTTGCAGTCTTTGATACCCGATCCAAGCATTGCACAATCAATCAATCAATAAAATAAAACAAAACAAACAAGCCTGGTTAAAAATGAATATTTCAACTATATGACGCTGTGATTTGTATGAACACAGGCTACTTTAGAAAAGAGTTTCTGATTAAAATGGTCGAGATATTCAATGCATAATTACAACTAGAAGATCATGTAGGTAGCAGCACTGCAGCCTCAGGAGTGAGATAAGAGCACACAGCTGCCACCAAGTCTGAGCGATGGATTCCTTTTCCCTTTCAACTCCAGAGTAATCCCTTGTGTCATCCGCAGATTATGCCATGAACACTTAGGCTTCACAAGTGAAGAGTGGATTTGTCTCATCACATTTTAAAGTAGGTTTTTAAATCCCAGTCCCTGCAATTGGTTCTGTGTATAGGCAGATGCTTGCACCTGTGCAGAGCTAAAATGAGGGTCTGATAGAACGGATCCAATTGCATAATCAGGGACTTAGATTGCAAAATATTTGGGATGGGGAGCTGTGTCTTCACATGTTTGAATACACTAATACAATGACGCTCTGTAATTGGGTGTAATCTGAGTGTTACTAGAAAGTAAATATTAAAAAGTTCGGTCTTCTTTGTCAGTTCCTACCATTCACTAAATTTGTGTCCAACATTGTTCAGTTGAAACCCTAAGAGGACTTTCCACTTCCAAACAAGAGTTCTGCAGAATCAGTGGATACAGGAGTGCCATTTGTATGATGAGCATCCCTGCATGGGGGGCACAGTAAAGAACTGTCCAGTGGAACTCCCTCCATTATAATTTTGGATACATTTTGCACTTTGGCTTTTGGTTGGTTGTGATATTTTTATCAGATTTAGCCCTGAGAGGGTTCAATCAGGAGGAACTCTTTCACCCTTCTGTCCATATTCTCTCCAGAGGCTGGCTGGATTTTTAAACTACTGTGATTACACACAGACAGCATATCCACAAGAGCACTCTGGGGAACACCCCCCAGGTTTTTGCATTTGATAAGCAGGGTATTTGCTGTGCTTCTCACATGGCTGGAAGCATGGCTGGCACCCAGGCCTTCAATCTGCCAAAATCCATTGCAATTCCTTTCAGTGTCAGGAACTGATGGGAGGGGTAAGGAGCACGGTGCAGGAAGCAGGGGCTCGTAGAGGGGAGCACAGTGAGAACAGGCTCCCACTCTGTCTGCTGAGCCCTCCTACTGCAACCCATGGCAGCTCCTGGCAGCAGGAAGGGGTAGGGAGTAGGATGGGGGAGGCAGAGACCATTTGATGGAGCACAGGAGGGCTGTTCATGGCCTATCCCAGTGCGCAAAGCCAGAACAGTCCCCATCCCCAGCAGTAAGATCCAAGAGCTGGTGCTGAAATGAGCCCCTGATAGCCCAGCCCAGAAGGGAGCTGAGGCATGGGTTGGGGGAAGGGAGGAAAGCCTGTGCTGCTGGGGCAAAGACGCTTGATCCCTGTGCTCCTGCCCATTCTGGGCTTTCATGGCAATACCTTTCAATGGGGGTGAGGCAGCAAGGGAGGGAAGCAGAGTTTGCAACTGCTGCCCTCCACCCCCAAGAAAAATTTGAATTGGCACCGCTAGCGAGTATGCCACGCTGCTATTCTCAAGGTATGGAGAGCCCGGATTTAACTACTATTTGTTTTTGTTTAAACATCACATGACTAACAACAGAGCCCAGTATTGGCTGCAGCTCACTGCAGTCCTGAAGACCCCCCTTCCAAACTGGTGTATGACTTTCAATCTCTGGAATCATACTTATATCCTCACATAACAATAACAGCTTCTCCACACAGCTTCCAACTAAAGGCCTGAATATCCAACCTTTACTTACACAAAACTTCCATTGAAGTCAAATGAAGGCATAGATGGGTGAGGTTTAGCCAAAAATCTTGCAGTTCTTTTTATATTGGATAGAGGTGGTAGCCCTTTGACAAGTTTGTATTTTAGTTATAACTTATGAGAACTTTCGGATGTTAAATTAGCCTCTATTGTTCCCTAAACAGAAGAAATATATTAAAAAATACAAAGAAAATATTAATAAAAAAGAGAGAGCTTTGGAGTTCAAATGGTGCCTGTTCTGTAATTCATAAGAGGAGCGAATTGAATACAAAATTTCATAAAAGTAGGTATATTGAAGTGTTTTCTGTTTGCTTCTTCAAGAAATGAACTAATTAAATGTTTTTGTTAAATGGAGATTAATAATCTTTATCATCCAAAAGCATGCATTAAAGATATTATGATATTTTGACCTAAAGAGAATAAAAGGTATGAAGAATGTCTTATAAAAATACTATCCTCCCTCAGGGAACTAACTCATGATCTTTGCAGTGAAATGTGGGTGCTGTAGAGTAGACTGCAGTCTTTTATTACCATTTACGGGAGTTAAATTAACTACAGGAAGGGTCTTCTATTACCCCATGCATACAACAAAGCCATATTGGGAATTACAAAGAAAACATTCATAAAAGAAACTGAATACTGAATATTAGATTTACAGAGTTTAAGTAATTTTTGTTCTCTAATCCATACAATACACCACATAAATGCAGTTTCATGAAAAAAAATTAAAAAATGTTTTTCCTCTTTTATATTAAAGTGAAAAAAGACTGAGCACGAATGTGCCTGTTTAAATGTTATTTTTTTCGTAAATAGTATTACAAGCAATGATTTCATAAAAGAAAACTACATTATAGATTCTTGGACTATGGCTCCTGGAGCACTTGCTGGTATTGGAGGCCCTGTGCAATTTGAGTGGCCTGACCACTGTCCTACAGGCTTAACATAGCTTCAGTTGCTTGCTTGGCTATTGGGACCCCTGTAGCTGACATCTTCCAGTTGACAGAGATGAATATGATCACTGAGTAACCTTGCAGATGTCTTAGCTTCTGCATATGATGGCACATACCAAGATGAAAAACCCAACATATATGCTTGCAGCTGCACATAGATAATGGTTATGGGAACAAGAAATTATCCTCAAACATCTGGGGGAACACTTTTTCATTGCGAAGGGGCTTTTACACTGTGCTGCTTATCACCAGATGTTGTTTTGACAACTCCAATTATCGTGGTGAGAATGGAATGTAGTCAAGGGTAAGAACACAATTTAGGTAATTAGTATATATGATAATGAGTAGAGAGATAATGAGGTGAAAGCTGTTTATGGAAGGTTACAAAAAGTTATTATTTAGACAAAGGGGCACATTCCATCAGCACCTGATTCCTCAAGAGGTGCTGCCAGTTGGACCAGCAGCCACTGATTCCCTGGCGGAGCCACTGAAGACAGCTGTTCCTATATGCAGCCTTCTGAGTGACTGCTTAACGAGTATGAAATGTTGTAGTTAATTTTAGGTTTTGTATGTAACTAGTGTATCTACAGAAAATCTTGCACATTAAACCTTATTGATCCGTAAGTTGGGTGTGCTGTGTCTCACTGGTATTCACACTCATCACTAAGCGTCCAGTATCAACAGCTGGTGTCTACGTAGAGGGGACTGGCTGGCTCTTTCCTAGATGCCAAAATCTCATTTTAAAATAGCTAAAAATATATTATCAGTGGGATGTTCAAAACCTCCTGAGCTACTTAGGAACAAAAGACCTTTTAACTTTTGATGGGACTTGTGTTCTTAAGTCACTTAAGCACTTCTGAAAACTCTACTTGTTGTCCCATGACCTGATTCTGGATTGCTTAAATTTGATTTGATTGGTTGAGTTTCATCCATATAGTGTACATGTAATTGCTTTTTAATATTTGGTAATCAAGCACATTTAGCTGAGGCATACAACTGAGAATTAATATTAAGGTAGGCTTGTGAAGGGTGAGGCCTAAGCTTATAGGTTTGTCAGTATAATAAATAGCAGATCTTAACATAAGTAGGTACCCTAGGGTTATAAGATTTAACAGTAAGGATCCTTACAACAATTTAATCACAAGAGAACAAAGGAATGAAATCCTAAAGGAATTGGGGAGAGGTGTTTGAGTACTATGTACCCTTGCACCTAACAAAACACTGGGAAGTGTATTAATGCAGCAATCAGAAACCCCAGTTATGGATACCTAGAAAGCCATTGGTGGATAAGGACTAAGACCTAAGTAAATATGGTTATGATATGTAAAGGTATGAAAAAGGAATTATTAAACCCAGTGCATTAAGTGGGCCTCGGCCCAAAACATCTTTGTGGTGTGCTCCACTGACAGTTGTTTCTAATGGCCTCAATACGGTTGTAAGTATATACAAGGTTTTCAGACTGTCAATGTCGGGGAAATACTTCATTTTGTACTAGGCTATGGTAAGTACGCACAATCCAGGGGATTGTGTTGCTATATTTTTCATATTCATATATTCCTGTGATTTCAGTTATCTATATCTGAATTCATTAAAACACACAGCATGCGCTTCTGTCTCAAAAAACAAACAAACAAACAAACAAACCAGTAAAATGTCTTCAGTAAATAAAAGAACCTGCTATTTACTAAAGCAGCACAATTTACAGTCAAAATATTCAAAACTACACACTAATTTTTCCCCTACTGTTATTTATCCATGTTAATAATTTTAGTTGCCACAGGAATGTTATACAACCATAAATGTAAAGAGATAGTTTTCACAATAATGAAAGAAGGGGGTAGTGGTCCATAAGGCAATTTCTCCATTATGATGTAAGCCACAAGGAAGAAAGATTAATGTCAGGGATACTCAAACTGAGGTTCGGGAGTTGCAAGTGGCTTTCTTATGGAATTCCTGTGGCTCTTTGTAGCACATATATTAAAACACTCTGTTATTTAATTATTATCCAGTCTAACTTATTAACCTTTCAGGATGCTTTTACTATGTTATTAACCAATTGTAGTTGATAAAAATAATACTTAGATAGAATAACCAAGAAAATGTATTTATTTACAGAGACCAAGGGTGACAGAGAGAGAGAGAAAATGAAACAATGAATTCTCTTTTGGATATTGTTGATTATTAATTTGGCTCCTGAACCACTGAGGTCTGAGTACCATGACAATAAATGGAAGAAGTCTCGACCCAAAGAGGGCTGCCAAAGGCCCGAGGTATAATAAAAGTATAAAATATGGACATTTTGCAGCTGTTTGCTGTACCTAATGTGATAAAGTCAGGACAGAGAGCTACAAAAGAGTACTTGAGAGCAGATATGTCAGCCCAAGAATGATAAATTCCAAAGCCCAAGAATGATAAAGGCCTTTTTCCCTGCAGATGGGGGTGCGGGGAGGTGATTGCAGGTTAATTGGAAACACCTGAGGCCAGTCAAAGGCTGCTTCAGGCCTATGAAAACCCTGGTTTTGCTAGAGGGAAGGGGGAGAGAGCTACAAACTACCAGAAGACTAGTAGTAGTAGTAGTAGTTGTAGTGGAGGAGGAGGAGGAGAAGAAGAGACTTTCACAGAACAGGAGACAGCGCTTCTTCCCAGACAAAACAAATAATTATTTCAACTCCCCCCAGAGCTGAAATCACCTGAAAAAGCCTTGACTAATCCTGGAAGTATTCTGAACTGCCTAAGCTATTTCACCAAAGAAAACAAGCAATAAAGACAAAAGTTTTACATTCAAAGTTCATATAATCAAAGACCACCAACTTCCTCACTTGCAGCATGGCATCCATGAAGAATCTAGTGGGAAAAGTGTGTGGGGGGGGGGGGAAAATCAGTCAAGTTTTTGTTGAAATTGGACTCTCCTAAGGAAATCCAGTACAAATAACAACTGTAAGCAAAAATGCTGAACCATACACTGTACATGCAGAGAGGTTGTAACACTGTGATAGGTTATTTAATGGTAGACAAGATAATACAACTGGTTGTCTAAAAAACAAACCAAAAAAATGGATTTTATTTAAACAAGCGTAAATTGAACTGGATTCCACGTACCTATAACAACTTTAAATATAATTTTATTGTATATATTCTTCAATTTGAATATACACATACAGGAACTTAGTATTAAACCTCTGTAAACACAGGGTATTATCTTATATATTATTATTTTTAATTCAAGGTTCCCCTTTCTCTAAATATCTCATTAAGAGCTCTCTAACAGCTAAGTCAGTTTGAGCCTCTTCTGAATTCCTGAAGAGATGGATTCAACTCGGGGGGAGGTGTACATTAGACCAGACCTTTTTGTTCCAGGTCTGCAGGACAATGTCAAGAAATGACAGGGGATAATCAGATCTGATAAGGAACAAAAATGCCATCTCACTTGGACTGACCTGAACAGCCAGCTTTAAACAGATTTCCTGCCCATCTGTCTGTCCCGCTCCACTTCAGTACCTCCAATTATTCTTGGTTTCTCTCAGGCCTGGTTTACCTTCATCCCTCTGGCTGCCCCGTTTCTCTCCTTTTGCTCACACTCTGCATCCATCTCTCTCAAGCTCCTTTCTGACTCTGTCCCTTCACCGTCCTCCTTTTCTCCCCCAACTTTCATTTCCCCTCCCTCCAAGTGGAATGGCCACCTGCTCTCCATAAAACAATGACAGTGCATTCACTCTGAACACAACCTAAATCATATATCCTCATACAGGGTCACGTTCTTTTACCATTTTTACACTAGTTCATATCTTGTCCAGAAGCAGGACCTGGCAGTAACAGCCTTGACAATTACTATGTAAAGGTGTACATGGCAAAGGAACATATACCTTAGATGAATAATTTTATTGTCCTTGTTTGGGAAGGTTTGAATGACTACTATAAGTGATGGAATTTGACTGAGCCTTTGTCAAAAAGTTCTCAAGAGCTAATGATCTTGTTAATAAACTTTTGCTCATGTTTATACAGGCTTATGTTCCTAACATCAGTGAGTCTGAAATGAAACCCAAACCTAATTTTTCATCTTGTCCCATATGCACAATCATCAAATCCTCAGCCAATGCAAGACTCACATAAATGCGTTCAGCTTTCACAATATATTAAGAGGTCTCAATCCAGTAAGAAGGAGCTGCCATGACAACTGCTCCCCAGAAATCTCTCTAACTTTTGAGATCCGAATCTATTACAGAAAGTGGAAAACACATTGTGAGACATCGCATTAGGGAATTTCCTACTCCTCCACAGCTCCACACACTTTCCTTTATTAATGGAATGTAAGGACACAGACCCCAAATCCAGAGAGTCAGATAGGTGTTCTTTCCTTGACTCATTAAGAGCCATATTGTCATTTCTATATTGGTGGAAAGAAGGGACTAGAATGCAGGGGGGGGTCATTATTGCAGCATTTTCCTTCCCCCCATACTCACTGGAAGTCCCTCTATAGAAGATAAATAGGTTTCAGATCTGTTTAGGGAGGGGCAGGCCTACATCTTCCAAAATCCTTGGAATTGCAGCAGTTAAGGTCATGCTTCTTCATTCAGCATTAACTTAATTCCTTGTCATACTTTGGAACCTCTTTTTGAGAGAAATATAGAAGCAGAGGCCTCCATAGGTTCCTGGCAACAGAAATCCAGCAGGAGCCATATTGACAGGGGAAAAAATAAGCTGAAAGGGACATGGCTTCAGCAAATAGACAAAGGACTTCTTTCCACATGGATAAGGTATTTTTGAAGCTCACTTGTGAGGTCAGCATGGAGCTCAGATGATCCACAACCTTAAGAGAGGTTCCATGGGGTAAGGAGGCAACTCTGCCCCCCAGCGGAATTATTCCAGGAAAAAAACTGCAATTCAAAACTCAACCTCCTGTTGCAATCATCAGCATAAGGGAGCCATGTGGCTTTAGCTATTTTAAATCACTGTGGGGACAAAGGGAAGATTTGAGCAGTTCTGTAACTGACTTGTGAATTCAATTCTAAGTAAAACAAATACATTATGCCCTATTTCTTTTAATATTATAATGTGAACCTGTCATTTCACACACATCGATATGAAAAAGCTGTGTTTTATTTACTTTTAATAGCGTTTATTCTTAACTGCTCTTATTTTGAAAATGAATGGATATCCTAGAGAATAAGAAACATAAGCAGAGCCATTAGTCACCTTATTTTATTAATGCTTTATTCAGCTTAATCAGTCAAGGCATATTAATAATGCCCAGACTCCACTCCACTTCAAGCTCAGTATATTATAGTCTTCTAGAAAAAATGAGCCTAACCTTTGGTGTTTCTGGCAAAAACGCTAAGTAACAAGTGATTAATCTTGTTTTGTATCACTATTATTTTGTCATAAGGCAAGTGGGTGTACTGAGATTGTCACAGGTTTGTATGAGAGGATAGAAATTAAATAAATATGACAAATTGCTATTAGCTCTATACATGTAGTACCCATACAAGGCATGCCATATTGCTCTCCACACTTGAGAAAGACCTATGGGTCAGATTTTTAGAAGTGTCAGAAACTAAGGTGTTAAGCTCTTATGAAAATTTGACCCTGATTGTGTGCTGTATCCTTTAAAAAAATCTGTACCCTACTATCAGGAACCCAACAAAGGTAGTCAGGGCCAAAGCAGGGGAAATCTGAGATTGGTGCTAGCAGAGTCATTCATAGTCAGGTTCCAGGCCAGGATTGATACCAAGGGTCACAGTCCAAGTCAGGTGGTGAAATTCAAATCAACCTGTGGTCAAAGCCAGGAATTCAAGAGCTATAACAGTGGCAGCTAGAGGAGATCCACACTACTGCTGAGACATTTCCTATAATGCCCCAGGGGTATTAGTAATAGAGAAGGAGCCAATCAGGAGCCATAAGACTCCTGCCTGTCAAATCCTTGAGGTGGATCTTCCTACTGTCTGTGTCCACTCCAAGTCATGGGAATTAGAGCACAAGTCAACTACAATTACCACGGGGGAGCAGCCTGGAGGTGCAAGCTATCTGAGTTCTAGACCTACATGGCCTTACATTCCATCACCAAAGTGTTGGAAAGAACAAAGATTCACGTCTCCACTCTCATTTCTTAAATACCATTTGAAACACTTGAGAACGTTATTTACCTGACAACGTGTAATGACTTCTATAGCACCAACTAGTATTTCTAGTTCAGCTACTACATCTACAGTTGTAAGGAAAACTGTTGTAATAAGATTTCTTCATTTCTGTCTTATTGCTTCTATATTCTGAAACTATTCTCAAAGCTTGAATCTTCCTCTACATAGTGTGTCCACTATGAAAAAGGCAACCTTTATTGATCTATTCAGGAACTCACAGTCTAATGTATTGATTGCTTTCTGCGCAAAGTCTATAACAACAAACTTCAGTTTGATTTCTTCAGAAGAAAGTGAATATAGTCTTATTCACGTAATCAAACACAGTTACAGCAGTCTTTGATTTGCTGCTCTGTCTGCCAGATGCAGGAGGCAATACAGTGGAACATCTGTTTCCAACAAGTATGTGAATGGAGCATATTTGCCAGACAACTATGGAAAACATCACAAATTTCAACTAACACCTCTTTCTCTTTGGCAATCAGTGATAGAAGAAGAATCAATCTACTTTAAACTGAATCTTTGGGGTGGGGGCATGTTGTAGCCCTTGACTTTACATATGCTTGGCTTGCATGAATGTATCTCATATATACACATTTTTTTCTTTATAAGTTTAAGAAATCCTAGTTCAATAGTATTACATTTAGCATAAGTTAATATGTTAACATAACTTTTATATTAGTAGCTGAAATGCAAGAGATCTACAGGCCTTATTGTAAGAAATTACAATATACGTCTCTATGTGAGAGCTTTGCAATAGGATATATATAGTATGAGTAATTTTGAGGTTAGAAATATCAGACAGGGTAGGTCTATTTGTTCAACAATCTCTGATGAAAAACCTCATACAAGTTATTTTGGATCATGACACATAGGTCAGCAAGTGAATAACCACTTAAATAACAACTTAAGGTGAGACCTTTGACATTTCATAAAACCGGAAAAAAATTCATAAATAAGAAAAGGGTAAAGGTAATGGAGGATGGTTATATGTTAATCATACATCAATTGTATGCATGAACTCCTGAATCAATAACACAGATGTACCCTGACAATTTCTGGGGTAAAGGCCCATATTTGGGTGAGGAAGGACGATTTCATCTAACTTATTTTTAGAAGGGTATAAAGGTGTAGATCCTGAAAAGGGATTTAAGACCTTAGGATTTGAAGAACAGGGAAGCTTCTAGTCCTCAGCTCTCCAGCTCAACCTTTCTTGAGAAAGACCACCACAGATCCATCTTGCTCTTTCTTAGCTATCTGGTCTTTATTGTTTTAATAAGTTTAACTATATTGTTATATTAATTATTATAACTATATTTAACTATATTATTATATTAATAAGTTTAATTATATTAGTTAGGGTTGCTAGACTCTGTACTCTTTGGCTATGTCTACACTTGGCCAAATAAGTTGACTTTGCTAAGTCGACTTAACAAAGTCGACTTTAAGTCAATTTTGTTAAGTTGACTTAGCATGTCTACACTATAAAATCAAGTCAACTTCAAGTGGACCTTGCCAAATCAACTTAGAGTGCCCACACTGGACGCCTAAATCGACTTGTAGGGGGTAGATGGATCTGGGACTCGTCCATGGTGGCAGGTGGGGCACCCCTTCCAAAGTGCCAGAGGGCTCAGCATTTGCCCCATTGTACCCTGGTACAATGGGGGCTGAGCAGGACAGGAACAGTGTCAGGGCATAGGAGTGGGGTGGGCAGGGCTGTGTTCTGCCCCTGGGTGGGCACGCCAGGCTCTGGCTGTGCCAGCCACCCTGGCAGGGAGGGAAGTGGGGGGCACTGGGGCCCTTTTAGTCAATTTAAAGTTGATTTAGGGCTAATCTGCGTCCACACTGGCTAAGTTGACTTAATAAAGTCGACTTAGCCAGTAAAGTCGACTTTAAACCAGGTTTAATAAAGTCAACTTTAAATAAGCAGCAGCTTAAGTCGACTTAAGGAAATTGTAGTGTAGATGCAGATTAAATCAAGTCGACTTAAGCAGGCTGTTCGGTTTTTAGGTGGAGTCATGCATAACGGACATTAACCTCACATCACAACAGCCATTCCTGGCTGTGCATTAAGGGAACATATCTTGTGTCTGTCACTGGGAAGGAAATTCTGGAATCAGTCCATATATTGTATAGAAGCATGATCTGTTAATAGCTGTCCTCTAACCTACCATAAACAATGTGTACGTAATATGGTGTCAGATGTAAACCAGTGCCAGAAGAGAACAGAACAAAATGACAAGAGCAGCAAAGGTTACAATATCAATTTCATGAATATACCACTCCTCAATACCCCAGAGGACTTCAGCTTTGATAGACGTTCAGAATGAACAGACTGGGCAAAAGGTTTTGCGTTGCTACAAAATTCTGTAAGGAAACTCAAGATATTCAGGTATTATTAATTTATGCTATGGGGAAGCAGGCAGTTTATCTTTAAATCTTTTGCCTTTACTGAAGACAGTCACAAAGTCAGAACCCTTTCATGGCCATTCTTGATATCTCAGAGAAATGTAATTTATGAAAGAGTATGTTTTCAATAGATGATTCAGGAGCCAAGGAAAAATGTGAATTTTTATAAGACTGCTGCTTACATTAGCTGAAAAACTGATCTGGGGGCAGCAAAACATGAAAATGTAGAAACAGGTTGAATATTGCGTTAACAGAAAAGAACTCAGATCAGCTACAATTAAAGTTGCACTTAAATCTGCACACAGCTGGAGAGACAGCAAAGTAGTCTGAACTAGTTTAACAGAACAAAATATAGGAACAACTTTAAACTAGTTTAAATGCTATAAACAAACAGCATAAATGCTAAAAGTCATTATTACTAAAATTGTGAGTTGATGAGGGAGCCCTACACAAACGCCAAAGCCATTCAGACAAAATGTATAAGATATGGAAAAATCATAGCCTAACAGATATATGTTTAGCCAAAGGCCCAAGGAGTAATAATGCACAATATATGGACATTTTGCAGCTGTTCATTGTAACTAGGCAGTGAGGGAGTTGATTAATATTATAAACAATTAAGAGACATTGTTTCTGGAATCTGTCACATGTTATAACACAGAGTCTGTCTGGAGAGGGAAACTGAACTGTCATAGAAAGACTACTGACTTTAAAACTTCCTCAGGAGTACATATGATCATCTCAAAAGACATTTACGATCAAGCCCTCCCAGAGCTGAAATCCCCTGACACTGCCTTGATTAGCCCTGTAGGTATTCTGAACTGCATAGGCCATTTCAACAGAGAAAACAAGTCACAAAGACAAAAACTTTGATCAAGCTTTGATCACATGCATTTTAATTGCAAAGGATCAAAGACCAAAAACCTCCTTAGCTGCAGCATGATGGACCTAGTGAGAAAGGTGAAAAAACTCAGTGCAGTATTTGAGAATATTGAACTTTTGAAAGGAAATCCAGAACAAATAGCCTTAAGAGACTGAACTATATTATATATATACACACACACACACACACTTCATAGGATTCTTATCCCATTACTTCATGAAGCAGAAACTGAATTAAAGAAAATGGAGCAGATTGGTATAATTGAGAAAATCTGAGCCAAAAGCATGATGTGCCCCAGTGGTAACAATTATACAGAAAAATGAAAAAATATGATTCTGTGTGGCTCTTCAAAGATTTAATGAAGCCGTTATTAGAGAAAAATACATCCTCCAAACACTGGGTGACTTCCCCACACAGTGAAAGGAGATACAGTGTTCTCTAGTTCTCTAAGTTAGATACCTCGAGCAGTTTCTGGCTAATTTCTTTACCCAAAGACAACAATAAATTCATTACATTTATCCAGGGCTTTTTTCTGCTGGTATGCACCAGTTCTGCGTACCGGCACCTATTTTTCCCCGGCTGGCCCCACTGCCCAGTTGGGGGCCAGGGTCAGCAGGGCAGTGAAAGGAGCGGGTTTCCTTTCCCCTGCTGACCTCAGCCCCCAGCGGGGCAGGCAGGGGCCAGGAGCGGTGGCCACGGGTCAGAATCTGACCCATGGTTGTCTGGGAGCTGCGGCCAGGCTGCAGCTTTTTCAAGTCTCCCTCCCTTGAGCATGCTCGGATGCCTGCCCAGAGAGCAATTCTGGCTGCTCCTGCAGCTCCGGCCAGGTAAGAAGAGAGGAGGCCAGGAGGGTCAGGGAAGGGGGTCAGCGAACTGGCGGGGGGAGACTGAGAGAAGTGGGGACCCAACGGATGGGGAAGTGGCTGGGGGGGCGGGGCGAGAGGAACGGAAAAGGGACTGGG
>ML688284.1:189505-229879 GCA_007922175.1 Pelusios castaneus | reverse complement strand
AGGAGTGGGGAGCTGGCAAGGGGTGGAGAAGGGGCTGGGGGGGCCAAGAGGAGTGAGGAAGGGGCCCAGGGCAGACAAGAGGAGCGGGGAACTGGTGGGCGGGCAGGGAAGGTGTCTGGGGGGGGCAAGAGGAGTGGGTAGCTGGTGGGCAAGCAGGGAAGGGACGTGGGGTGCCGAGAGGAGCAGGGAGCTGGTGGGGGGCCAGGGGACAAGAGGAGCGGGGAGCTGGCAAGGGTAGGGAAGAGGCCAGAGTGGGCCAAGAGGAGCTGGGAAGGGGTCTGGGGGGCGAGAAGAGTGGGGAACCGGCAGGAGGTGGAGAAGGGGCAGGGGACCTGAGAGGAGCGGAGAAGGGGGGGTCGGGTAACTGGTGGTGGGGAGGCTGAGGGGAATGGGGAGCCAGTGGAGGGGCCCGGGGGCGGGGGGTGAGAGGAGCGGGAAACTGGTGGGGGCATGAGGAAGTGGCTGGGGGGACCGAAAGGAGCAGGAAAGGTCAGAGGGGGGACCGAGAGGAATGGGGAGCCAGCAGGTGGGTGGGGGGGAAGGCAGGGCCTGGGAAGGCTGCTGGTGGCCAGCGGTGGTGGAGGGTCCTGACACTACCACCGCTCCTGACGGCGTACCAGCACCTTTTTGTTTTTTTTAAGAAAAACAGCACTGCATTTATCGCACCTTTTGGGATATTTTGCTTTCAAAAATTACCTTTTGGGATTATCAGTGCACCTGACTTTTCCAAAGAAACACAAAACAGAATTCTAGTTTTCATCAATATTTTGATAACTGGCTCTTTGATGGGAAAAACCACAATAAAACTTTCAGTGAAGTTCTAAGCTCAGTCACTTGGTCCAGACTGAAGCTTCACAAGGACAAGGGGTAGGCAGAAAATACACAAATCAATTTTGTGGGACAGACAACAAATAAAAATGGAATCAGTCCTAGCCCTGAGAAAGTAAAAGCAATTCACCAGTTGAATGCACGCAGAGCCGTCCTTGTGGGTGGCGGTGGGACAGGGAGCAAGGAGACCACTCCGGGCCCCGTGGTTTGTCGGGCCCCATGCTTCAGTGGCGTTTCCAACCCTGCCCCTGGAGAGGAGCAACCACACTCCAGCCTGCCACCAGGAGCAGGCGAGCCAGCCCAGGGGTGGGGCAGGAGCACAGAGCTTGGCTTCTGGCCCAGAGTGGCCCTGCCACTTCCCAGCACCAGGGGGACAAGGGACCCTCATAGACCGATTGTCCCTGGGCCTCGCCCACTCCTAGAGACAGCTCTAAACGCACCAGCAAACATCCCAAGAACCGAGACGTGTACTGGGGGTGGTAAATGACTTCTATTGATACTTAAAAGACCTTTCCACAGTGACAAAACAGTAACATAAAAAATAACCAAGTTGTTTTGTGATCTAGCTTTGAATAGTTTTTCCTTTTGTTGTGTTAACAACAATGTAATAACTGATTTGCACAAATATGGCTCTTTTGTGAGGATTTCAGTTAAAAATCTAAACAAAGTCACCTTCCCAAGATGATAATGAGTGTGTTATTTTCTATTGTGGTTGTATAATTTGATTCTGAAAATCTAAATAATTATATCTGCCAATTTTCTAATTTATTGCCAAATCATAGTCAAATACCATTTTTGCCTTCTTATATCCTATATTATTTGCTATTGTCAAGGTTATTTAGTAAACTCTATACAACTAATTTCAACTTTATTTTGAAATTAAAAGAACCCTAAGAAAAAAGGTATTGCTAATCAGTTAAGCAGTTGCTTTACATGGGTTAGTTTTATACCCTATCCTGAGCCAGCTGGAGGTCAGGATTCTATCTCTCTGCCCCACAACCTAAACAATTTTACCCACAATTTTTATTGTGTTGTTCAGGATTTGGCCCAGAATACCTTCCTGAAAGAAAACAGATTTAAGGTTACAGTGCGATGCTTATCTCTGGCTTCCTTGGTTCCTTTTCAGAAATTATTAGGCCATACCATTGTTAGCAATGGAGCAATACTGACTTAACAGGAGTGTAGGAAAGAGTTAAATTGAGCACCTGGTCTGAATGATAGCTACTATGGTAATGGGGTTACTACCTGCAA
This sequence comes from Pelusios castaneus, assembly GCA_007922175.1. Taxonomy (NCBI): domain Eukaryota; kingdom Metazoa; phylum Chordata; order Testudines; family Pelomedusidae; genus Pelusios; species Pelusios castaneus. The sequence goes on along the minus strand of ML688284.1, from coordinate 227,800 downwards.
ACCTTGCTGTCCTGTAAATGAGATTCTAGTTAAAAGTTATTTTCCTTTTTCTCTAAATCTTCCCCTCCTACATAAGGTCCTGGATGGGAATGTTGCTTATCACCTTTCTTCCCCCACCTCCCTGCTTGTTAAGGACTGTGATGTAATTTCTGTTGTAGAAAATAATGAGTTTGAAGATAAAAAGTCTGCGCAATATATGCAAAACCTGTAAACGGGTGGGGATAATTATATGCACCATATAATCATCAATATTCATTGTATAGGTGTTAATGTAACCATATAAACGTCCATGAAATGTCAAAGTGCCGCAAGACTCTGTTGTCTTTCTACAATAGACTAACACGGCTACCCCTTTGGAACATGAAATGTCAGTCATATATGAATTTCCATATTGTTTTAGATAAAAAAATTGTAAGGCAGCCCCTCCTTGCTCACTCAAGACGTCGAGAGGAACGAGCAGGCAATAAAGAGTAACATTCAACCCAATCCACCTCTGGGACAACCTGTTTGTTTATCTATCAAGGAGCAGCACTAAATACAATCTGTGTTTCTCTGAAACCAATTAAACTGATTGTACTTTGCTCTACAAGAGTCCAAACCCACTTTGTTCAAAAAGTTAAGAAAATCTTTTTTTGTGCAAAGTATTTTATCCTTCTGGCCAGAACAAACTGTTCAAACAAACAAACAAACAAACAAAACCCGCTTAACAGCTTAGCAGAAATTCTGTTGATAGAAGATCCACAATATCTAAACCTGGAGAGAAAACCTGTTAGCTTGTTATTTTTGAAACACTAGTTCAATTGAAACCACAAAGGCTTGGATGGGTGGTCGCTTTCATTGTGTTGGCAATAAATCTATTTTAAAAGGCTTTGGAATACATGTTTTGTTCTTTTTTATTTATTTATTTATTTTTATTGTGTTTTTTTTTTTAAAGGCCTCTCACTTTTCAGAAAACCAGGCAGATTTCACACGTTTCACTTAATGTGTCATATTAAGAGGTGAAGTTGAGGTGCCACATTGGATTGCTTTAGTCGAATCATGTTATGGCTTATTGTGACACAACAACAGATGACAAATGATGCTAATGCAATTTGGCAGGCCAATTCTCCTCAATCCTGAGGAGTTCCACAGCATTTTTTACTTCTTTGCAATATATAGGGTTCTTCACGTTCCCAGTCATTGAAATAAGAGATTCTTGTGCTTACAAAAGTTTGGTTCACGCGTTAGGTATCTAAATATATATATATATTTTTAATTGCTGGAAGAATTGCAATTGAGAAATAAGTTTGGGGATTTTGTTTTGTTCCTTCTATCTTCTACTCCCTGCTTCAGTGGTAAATGAACTCAGGTTGTCTGGCTTCCTTTGGATAGTTTTTCAATAGGAACTAGCATTTAGAAGGGTGCAAACCACAAATGACAGACACACTGGCTTCAACATGTCTCCTTGAACAATTGAGCTTGCATACCAAAACACTGTCAGTTACAGATGTGCAGGGATATAAATATAAAGCTGGCTGGGAGTTGATTGTGGAAGGCAGAACGCCCTCAATTCCCATCATCATCAATGGGAGCTGAGGTGCTAAGAATGTCAGTATCTTGGGCTCTTTAAAAATCAGCTCCCAAAACTAATATGAGTGATTTTCCACTTTCATTCATTGTGATATTCCAGACATGAGAATTACCAGGAGCCCTTCCTATACTAGTGAGGCTCAGCCTCAGCATAATTTGACATAGATACTAAAACATTCAGAACATGACTACAATAAACAACATAATGAAATATTCATATCAAGATGTTCAGGTTATGAACTCATTTTTGTATGTAAGTGAAAGCTTTGAAAAAAATGGGTGATCTATTACTTAGACTAATAAAAACAAAAAAAAAATAAGGGACAGGACGATGGATGCATACGGGTGATGACTGGGGGTGTTCAAGTGTAAAACCACTCATCATTCAATGAGCAATGGAAGTAAATAATTAATATATGCATAACTATAAATACATAAAGCAAGTGATGTGAAGGGTAACTAGAAGGGTTTCTAGGTATGCTAGTAACAAGAAGAAGGTGAAAGTGTGAGCCCCTTACAGAATGGAGGATGCAACTTAGTGACAGATGTGGAAAAAGCTGAATTATTCAATGGTGGGTTTTTTGGTTTGGTTTGGTTTTTTGCCTCTGTCTTCACAGATAAGAGCAGTTCCCAGACTCCTGCACTGGGCAGCACAGAAAGAGGAGAAGGTGAGCAGCCCTTAGTGCTGAAAAAACAGGTTCAGGACTATTTAGAAAGTCTGGATATGATCAAGCGTTTGGTGCTGGATGCAATGCATCCAAGGATGCTCAGAGAGTTGGCTTATGTGATTGCTGATCCATTGATCATTATCTTTGAAAACTCATGGCAATCAGGGGAGGTCCTGGATGATGGAAAAAGGCAAATATAGTGCCCATCTTCAAAAAAAGGGAAGGAAGAATATCCAGGGGATTAGAGACTGGTCAACCTCACCTCAGTTGCCAGAAAAATCATGGAGCAGGTCTTCAAGGAATCCATTTTGAGTCATTTGGAACTGAGGAAGATGATCAGAAACAGTCAGCATGGATTCATCAAGGGCAAGTAATGTCTGACCAACTTGATTGCCTTCTATAATGAGATGACTGACTCTGTGCATGAGGGGAAAGCACTGGATGTGATAAACCTTGACTTTAGCAATCTTTTCATATCATCTCCCACAGTATTCTTATCAGCAAGTTAAAGACGTATGGGTTGGATGAATGGACTATATGAGGGATAGAAAGCTGGCTAGATCATCAGGCTCAATGGATAGTAATCAATGGCTTGATGTCTAGCTGACAGCTGGTAACAAGCAGAGTGCCACAGGGGTTGGCACTGGGGCTGGTTTTGTTCAGCATCTTTATTAATGATCTGGAGGGTGGGGTGGATTTCACCCTCAGCAAGTTTGCAGATGTCGCTAAACTGGAGGGAGTGATGGCAAGATTACGATGTAGAATAACCTTGACAAATTAGAGAAATCAGATGAGGTTCTGCTGAGGACTTTTAAAATTATATATATATATATACACATACAAGCAGCTAAACAAACCTTGAAGGGTACTATTAAGAAGATTATAAACAATGAAATTGTGAATTCTTATTTCAAGTGGGAGTAAAAGAAAGACTAGGGGAAACAAAGGGAACTAAGGCAGTAGCTTTCCAGCTCAAGGGACCTGGAATGAAATCCTCGATCAATTTCACACCTCCTGTTGAATTTAGTAGCACCAAGATTCCTCTTGTGGATTCAGATTTGATTTAAGTCACAAGTGAAATGAATGTATTGGTCTCAAGGTGTATAGTCTAAATATCTGCTATATAAGCACCTCCAAGTTTGATACCATTGTCATTCATCGAAATAGTCTTTGGATCAGTTCATTGCCTCCCACAGTAAAATCCACTGCAGGCAAACTGAGGTAGAGGGACATTGGATGCAACATTTTACTTGGAAATTTCTGTAAAAATTTCTCTGCAGAGATTCCCTCTTCCATAACAAGAGTGATTTTTGCTCTCACCTCCAGAAAAGCCACCCCCAAACTTCTTAGATTCCAATGGACTTGTGAGAGGCCAGAGATGTATGTGTAGACACCCTGTACTCACCAGTACCACCACACACACTCCAGAAGAAGCAATTACTTCCCTTCCATCCCAGGTGAGAGGAGGCCCTCAGGGCCCTGAGGCTATATTAACATTTTTTAATAACTTCTGCCAGGCTACAGGGAAGAACAGTATGCTCCCACCTCAATCCTGCCATTGGTCACCCTACGTCTCTTCTCATATGGATCCCATACATCCAGAGGGCCTAGGTGGTGAAGGAAGGTGAACACTCTCAGAAAGGCATGAGTTCCCCTTCCATCCAGAGGGTCTGAGAGGACTGCACCATTCATGGATGTCAAGTGGTATGACATGTTTCTAAAATGATTTGAATACATGATGAATTCTGACAGGATGAAGACAGTCATCCCCAAAAAAGTTACTGGTTTAATTATGTCCCAGTTAATGCAGACATCAGGACTACTGAACATCTGAACAGCCAGCATATTGTCCTACTCACACCATCCTTGCATAAAGTACTATTAGTAAACTCACGAATGTATGAAAAACTTCTACTAAAATTATAAGAGTTTCATCAAGTTCATCAAGCAGCTGTCTAATTCACAGCTTCTTTTCTCTTCCGAGGTACAGGTGCTGCTGAGATCGTTAACCCACCACAATAGTTTGACAAATCCAGTTCATTAGAATCAGGGGTCTGCTTTAAACCCCAACATAGCCCTCTGCTGTTCTCCTGTCTCATCTCCATCACTTCCCTTCTCAAATTTCTGCTCGTCTTATTTTATCTCCTTCTTATGCTGAGAAAACAGCATTTTTACTTTTAAAATTGTGTCTGAAATCCTGACCCCACTAAAATAAATGGCAAAACTCCTGTATTATTTAGACTCAATCCTGCATTCTGCTAGCTTCATTAGCAGGGAACCTAGAAAGCATTTGCCACTGATAAAAAGCCAAATTTGTATTTTTAGAGAATCTTTACTCTTTACATTTTGTGGAAAAAAAAATTCACTATTAACTACTTTGTACTGAAAGTACCAGTGTCACTTATTTAATGTGTGCAAACTCCCCCTCTTGTGGCTGATTTTTGAATGCCCTTTAAATTTACATAGCTAAACATACTCCAATAATCTGCTTCTGATGTATAGCAGTTACTCAATAGCATATGGGGGTTTGTGTTTTACTGCATCTCATATTTCACTTCAGCCTCCATATGTGAGTAATAAAGTTATGAAAAAATGCTGAAAACTGAATTTGGCAAGGACAAATTTCACATTGATGGTAATGTGCTGTTCTATACTATACGCAGCCAGGCAGTACATTTCATTTGAAGGCAGACATTTGCAGAACACATGGAAAGTGCTAAACATAAGCTGAATGAAAAGAAATGAAAACCAGAGGCTGAAACAGCAGCCCCATTGAAAACAGTAAAGAAATAAATGCACTGTGATGGGATCATTCCAGCATTTTCCAACTGTAAAACATTGTGTTCAACTGGTAAATATATACTGTGGCTACAGAAGTTAAAGTTCAGCATTTTATTTTAATTGCAGAAAAGTGCAATTTTTTATGGTTTTGTTCCAGAGAATTTGGGGGGGGGTTATCACGGAAAACTAGGGTTCCTGTTCACTAGCAATTCTGGATGTACAAACTGTACAAAATGGAATCTTCACGTGTTCAAATCACCTTGAATTTCAATGGGAGATTGGTGCCTCAGGGCTTGTACACACTACAGCCTTATCACACAGTAAAGAGCTTAACCGCCGGATAAGGCTGTGAGCCTGAGCGTACAGACTACAATCTTGCTTGTTGCGCAGCAACAGTCCCCTTGCTGCGCAACAGGTAAACCAGCTAAACGAGGGTGGTTAGGCTTACCACAGAACAGCTGTTCCAAGGTAGAGCGAGTGTGTACGCTCTTTGTGCTTTTGACTGCCTCCAGAAATGTCCCAGAGTGCCAATTCAGGCCACTCTTGGACACCAGAGATCTTATACTTGTCAATTTCACTGCTCTAGCAGTTGAAGCCACCAGGAGCACCCAAGCCCTGAGCAGGAGCCCCCAAGCCCGGGCAGCTTCAGCCGGGGCTTCGCCGCTGCCCAGAAGCCGGCGGCTGGAGCCCCGCTGCCCTGGGAGTTCCCGGGGTCAGGGCTCTGGGCTGGCTGGAGCCCTGCTGCTCCGGGGATTCCACAAATCAGCGGGGCTCCAGCCACAAGCCGGCAGTGGACCCCCAGCCCCAGGAAAGTCCCGCACGAGCAGGGCTCAAGCCGTTAGCGGCGGTGCAACTCTAGCCCCAGGAACACCGAGGGAACTCCTGGGACAGCTCCAGCACTGTGGGGGCAGCCAGCCAGCTGGGGGGAACAGCCCCACTGCCAGCCCAAAGGCTGGCTGTAGCAGTGCATGGTGGGATAGGTGCCCACCATGCGCTGCTTCTTATAGCGAAAATTCAAAGGAGTGCGCGAACGCTCCTCTTTACTACAAGGAGTACTGTGTGGGCAGGGTAAAGCATTATAGTTGTAAGGCTTGCTTGTCCCACAACAATTTTATTATGGGACAAGTCTGTAGTGTGCACATGACCTCAGTCTCCTTTGAAAATCTCAGCCTAAGTGATCATGTTTTAAAATGCAAAAACACCAGCAGGTGGGCATATATAGATTGAATGAGTGCATATATGGAAGATTATTGTCATCCAGTACATATGCCTGCCCACTACAATGGGGGGCAGACTTAAGGGGCTATGAGAGAAGACTGATTTTTCTTCTGCTCTAGCTATTACCTTCAGTACATCACTTCCATAAGAAGTTTGTTAATGATTATTTGATTTAACTCAAAGATATAAAATCAGTTTTTAAATTTGATCTTTTCTTATGATGCCAAGCAATTTTTGCACCTGAGAAATGAAAGTTCTTAAGTACTGGGTTCTTTTTTAAGTTGCTACTATCTATGAAAAAATTATAAAGCCCATGACCTCTTCCCAATTCCTCCATCACTATACCACACAGTTCTGTAACGACACCAGAAAATTCAGTCATAGTGAAATGTGATTTATGTACAGCTACAGAATATAAGGGTGTGTCTACACTTATAAATTAGGTCGATTTAAGCAGCCTTAAATCGACTTAATTTAATCTACGTCTACACTGGGCTTTCCTTAATTCAACTCAAGGTGCTCCTTAAGTCGAATTACGGAAAAACTCATAACACCTCATTATAATTCAAACTAATGTCTTAGTCAACTTTATTAAAGTCGACTTAGCCAGTGTAGACGCCTTAAGTCGACTTGGTCGACTTAGGGCAGGGGGGACATGGGAGCACCACCTGGCTCCCTGGCAGAAGGGAGCCACTGTGGCTCCCTTGCCTGGGGAGCCCCTGCTCCCTTCTCCCCAAACCCGGGGGTTCCCCGGAACCCCCCCCCCCCCCCCGGAGATCCCAGGAGGCGGGCGGCTGGTCCCGGCAGAACCAGCTGCATGCCAGCTGGCTCTGCTGGGACTGAGAAGAGGTGGATGGCTCTCCCGGCTCCCTTCTCTCCAGGCCCCCCATGGGTTCCAGCAAAAAGGGAGCCGCTGCTTCCTTTTTGCCCAGACCTGTGGGGATCCTGGAGAGAAGGGAGCCCCGCAATCCCTTCTTGCCGGGACCTAACTAATTGACTTAGAGAGTCTAGTATAAACCCTCTAAGTCAAGTTAATAAGGCCCACTTTAAGTCGACTTAGGAGTCCTGTGTTGATTCTCTAAGTCGACTTAATAAGATCGACTTAAAGTCGACTTATTTAAGTCGACCTAAATCCTTAAGAGTAGACATAGCCCAAGAGACTGAAGTATAGCTGCAGTATATATTAATACTATTAGACTGGAATGAATATCTTACTTACATTGTATGCGGTAGAAGTTTCAACATTCACTTGAGCTAAAGGAAGATAGTTCCTATTTCACTTTTTATCCACATGTTTAACTATTCAAATGATCAGACATGAAGAATATGAGACAACAAACTCACTCTTTATATCATTACAATATATGTTACCAAATGGATAAATTCAGCTAAGGTGATGCCAGAGAGGAAGAGGGGATGAGTTAAATTACTCTTCTTTATACTAGCTGGCACCCTCTCTCCCCACACTCCTGCAGGGATTGACCTGGGGGAAAAGCAAGTGGTGCCTGTCCTCCCTTGTGGTTTCTGCCAAAGACAAAGAAGATTTAGTTATGGCTGGAGCTTTCTGCCCAATTTAGCAGGGTATTAAAGCACATGCCTAAGCATCGGTAGCCTTTTCCCAGTTAAAGCTAATGGGTGGGACAAAGTCATTAAGTCCACAATGATCACCTTTAAATGTCTATATTATCTGACACAGGGCATTTTGGTATTTTTAAAGGGACAGACTTTTAGAAGAGGGTAGGGAAAGGTGAAATCAGGACCAAGAGATACTGAGACTTTAGTGAAAAAAAGAACAGATTGAAATCATACATCCGAGGGTGCTGAGGGAGTTGGCCAATGTGATTGCAGAGCTGCTGGCCATTATCTTTGAGAACTCGTGGTGAACAGGGGATGTCCCGAAGGATTGGAAAAAGGCAAATATAGTACCTATATTCAAGAAAGGGAAGAAGGAGGATCTGGGGAACTACAGACTGGTCAGCCTCACCTCAATCCCTGGGAAAAATCATGGAGCAGGTCCTCAAAGAATCCATCCTGAAACACTCGGAGGAAAATAGAGTGATCAGGAACAGTCAGCATGGATTCACCAAGGGCAAATCGTGCCTGACCAACCTGATTGCCTTCTTTGATGAGATGACTGGATTTGTGGATGCAGGAATAGCCGTTGACGTGATATACTTCGACTTTCGCAAGGCTTTTGATACGGATTCCCACAGCATTCTCGTCAGCAAGTTAAGGAAGTATGGGTTGGATGAGTGGACTGTAAGGTGGATAGAAAACAGGCTAGATCAATGGGCTCAGCGAGTAGGAATCAATGACTCAGTGTCTGGTTGGCAACCAGTAACGAGTGGAGTTCCCCAGGGGTCAGTTCTGGGGCTGGTTCTGTTCAACATCTTCATTAATGATCTCGATGATGGGATAGATTTCATGCTTGGAAAAGTTCATGGATGACACTGAGCAGGGGGGAATGGTAGACACACTGGACGCCAGGGACAGGATTCAGGGAGACTTAGACAAAATGGAAAACTGGGCTAAAAGAAACCTCATGAGGTTCAACAAGGACAAGTGCAAAATCCTGCACTTAGGACTGAAAAATCCCATGCACTGCTACAGGCTGGGGACCGCTCGGCTAAGTAGCAGCACTATAGAAAAGGACCTGGGGGTTATGGTGGACGGGAAGCTGGATATGACCCAACAGTGTGCTCTTGTTGCCAAAAAGGCCAATGGCATATTGGACTGCATCAGTAGGATTGTTGCCAGCAGATCGAGGGATGTGATTATTCCCCCCTATTCAGCACTGGGTGAGGCTGCATCTGGAATACTGTGTCCAATTTTGGACTCTCCACTACAGAAAGGATGTGGACAAATTAGAAAGAGTCCAGTAGAGGGCAACGAATATGATTAGGGGGCTGGGACACATGACTTACGAGGAGCGACTGAAGGAACTAGTCTTATCTAGTCTACAGAAGAGAAGACTGAGGGGGGGGATTTGATAGCAACCTTCAACTACTTGAAGGGGTGCTCCTAAGAGGAGGGCAGCTAGGCTGTTCTCGATGGTAACAGAGGACAGAACAAGGAGCAATGTTTTCAAGTTACAGTTGGAGAGGTCAAGGTTGGATATTAGGAAAAACTTTTTCAGTAGGACGGTGGTGAAGCATTGGAATGGGTTACCTAGGGAGGTGGTGGAATCTCCACCTTTGGAGATATTTAAGGTCCAGTTAGACAAAACCCTGGCTGGGATGATTTAGTGGGAGTGGTCCTGGTTTTAGCAGGGGGTTTGACTAGATGACCTCATGAGGTCCCTTCCAGCCCTAAGATTCTACGATTCTATGAATAGGGCAGGGGAGGGTATACTTTACCAGGGCCTGGAGGCCCTAGTGGACCCGGCCCAGGCCCCAACTCTCATAACCATGTGTGGGAGGGGGCCTTACAAGTTTGTACTGGGCCTGAAAAATCATGCTTGGACCCTGCAAGGAAGGGCAAGACTCTGGACCCCGTTCATTCTGCACCATCCATCCCAGTACACCTAGTGTGACAGGAGGAATAATTTATGCCTACCAAAAAGCTGACTTTTATTTGCAGAGAACAGCACCGTGGAGACTATCGCTACCTGATGCACCATGTCTGAAGTGCCTTTTCTGCAGCAGCGCAGCTCCACTATACCCTCGATTGAGGCCTCACAACAAGCATCATAATCTAGCTATGAGACTTCAGAAAACCAGCTGAGAATTTCATTTCTCAGTCTGGAGAAGCTTAATCATGAGCTATTTTCTCATTAGCAAGCTGACAGACAAGGTACCAGAAATGCTCTAAACCAAAAAGAGCTTCATATGTTTATGGCATCCTAAGGATACTGGCTGAGAAATTTGAGAGACATCTTAGAGGGTGTCACAGGGTCTGCTCTATCTACCACTCAGTGGTGTATCCGCCTGGCTCAGCGGTTCTCAAACGCTGTGTTGCGACACATTAGTGTGCCATGGCATGCAGTCGAGTGTGTTCCCGGGAGCTAACTTGCTGCTGAAAGAAATCCCATGCCACCAAAACAAACCCACCCGTACCTAGCCCCCCAGCCTAGAAGCTGCAGCACAGGGAACTGGTGCCACACTCCAGCTTCCTGCATGTTTTCTTTCAGCAGTAGGGGGCTTTTTTCAGTGGTGGCTGGCTTCTTCTGGCAGTTGAGACGCTGTGTCATACACAGTTACACACATTGCCAACCATGTCATAACCCAAAAAAAGATTAAGAACTGCTGTCCTGGCTTATCTGGGGAATTCATTTACCATCTGATCTGATGCCCCTTTCCGTGGTTACTAAGGCCACTGCCTCACTCTCTCATTTCAAGGCCTTTCACACTCCTGGAACTGAAGCACTTTCCTTTTCATGGCTTAGCCTTCTGGCCAAGTCATATTAAAATTCTCTCCACTTCCTGGGTATTATTAAAGTCTGCTTCCAGGCTGCTTCCAGCAGTCCCCAAATAGGCTGTCTCTAGCACACCACTCCTACTGCAGCCACACACACTATACTCAGCAACCCTCAATCCAGCAGCTCTGGGCTTTATTCTCCCAGCTCTTACTGCTCCTTCCCTTGATTGCTTCCTACTCACTTACACATGGTTCCTGTTCATCACCCCCATATCAGAGACTGCAAACTTCCTCATTACAGCCCCCCTCATCCACTGCCAACTTCCTCTCTTTATAAAGGCCTCCCCCCTCCTCTCCAAGCTGGACTTCATTTGCAGTTAGGCTTTACCTTGCTCTGACTTTCCTCCAGGTGCAACCTATAGATTAATTGGCCTAATTTAGCTTTCAGGTTTTGTGTGAAGTGCACACCTCATCACCCAGGCAGTGGAGGGGGAGGGGCGGTGAATGCATTTTTCAGTCCACTGTTCTTGAGAATTTAAAAGTCTTGTTTCACTCAAGTCAGAATAAAGACCCTAATATATACACCTCCTCCACAAACAAACTGATAAAGATAGACCATATATAAAAATCAAGTGTGCTCTGCTTCTCTTTTAGTGCAGATGCAGTGCTGTTCACCTTAATAAATCCTGCCAGTTAACAATCAAGCATAACGGATAGTGTTATTCAGCAAGACATAAAAATGGGGTGATAACTGAAAAGCCAAGAATTCCTTAATTTATAACCTGTTGTTCAGTAGTTTAAAAAAAAACTGTTGGGATGTTCTGAAAATTTAGTTCTGCCTTTTGTCATTTCATAATGCCACAAAGATTCTTTGGGCCTAATCCAGGAAAGGCTTGATTTATGCAGCTCCTGTGAGAACTAAATTTCCTTCTGGGAGTTGCTGGTGCTCAGTTCCTTCAAGATTTGGCTTCTCTTGTTTAGAAGTTATTTAGCACAAAATATAGAAGGCAAAATGGAGATGCAAAAGATTGCTGGGACTCATAACAGATAGATAGTGCAGAGGGACAGAGCACCCCAGCCCATTATTTTCCCTCCCAGTGATTTTGTCACATTTGTATTAATGGAAAGCTATGTATAGGATCTTTATGAGGATATGGGGAAACCTGCATAGTAATGTAATGATTCATTATGCAAAGCAATAGAGAGAGTTCATTCTGTATGTATGAAAAAATCCAATTGAAATCTCCTTTGGCTTTCAACAACTGCATTACAGAAACTCTGAAATCTTCCTATGATATCTTAAAACAACCCACCCCTCCTCTCCACTAAAAATAAACAAATAAACAGTCCAGAATAATTTTCTCAGGAGAGTTAGATTTTGGAAGTTGATTCATTGAGAGTACCATACTGACATTCTTACAGATGACCAAGACTTTCCTGAAATGATCAGCAGAGAATACAACAAAAGTCAAATTGAAAACAGCATTGGTAGCCTTTCACCAGTTAAAGCTAATGGGTAGAACAAAGCCATTAAGTCAACAATGATCACCTTTAAATGTCTATATTATCTGACACAGGGCATTTTGGTATTTTTAAAGGGACAGACTTTTAGAAGAGGGTAGGGAAAGGTGAAATCAGGACCAAGAGATACTGAGATTTTAATGAAAAAAAGAACAGATTGAAATCATGCTCTTATATTTTAGGAATCTGTAGGAAACCTCACAGCCATATTACCTATGTAAAATTCCCAGGAAAACAAGAAATTGCACATCACATCGCCCTTCTATGCAAAAAAGTATTCAGTGTATGTAAACAATATAGGGATATTAACAGAATCAAGTTTGCCTTTTTCAAATTAATATCAATTCCATTTTACTTTGATTGACAGTTACAGAACACACACACATACGTACAGTGGAAACAATTTTTGAGTGAAAGAGTGAAACTTTGCATATAAGTCTTAATACCCATGCCTATGCAAAGCCTCAGTAAAAGTTGAACATTTGGGTCTTTGCTGTAAGGTGCTACAGAGGCAGAACGGGACATAAATCTGCATACCAGGCAAAAAATGGCAGCTAAGAAAACAAGGAAAATAAAGTTTGAACTATCATAAAAAAAAAGTTTTTTCTATCATATGAGCAAATATTCTCAGATAGAAAGAGCCAGTTCAGACCTGTTTTTCACAAAACTCCATGTACAAACGCAAGCAAGGATACAGTTATAACCTAATCTCTGGGTCTATTCACATGGTAAATGTTTCAACCATGCTTCAGTCTGCTGGACTTTGGCTTAAGAAATTCGACTTTGCAAAGGGAACCTGAATAAATGTGGACAAGTTCCAAAGGGGTAGCCGTGTTAGTCTAGGTCAGCAAAACAAACAAGGAGTCCTGTGGCATTTTTAAAGACTAACGAATTTATTTATCACATGAGCTTTCGTGGGAGAAAATCCCACTTCATCAGACGCTTTGAATAATGGACAAATGAGAGCTCTCCAAGGTACTGAAAACCATACAGAGGACTGAAATACCGAAAGTAAATAGACAAAAGGCTTTGGTGGGCAGAAAGGTTGAATTTAGCACATGAGTATGGTTAAATAAAAGAGATCAATGGTAGAATTAGTCTAAAAATTTTGAGTGAAAATATTTCTATCAGGAACATGTCAATTCTGTCAATTCCTCTATGGAAATTTGTATTAATCTGTAAGAGAGCTGTTTGGGATGAATGAGATCTAATTAACATGAAGTTCTCATTCTCTCTCATCTCCAGTTTTTTCACTTTATTCCAGAAGAGTGCATGTGTAGCCCATAGAATTCTAAGTATGTTCTCAGGATCAACAGAATTGGTGTGGAGCCGCTATATATAGAAGTACCCCTTATCCTTGGCACAGCCAGATTTGAAAATTTAGTCCAAAGTATGGACTAAACAGTGATCACAATTTGAAAACCATTAAATTTTCATCATGTTAGGCAGACGCAAACTCTCCGCAGTTTAATAGAGAAAAGGACATAAAAACAAACTCCTGTAAATGGACCTAGGAAAACAGAACAAGAAGCAGATGATAAAGCAGCAGGTGCACATGTTCCAAAAATAGAGCAACCTTTAACTCTCTGGAAACATTTTACTTTAAAAGGAAAAAAACCACCTTTTGGAATGAATCACATTGCTTACAAAAAAAGATTTCTTTTTAAATGTGAGAAAAAATAAAGTGTTGTTCAAACAGATACTTAACAAACCTGCTGCATACTTATTTCAAATTCTCTGAATGTTCAATTTTAGTGCACACAAAGAATGCCTGCAACCAGTTGGATGCAGGTATGATCAGCTACAAAACATTAAAGATATTTTTCTTTTTCATCTTCAGTTACAAATTGTTAGTGCATATGATTATGGACTCCTAGAAACAAAGCTGTGCAGTTCCTGGCTTGGGCTACATGCTTCTAGAATGGATGCTAATCAAGCCCAAGATTTGCATCAGGTGTGAGCCTTTGTTCTCAGCACTTTCCAATCCATTAAAATGAAAAATGACATCAATATGTACAGTTCTTGACTCTGACAGTGTTTTATAGTTATCACCCATCAAAATAGATGCCAGGCAAAATTGTGTATAAAAACTACTGAATTATTTCCTGGATAAGATAGAGTGACAGATGGTATAAATAACTCCATTATTTACATATCAGTCCAATGCTCCAATTTTGAATCAGCATGCTAAAATTCCATTACACTTACATTTTCCCCCCCAGCATTGTTCTAGGTATTCTAGCAGAACAATGGATTTCACACTTCAAAGGAATTAGCAGTCAAAAATTTACAGACACTAAAATAGAAATGACTTCAAAAGGCTGGATCAGGTCTGCAACATCAGCATGCTGATTAAAACTGCCCCATATTTCATGACATTTTTCAGCTTCAGAATGGAGAGACAAGCTGTACAGAGCAGGGTAGAGAGAATCATAATAGAACAAGGGAGATTAAAGAAATGTACAGCACTGAAAAAGAATGCCATGTTGCTGATTAAAAGAAATGTGACTCAGGACATTTTATAAATTTTAATCAAGAATTTAAAACAAAACGTAAATTCATCATCAAAGCTAAGCTATTATTAGTGATATTAAAGCAAACAATAAAACATTACAGCTAGCAAATAAAAATCAAACTGAGATCCACTCACATTGGTGTTAAATTATCAAATTAATGCCATATAACCAATCCTTATACAAATTCTAAGATGGCTGTCTGCTTGGTTATAAACCTCAACCAAGAACAAAAGTCAATCAAATGTTAGGCCCACGATATAGGCAACTGTCCTAGTAGTTAGCATAGGGCTAACATAGGGCAAGGATCCAGGTCCCCAATTCAGCTAGGGTTCGTCAGAAGATCAGAACCAGGCAGCTCAGGAAACCAGCAGGTCAGGAGCAAGAGAGAAGAGCAGGTAGCACTGATTTATAGACTCACAGACTAAGGTAAGAAAGGGACCATTACCATCCAGTCTGACTTCCTTCACAACACAGGCCACAGAATCTTACCCACCCCCTTCTGTAATAGACCCTTAATCTATTACTGAGTTATTTAAGTCCTCAAATCATGGTTTAAACACTTCAAGTTACAGAGAATCAATCAACAAGTGACCTGTGCCCCATGCTGCAGAGGATGGCAAAAAAAAAAACCAGGGCCTCTGCCAAGCTGGTCTGGGGGAAAAATTCCTTCCTGACCCCAGATATGGGGATCAGCTAAACCCTGAGCATGTGGGCAAGTCTCACCAGGCAGACAACCAAAAATGAATTCTCATTAATAACTCAGAACCCAACCCACTGGGCTTATTTACCACTAGTAGTCAAAGATCAGTTAACTGCCAAATTAGGCTGTCCCATCTTATCATTTCCTTCAGAAACTTATCAAGTTCAGTCTTGAAGCCAGCTAAGTCTTTTTTGCCCCCACAGCTCCCCTTGGAAAGCTATTCCAGAACTTCACTCCTCTGACAGTTAGAAACCTTCATCTAATTTCAAGCCAAAACTTCCTGATTCCAGTTTATATCCATTTGTTCTTATGTCCACATAGACACTGAACTTAAATAATTCCTTTCCCTCCCTGGTATTTATCCCTCTGATGTATTTATAAGGAGCAATCACATTGCCCCTCAGCCTTCTTTCAATTAGGCTAAACAAGCCAAACTCTTCAAATCTCCTCTCATAAGGCAGGTTTTCCATTCTTCGGATCATCCTAGTGGCCCTTCTCTGTGTCTGTTTCAGTTTGAATTCATTTTTCTGAAACATGGGAGACCAGAACTACACACAGTATTCCAGATGAAGTTTCAACAGCACGTTATGCAACAGTACTAACACCTTCCTATCTCTACCAGAAATACCTCACCTAATGCATCCTAGGACAGCATTAGCTTCTTTTCACAGCCACATCACATTGACACACATCACAGTCATCCCTGTGATCAACCAAGATGCCCAAGTCTTTCTCCTCTGTCACTTCCAACTGATGTAGCAAAAATTCTTGTGATTAGTCCCTAAATGCATGTTCTTCCACTACTAAATTTCATCTTATTTAAGGCCATGTACACACGATCACTTTATTGAGCGATAAGGCTCCTTATCGCGCAATAAAGCTAGTAGCATACACATGAGCATTTTTCTTGTTGCACTGCAACACTCTCTTGCCACGCAACAGTTAAACCACTCCAATCGAGAGTGGTAAGCATTACTGTGGAACAGCCCCCTAGCTCAGCCCCGGGGCTTTGGGTGGCGGCAGGGGCAAGCGCCGCAGCTCCTGCCATCACCCAAAGCCCTGCAGCCCCCTAGTTCAGCCCCGGGGCTTCCCATGGTGGCAGGGTCTCCCACTGCCACCCGAAGCCTGGGGGCTGAGCTAGGGGGTTGGCTGTGGGCAGTGCATGGTGGGACAGGTGCCCACCATGCACTGCTCTTATATCGGAGAGGAGCGTTCACCCATGTGAATGCTCCTTTCCAATATAAGGAGAACGTGTGTACACATGAAAGCACTATATTTATAGCGCTTTCCTTGTCCCGCATTACTTTACTGCGGGACAAGTTTGTCATGTGTACATAGGCTAAGTAGTCCAAAGCAGGGTGGAGCCCAGCTGCCTAGGTGACTTACTGTTCCTCCTTGTGGTTTAAATAGGAGGTGCAATGCTGTCTGGATTTAGGGGACCAGTTATGATTTTATTTCATATCAATTTTTCAAAACTGCAATAATCCATATGAGATATTCCATGCTGGTTACCAGTAGAAAGTCATAATTTGCTAAGAATGATTATATTGTTTATGTGTAGGTGTCATATCTGTATTAGAAGTTATGAATATGTTTGTTATATCTATATTTCAACTTGTGATGTGATTCTGGGAAATACCACAGATAGGATGTCTACAGCAATTGTCTCCTTAATGGCCCACTAAGGAAGCCCAGAGGCACAATGGGCCTAGGAAGAAACCTGATGAGTCGCCAGGACTTACCCATGTGACTATAGACTCCATTTTGTTTCTAGGAAACCACACACACAACATGAAATAAGAAAGGACATATAAAAGCAGCTGCACCTATCTCCATTTCGTCTTCAGTCATCTTTCAGTCCATGTAGCTTTCGGCCACCACCTCCTTCTAGATATATTCTTCTGCAACTAAAAGGGTAGAACAAAGGGCTGAGACCCACGCAGGTACTGGGTGTATACCAGATGAACTATGCAAGCCTGCAAACTCAAATTCTACCAAAGAATGGACATCATTGTATGTATGTGATTTGCTTTGATCCTTCTCATAGTTTTCTTTCCTTTCATAATAAACTTTTAATTTTAATTACTGAAGGCGTGGCTGGCAGCATGATATTTTGGGTTGGATCCAAAATTATACTGTTCTGGGTAATGTGACTGGCCCTTTGGGGTCAGGACAACTTCTTTGGGTAAAGAGCTTGGAGTTTTAAATAACTTTTTTCTTTCCTAGACCCAGTGGCTATTTGGGAACCAGTAGCTAAAATGCAGTAAAGAAGGCTGCATATATTTTGCTGAGGCTTCTTGATAACCAGTGTAGGGAATCAGAAGCATTGCTTGTGACTGAGTGGGAAGTCTGACTTCAGTGTCACCCATTAGTGCTGAGAGAACTTGCTCTCATTTTGCAGCCTGCCCTGATATTTGCATTTTTAGGTAGTTATCCCAGAAGGCTTGGGTTCCAGGAGGAATAGGCCAAACACCACCTCCAGTATTGAACTGGTTGGGGGCCAGGAATGGAGCCCCCATTTGAGTTGAGCTTCAAAGAGTCCCAGTTCTAGCTGATGGCAGCAAGCTATTGGGTGAAGGACTGGAGAAGGACACCCCAGGAACCCTTTAGACCCATAATTACAATATTTAAATAGCCTAATGTTGAAGTCAAATTAATACCAAGTATTTGGACCCCCATCACAGAGCTAAATATAAAGCTTCTGTTTTAGAATTCAATGGTTGTTAATCCCATCCTCCTCCCTTCTCCTCCTAGGCAGAGAAATTGCATTATGGACCTTAACAAATTACTCTTGATTAGCAGATGTTTGACAATTTTTAGTTACCAGAAATTGCCAATTGGAAATAACAATCTCTAGCTTCCTAGAACTTTTCAAAACAGAACACACTTCAATGAGTATCTTTATGAGGCCTTATTTAGAAGTGTTAAAACTTAAGGAACATTTTTTTTTTTCAGCCATCTTCCCCAAGTGCTCTTGGTGAGCACTCATACTCATTAATGCACACAACCACATTTTCACTTTGAAGATCTGGAATGTCTCCCAGTTAATTAAAAACAAAGACAAAAAATAGGACATCAATATACTTAAGATAACGGGTTGCAAATCTTCAGCTTTCACAGTATTCTGGACTCTCTAGGGGACTGGAACCGTCTTATCTAAGTTAAAGTCTATAACTTTCTGTAAAGGTAACACTAATATAAAAATCCTATAAAATAACTATTTGGTAAAAACTCTCACAACAAAACCAGTCAGTCAATCTTCAGTCACAGCACAATTAAATATCAATTCAAACTTATTAGGAATTTCCTTTCTCTTCTTTTGTCTTCTTTCTTTCTTCTACCTTCCTATATATTAGGACTAGACAATAGAGGTAAAAAAAACTATCTTCTGAAATCTTCATCAAAACAAAACCTTCTTTAACCATAACATTTTAAATAATGAGAGTCCTGTGGCACCTTAAAGACTAACAAATTTCTTTGGGCATAAGCTTTTTGTGGGCTCCAACCCACATATTAAATATTATTGCCCCAAACTCTTAAATTATTATAGCGTAGAAGTAACATAGTGTTTCAGCCTTCAAACAGAATGATTGACTAATTTATTGATTGTGCAGTACACAGTGATGGGATTCAGAAGAAAATACCAACCTCTGAGGCTCTGCAGTATCACCCTAGGCACTGTTAAATATATCAAAATCCCCATAAGTAGAGTAGCAGGTAACACCAATCCACTGGCTTTCTAATGAGCTCACTCATTCATTCTCCTCACTTCAGATCTAGTAGGAACATGCTTGCAAAAAGAAAGAGAAGTATCAAGCCAAATTCCCTGATACTTAATGGCCAATCTCCTGTCTCCCAGCTGCTTTGTTAATATCACTTACTGAAGACTCAAATACAACAGAGTCTTGTGGCACTTTTAAAGACTAACAGATGTATTAATTAATTATTAATTAATGCAATTAATAAATCTGTTAGTCTTTAAAAGTGCCACAAGACTCTGTTGTCTTTCTACAATAGACTAACACGGCTACCCCTTTGGAATTTGAAGACTCAAATGTTTGTAAAGCAGTCAGGCCACACTCTACAAAGGTACTTAGACCTC
Organism: Pelusios castaneus; assembly: GCA_007922175.1. Classification (NCBI taxonomy): domain Eukaryota; kingdom Metazoa; phylum Chordata; order Testudines; family Pelomedusidae; genus Pelusios; species Pelusios castaneus. The sequence continues at coordinate 208,369 of ML688284.1, read as the reverse complement.
TGAGTCTGAGGTCTAGGTGCCTACATCACAGCTTTAGGCTCCACTGCAAACCACAAAATTCCTGTCAAACCTTGTAAGCACCTAAATTTAACTGCTGCCTAAGCTTCTACTTCTGAGCGTGTATACTTCTGCCTTAGTCTAGGTTTCTGGACACCTGTCTCTCACCTAAATCCAGGAGCAAGCCAGAAACTAGGGTTCTTAGGTGTTCAGCTTGTGTGTAGAGGCCACCTAGAGAATTCCATCCCAACAGCAACAACAACCACGTTATAGCTTTAGTTCAGGGGTTTGAGCACTCACCTCAGCTATAAAAGACCTTAGTTCAATTCCCTGCCCCCACCTCAACAAAAAGGGGGGAAAAGTATTTGAACTAGGCCCTCCCACTTTCATTGAGCATGCTCTAACTACTGAGCTTTGAGATATTCTGATATCCAATCTCTCCTATTGAAGCTGTTCACTTTTAATAAATAATTGAAGAGTGAGGGAGCAGGAGGAGTGAACTCTAGGTTTCCCATCTCCTACCACCAGTCTACAGTGTTATTCTCTCTCTTTCTCTGTCTCAATGACATACATACTTTATTTCAGAAGGTGGATAAAACTAGTAAGGGAGAAATTTCTAGATTTGATTTTGACAAATAGAGAGGAACTAGTTGAGAATTTGAAAGAAAAAGACAATTTGGGTGCAAGTGATCATGAAATGGTAGATTTCATGATTCTAAGGTATGGTAGGTGGGAAAACAGCACAATAAACATAATGGATTTCAAGAAGGAAGACTTTAGCAAACTCAGGGAACTGGTAGGTAAGATCTTGTGGGAAGTAAGTCTAAGGGAAAAAACAGTTAAAAAGAGTTGGCAGTTTTTCAGAGACATCATTAAGGGCACAACTGCAAACTATCATTCTGCATAGGAAAGATAGGAAAGAGACCACCTGGCTTACCCAGGAAATTTTCAATGATCTGAAACTCAAAAAAGAGTCCTACAAAAAGTAGAAACTAGCTCAAATTACAAAGGATGAATATAAACAAATAGCACAGGTATGTAGGAACAAAATTAGAAAGACCAAGGCACAAAATGTTATTCATCTAGCTAAAGACATAAAGAGAAAATATTCTACAAATATATTAGAAGCAAGAGAAAGACTTAGGAAGGGTAGGCCCGTTAGTCAGTGAGCGTGGAAAAACAATAACAGAAAATTTAGGAATAGCAGGAGTGCTAAATGACATTTTTGTTTAGGTTTTCACCAAAAAGGTTAGTAGTAATTGGACATCCAACATGGTCAAAGCCAGTAAAAATAGGGAATGAACAAACAAAAAAAATATGTATACAAGTTAGATGTCTTCAAGTCACTAGGGCCTAATGAAATACATCCTTGAATAGTCAAGGGGCTGACTGCAGAGATATCTAAGTCATTAGTGATTATATTCAAAAAGTCATGGAAGATGGGAGAGATTCCAGTAGACTGGAAAGGGGAAATTACAATGCCCATCTACAAAAAAGGAAATAAGGACAATCCAGGGAATTACTCACCAGTCAGATTAACTTCAATACCCTGCAATATAACAGAGCAAATAACTAAGCACTCAATTTACAAACATGTAGAAAATAATAAAATGAGAAGTAACAGTCAACAAATCAAGAGCAAATCATATCAAACCAGCCTAATATCTTTCTTTTACAAGCCTAGTGATGAGGGGAAGCAGTAGATGTGAAGTAATTTGAGTTTAGTAAGGCTTTTCATACTGACTAGCATGACTTTTTCATAAACAAACTAGGAAAATACAACATAGATGGAGCTATTTTAAGGTAGGTGCATAAATGGTTGAAGAACTATTCCCAGAGAGTAGTTATCAGTGGTTCACAGTCAAGTTGGAAGGACGTATCTAATAGGATCCCTATGGGATCAGTCTGTGGTCAGGTTCTGTTCAATATCTTCATCAGTGATTCTGATAATGGCACAAAGACTACACTTACAATGTTTGCAGATGACACAAAGCTGGGAGGGTTTGAAATGTTATATATGATAAAAATGGATAGGATAGAATAGGATACAAATTCAAAATGATCTATACAAATTGGAGAAGTGGTATGAAGTAAATAGGATGAAATTAAATAAGGACAAATACAAAGTATTCCACTTAGGAAGGAACACTCAGTTGCACACATACAAAATGGGAAATGACTGCCTAGGAAGGAGTATTGCAGAAAGAGATCTGGGGTCACAATGGCTTACCAGCTAAATACAAGTTAACAATGTAACACTGTTGCAAAAAAAGCAAACATTCTGGGATGTATTAGCAGAAGTGTTGTAAGTTAGACATGAGAAGTAATTCTTCAGCTCTACTCTGCACTGATTAAACCTCAGCTAGAGTATTCTGTCTAGTTCTGGGTACCACATTTCAGGAAAAATGTGGACAAATTTGTGAAAGTCTAGAGAAGAGAAACAAAAATGATTAATCATCTAGAACAGGGATGTCCAACCTTTTTCGGTGAGGGGCCACATTTCAAATCTTTCCTCACTCAGGGGGCCAATGAGAAAATTTTGGATAAATAAAGCAGAGGCAGTAAGGGAGATCGTGGGGGACATAGGCAGTGTAGGAATAGCAAGGCAGAGTGTGGGGAACAGGGGCAGGAGAGGGATGGTGTGGGGTAGTAGGGGAGCCTGATAGGACAGTGGTGCTGGGGAGCTGTGCCGCCGGGTGGTGGGACCTGTTTCCTGTCCCCCCAACCTCACTGGCTCCCAATCCCCCTGGCCCTGTACTGGGTCAGCTCCCCAAAATCTTCCCCCCTATGCTGGCTTCCCTTCTCTGAGCCACGCCCTGCCCCGAACATGGCCTTGTGCTGACGTCCTCCCTCCTCAGCCTCCATCATCCCTCTTCCTTGGCCCTGCACTTCCACCCAGCCCCACACCAACCCCCAGTCCCAAGCCATTCCTGAGCCCTTTCTCAGCCTCACACCTACCCCCTGCCCTGCACTGCCCCCAGGCCCGCTCCCATCCCCAGGCCACACCACGAGCACGGCTTCACGCCACCTCCCCAGCATCTTCCCTGTCCACACCGCCGCTCTCCCACCTGGATCCCGATCCCATGCCAGTTCCCCTGGCCCAAGTCTCCCCCCCCTTCCCCCATTTTGCATCCCCACACCCAATCTCCTGCCCTGCACCGCCCCCCAGGCCAGATTCAAGCCTTGCGCTACCCCTCCCCATGGCCCCATGCCACCTCCCCAGCTCCTTTCCTGCCCACGCTACCTCCCGCACCCAATCCTTACCTGTTTCAAAGGGGCTAGATCCAGCCCTGGCCAGATCTCCCACCTTGGGCCACAAAGCGGGAGAATTAAAAAGGCCCTGGCCAGCCCCAGCTCTCAGCGTAGTGGTCCGCAGACCAGATAACAGTCTTGGTGGGCTGGAGGCCAGCCCACGGGCTGTAGGTTGGACAAGCCTGGTTTAGACAATGCTTGGTCCTGTGATAAGTGCAGCAAACTGATTAGATATCTCACAAGGTCCCTTCCAGTCCTACAGTTCTGTGATTTTTTAAGAGTGAAGGAGACATATATCAGAGCATTCAATAGAAAGCTATCATAGAAAGGAAGACTTCTGTTCAAATCATTTCACCCTCTCAGGCACTAGGAAGAATTGAACCTGCCTCTCCCATACTGCATGTTCTCACCACTGGGCTAAAAGTTATAAAGTAAACAAAAGTGGCAGCACCATTACCTCCTCTTGGGTACAATGAGGTAGTTACATCACTCCTTCACACAAGAAACACCTTCATTAGTTAACTAAACCATCTGATTCTAGAAGAAGGGTTCCTATTTGTGGATGACAAGCAGAAAGAGGCACCTAACTCCATGAGAGGGAAAAGATTTAGGGCATAATCCTCTCCTCGGCATTCCTCACTGGCAACCTTAGGTGACTGTCCACCTAGCATGCTGGCTTTTGTGGCTCTCGTTTCTCATTCATTGTATAGGGGCCAAGGCACCTGACATAAGCTTTGTGGATCACAGTGTTGTTGATGTGATTTTTCAGGTACATAGAAATTATTCATTGAAATGTTCAGAGTGACAGTGTCTAAGTCCCTTTATGGATCTGGGCCTCAGTGTCTGTCATCTGGGATTTGTACCAAAAATCAGTTTGGGAATTTTGCGTGCCTGGAATTTGCAATAACAAAGCTGTGTGCCCAAAACAAGTATGCTTAAAACTGCAGATATCAAGATTAGATGTTACTCTGGAAAAATTAGACTCTAACTTTCTACATTAATGCCCACTTGTTCTTTCAATAAATCTGAGAAGGAAATATTTTATTAAAAATCAGACATGCCCTACTGTAGCATTAATTGGATTGTCAAAACTATTTACTTAGTTAAGGTTAGGCAGGTCAAACCACACATTTATTCATTCCTCGGCACACCAAATGTGTTCCTCTCCCTATTAATTAAAATTTGTCTCACTGGCATGCATTTAATCAGAATGGTATTACTGAAAGACTGTAATAATTCACCCTTTTATGCAGACTAATTATTTGAAATAGGCAGTTTGGGCCTTAAAATAATTTTAATGTATTTGTATTACCTATTTTGTTCTCTGTGATTTTCCACTTCACTCTAAGGAATTAGAGCCTGGAAATATGTGTGGCTAAAACAAGTTACAAAGGGGTAGCCATTCTAGTCTAGTTCAGCAAAACAAGCAAAGAGTCCTGTGCCACTTTTAAAGACTAACAAATTTATTTTTCACATGAACTTTCGTGGGTGGAGTCCCACTTTGTCAGATGCTGGAAAATGGAAAAAAACTTAAGGTATGGGAGGGAAGATAAATCCTGTGATTACATTTCACTGTATCAGGTCAGATTACATCAGCAAATTAAGCAAGCTTTATAGATTCAAACAGGGTGGGCAAATTTGATACCATCATCTTGGGTTTGAATAGAGACATGAATTGGCTTTCTCGTTACAGACATTAGTCATTAAAAGTGTCAGAGGACTCCTTCTCTGTTTTTCGTTACAAACAGTGATTCTCACCTCTCTCAACCTCACCACTTTCTGATATGTTGTTCCACACTGTTTGAATCTATACAACTTGTTCGATTTGCTGAAGTAATCTGACCTGATGCAGTGAAATGTAACCACAGGATTTATCTTCCTTCCCATATTATAAGTTTTTTTCTATTTTCTAGCATTTGACAAAGTGGGACTTCACCCATGAAAGCTCATGTGAAAAATACATTTGCTAGTCTTTAAAAGTGCCCCAGGACTCCTTGCTTGTTTTGCTAAAAGAGGTTAGTTACTATTCAGGATGGCATTAACTGACCTGATAAACAACTTGGAGTATTTTAAAATTATCTCCTTTTCCATTCATTCAGAATCTTAATATGAAAGAGAATATATGAAGAGCAGTTAAACCTTTTTACAGAGGAGGAGCACACTGATTTTAGAGCAAGACTCACAGAACTCTAGCTGCCTTTTGAATATTCCTGCCTATTGCTGACACATTGCTTAGCCTCAGACCACTGACTTTTTACTTGCCTAGTTGTAGGTAAATTTACTGTTAGTTTATCTGTAAATCTCTTTATTGCGTGAAATTCTCAATTGTTTCTGACCTGAGCTATATGGGCATGTGTCCACAAAGTACTTAAGTATGTGCTTAACTTTAAGTATGTACTTATGTCCCAACAAAGTCAATGGGCCGTAAGCACATACTGAAGAGCTTTGCTATATAGGGATGATTTAAACATGTACTTAAATTTAAGTATTTGGATGCTTTCTGCTATTCGAAGTGCATATTTTATACTATCATGGCATCATCATATGAGGTACATCAAATACATAAAACAAATCTGCCAGTGTGTTGTTTCACATATCACAAGGAAACGATTAATTTGTAAGAAGCATATATGAGTATTAATGGATTTCAGAGCTTCTGTGCTTCTTATAGTTATTAATATGCAGAAGGATGTGCATATAGCTATTTTGATTGTACTATTGCATATTTTTGTGGACTGCAATAAAAACCCTGGATCAACACACTTCATCTGCCCTGGTTCTTATATCTATGTGACACACACACTGTTAAGGTTGCAAAGTCAAGCACTCAAAGGTTAGGAAATGCCAGGATTAAGATTTGCTGTGCAATCTTAATTCAGACTCCTTTGTGTGTGTGCACTGTGATGCAGTCTTTAATTACATGATCATGTAATTAGACTCTATGCTAATGCATACATGTTATTTTTTCCAAAAGAACTCTGCCTCATTTAGTACACAAAATGGACAGTGCTCAGCTACTGAGCAGCTATTCAACATTTTGTTTTCACTTTGCCATTCAATGTATGGCCCCAGACCTTATTTACTGCATGCTATTCAAATCCTGCTTTCAAGACAGAATTATTAATTTCCACATGGGATTTTCTATGGTATTCATCACTATACTATCTGAGTTGTTCACAAACACTGAATATATTTTAGCAACATGTTAGGGGATGGTATTACTCTCATTTTACAAATAGTGAATTGATGCATAGAGAAATTAAGATCAAAAGTATCCACTAATTATGGATGCCTAATTTGAGACACCTGGGACCTGATTTTTCAGAGTATTTAGAGTTGTATACAATTTTTTCAAAACATTTAGTATTATATAGCCCTTTCTATGTTTGCATCAATATGCAAACTACAGTATATTTACTCTGTTCTGTCTTATGAAGACAATACCATAAATGAGCTGTGGCACAAAAGTGTATTTATTTTTGAATGGTAGACTGCATAATATGTATATAATTCTGTCTCCTTAGCAAGAAAGGTATGTGAAAATGATCAAAAATCATCACAAAAATGCAAAATTCATGATCACTTGTTTGGTATAACAGTAAAGCCAATTCCATGGAAATAGTACAGATGGCAAAACAAAAAAAGGAGTCCTGTGGCCCTTTTAAAGACCAACAAATGTATTTATTGCATAAGCTTTCATGGGCACAATTCCACTTCATCAGATGCATGAAATGAAAAATGTTACATGTTGGCTGTATATATACATACAAAGAAGGGAGGGTCTCAAGGTCAATTCAAACAGGTCCAAAGGGATAGTCTGCTAGCCTATCTCAGCAAAGTAAACAAGCCGTTCTGATGGCTTTTCAGTGCCAAAGCCTAAAAAACAAGGACAATCCCTATATTATATTTTGGTTAAGTATATTTTACAGATGTTGCTTCCTAATCAGCCACTCAACTTCCCTGAATCATCCCAGTTCTGATGCACTGATTTTAGAAATAACTATCCTAATTGTTACCAAATTCTTACTATCTGTGTTCCAAAGGGGTAGCCGTGTTAGTCTATTGCAGAAAAACAACAGAGTCCTGTGGCACTTAAATCTGTTAATCTTGAAAAGTGCCACAGGACTCTGTTGTTTTACTACCTGAAACCTAGAAAGTATGTTGAGTAGATGTAAAGAAACAGCTACAAGCATAGCTGGAAGTTTATTTGGTTTGAGTATCACCAGGTTCAACCTTCACTAGCATTCATGATCTGTTACCATCTTTTTTTTTTTTTTTTTTTTTTTTTTTTTTAAGTTTTCTACTATTTTGACATCATGCATTACACCCATATGACAGCATAGGCTTTCAGCTATGGTAAGATACATATCTATGTTACACCAAGAGTTGTAGACCATTGTGATATCAGAGGTAATTCAACCAAATCATTACCCTTACTCCACAGTTTATCTGCATACATCAATTCCATTGCTTGTCTGAGGGAGACTGCACAGATGTTGAATTACTTGCCCAACTGCCATACCCATTCAGCCACCAGTGAATGCAATAACATTTTGTGAGGAAGCCTTTCATGTATTCATGTATTCTCTTTTTCACTTTGCATTGCCCTGCTGATGCAATTGCTAAGGCTTTTCTCTCCTTCAATCATCACAAGAGACAAAAGCAAACAGGAAAGAATTTATTTAAGTCTTAGGACAAACCTGTAAGATACAACTAGTAAATCATAGAATCATAGGGCTGGAAGGGACCTCTTGAGGTCATCTAGTCCAACCCCCTGCTAAAAACAGGACCACTCCCACTAAATCATCCCAGCCAGGGTTTGTCTAACCGGGCCTTAAATATCTCCAAAGATGGAGATTCCACCAGGTGACCCATTCCAATGCTTCACCACCCTCCTAGTGAGAAAGATTTTCCTAATATCCAACCTCGACCTCCCCAGCTGTAATTTGAAACCATTGCTCCTTCTTCTGTCCTCTGTTACCACTGAGAACAGCCTACCTCCCTCCTCTTTGGAGCATCCCTTCAAGTAATTGAAGGTTCCTATCAAATCTCCCCTCACTCTTCTCTTCTGCAGACTAAATAAGCCTACTTCCTTCAGTCTCTACTCATACGTCATGTGCCCCAGCCCCATAATCATTTTTGCTGCCGTCTGCTGGGCTCTTTCTAATTTGTCCACATCCTTTCTGTAGTGGGGAGCCCAAAACTGGACACAGTAATCCAGATGCCGCCTCACCAGTTCTGAATAGAGGGGAAGAATCACACCCCTCGATCTGCTGGCAGCACTCCTACTGATGCAGCCCAATATGCCATTGGCCTTTTTGGCAACAAGGGCACACTGTTGGCTCATATCCAGCTTCCCGTCCACCATAACCCCCAGGTCCTTTCCTATAGTGCTGCTACTTAGCTGATCACTCCCCAGCCTGTAACAGTGCATGGGATTTTTCCGTCCTACGTGCAGGACTTTGCACTTGTCCTTGTTGAACCTCATGAGGTTTCTTTCGGTCCAGTTTTCCAATTTGTCTAAGTCTCCCTGGATCCTGTCCCTGCCCTCCAGTGTGTCTACCATTCCCCCCAGCTTGGTATCATCCGTGAACTTACTAAGCACGCAGTCTATACCATCATCAAGATCATTAATGAAGATGTTGAACAGAACTGGCCCCAGACCTCTGGGGCACGCCACTCTTTACCAGTTGCTGACTAGACATCGAGGCATTGATTCCTACCCGCTGAGCTCGATGATCTAGGCACCTTACGGTCCACTCATCCAACCATACTTGCTTAACGTGCTGACGAGAATGCTGTGGGAAACTGTATCAAAAGCCTTGCTAAAGTCGAGGTATATCATGTCAACGGCTCTTCCCACATCCACAAATCCAGTCATCTCATCATAGAAGGCAATCAGGTTGGTCAGGCACGATTTGCCCTTGGTGAATCCATATTGACTGTTCCTGATCACACTATTTTCCTCCAAGTGTTTCAGGAAGAATTCTTTGAGGACCTGCTCCATGATTTTTCCAGGGATTGAGGTGAGGCTGACTGGTCTGTAGTTCCCCGGATCCTCCTTTTTCCCTTTCTTGAAGATAGGTACTATATTTGCCTTTTTCCAATCCTCCGGGACCTCCCCCGTTCGCCACGAGTTCTCAAAGATAATGGCCAGCGGCTCCGAAATCACTTTGGCCAACTCCCTCAGCACCCTCAAATGCAGTTCATCCTGCCCCATAGACTTGTGCATATCCAACTTCTTTAAGTATTCCCTATCCTGACCTTCCATCACCAAGGGCTGCTCTTCTTTTCTCCATTCTGCGTTACCCAGCGTAGTAGCCTGGGAGCTGGCCCTCCCTGTGAAGACTGAAGTAAAAAAAGCATTGAGTACTTCAGCCTTTTCCGCATCATCCACCACAAGGATACCTGCCTCATTCAGTAAGGGACCCACAATGCTACTATATTCATTTTCAATTTGGTAAACTGAGGCAGAGAGTGCTGAAGAATCTGTTTATAGATACACAGTTAGTCAGTGAAAGAGCTGGGATTAGTAGAACACAGATGTTTGCAATTACCAATTCCCATTCACTAGCCTTTAAATCATACTTCCTCACATTTTCTCTTCTCAGGGTGTCATAAATGCAACTCTGGGACTGTGAGAAATCCTTGGTGGATGGTGTGCAGTTTTGTTTTCCTCCTGCTGAACATTCTATTAAAACAAAGACACTCTTTCTCAAAACAGAGAGAGAGAGAGAGAGAGAGAGGGCGGGGGGAGAATATTCACTATGGTAAATGAAGTATGTTATTCCATTTGTAGTACTGAGTAAAAAGCTTTCCTTTCCTTTCTTTTGATCTGCACCACATGAGGCAATATGCTTAATCATACCACATTTACCATTTAAAAAAACAGAACCAAAAACAGTCCTGTGGCACCTTAAAGACTAATACATTTCTTCAGGCTTATGCTTCCATGGTCTGCAACGAAAAGCCCATGAGAGCTTAGGCCGGAAGAAATTTGTTAATCTTTAAAGTGTCACTGGACTTTCATTGTTTTTCCTTTATACAGACCAACATGGCAACCCCTCTGGAACTTGTTACCATAGATATTAAAAACACAAAATTTGGTTTGCGTCAGTGAATGTGAGTCCAGTCTGAAAAGTGACTGGAAGCATCCATTTCCATGTTTATTATTTTTTAGTGCCTATTATTTAAATAAGTTCCAAAGGGGTAGCTGTGTTAGTCTATTGCAGAAAAACAAACAGAGTCCTGTGGCACTTTTAAACACAGATTTATTTATCGCATGAAGTGGGATTTTCTCCCACAAAAGCTCATGTGATAAATAAATCTGGTAGTCTTTAAAAGTTTCACAGGACTCTGTTTGTTATTATTTAAATAAAACATTCTTTTTCCCTAACTGGCAGCCCTGCAAACTCAGCCTTGATTCTTAGCATTATTGTGCTGAATCCTAGTTTGGGTTCAAATTTTAAATAGTCCAAAGTGAATGAAAAGAGAGGATACATTGCTGCCTAGGAACTTTACTAAGATCATATGTATATGTAGTGTCAGTAGAACATTAGCCAACCAATAAAAGATTTACAACAAAATACAGTGTGTGTTCACGCACACACGCATGCACGCACCTGTGAGTGTTTGTGCTCAAATATGCTCTAACAAAGTACATGTTTAACCCTTATAACATTCACAAACACCAGAGGATTTTTACCAGATGACGGAAAAGCATGTCTTTCTCAACTTATGAATAATATCGCTACCAAATACAAAGCTTCTACTATTTATCATTGACGTGCAAGAGCTGTTTAATTCTTTTATACAACAGGAAAAGTGTTTTTATTTGTATTATTTTTCCCCACTACTTTCATTCTTAAAAATGATCAAAGTGTTTTGACTCAAACTTAAAATAAATTCAGACTTAAGACAAAACTTGCCAAATTCCATTGAGAAAGTTAAGAAACTGACAAGTTATAGGCAACTAAAAATGATGTCTTAGAATTCAACTTAATCATTCTGAAAAGATCATCAAGATATTCAGTCAAAAACTCTGGGCTTGAGGGTGGCTATAATCAATGTTTTTAGACTATTTAAAATCCTGATTTTGAAGTCAGCCCTTCTATGCCAGTTTTGAGACAGGACCAACATTTAATTGCCAAGTTATAAACCTCTGAAATGGTTTCTGAGGAAAACTTCGACAGATGCTGCACTGCAGCTGTGTTAATGTGTGCTTCTGCACTTTCTGGCAAGGAACAAGAGGGAGGTGGGGGGAATCATTTTGTCCTGAGGCTGCCATTAGAAAGTAGATAATCTATCTGCAGGATTTTTTTGTTGTTGTTGTTATTCCATCATTCAGATTTAAAATTCTCATATTTTACTTTTGTTAGAAGTAATAAATGTCTTTATACTATATATGTCTAGAATATTATTTACTTTAAGGCTGATAAATCTCTGCCTCTCTTTTGCAGACACACAAGTGCATTGTTGAAGTGAGACACTGTCACCAACTTACTGCAGGAAAGGGAGCACTAAATGAAGCAAGACATAAAATTCTGGCAATAATTAGATGGGATTGCTGAAGTAGCAAACAAAATGGCTGATTTCAATGGACTCCAAAGTATCCACAGCTACAGTAACACCAAGATGTCTCTTCCTGGAAGTGTCAGATCAGGGAATCATTCAACTTTAAAGATGGAGAACTTTTAGTATGAAAAAAATAAAAATTCTATCACTGCTAAACTCTCCTTTATAATGGATTACATGCTTGGAAAGTGGTTCACAGTCAGCATTTCTAACATACAGGTAGTCATCCATATTCCTCACAACAGATAGCCTAGAATAGGATAGCCCAGGGCTCGGCAACCCCCGGCGTACGTGCCAAAGTTGGCAGGCGGGCAAAACGTGAGTGGCGCACGGCACCACTCAGGCCCCCGCTGGCCCCGTGCCCCCAGCGCAGGCTGGGACCACAAGGGCCACGTGCCGCAGCTCCAGGTCCCTGCTTGCCACACTTCCCCATTGGAGAGTGCAGCCAGCAGGGAAACAGAAGCAGCAGCGTGAGGCTCATCGCCCCTGTTGGCCCCATCCCCTGCTGGGCAGGGCTGCTGGAGGGGAGGGGGCGGGTCAGCCTGCCCAGAGCCGCCGCTGCCGGCAGCAGTAGGACGGCAGGAGCCGGCCCCAGCCATGGCCGGCAAGAGGGCAGGTCAGCCTGCCTAGACCCACCACTGCTAGCAGGAGTCAGCCCTGGGGCCGGAGCCATCACCCACAAGTGGGCGGCCTCTGATTTCTGGCCAGGGCCGGCTCCCACTGGAGGGCGCCTCTGGTTCCCGGCCCTGTGTCTGACTTCTGCCAGCATTGGTGGTTCCAGGCGAGCCGAGCAGACCCACCCTCTTGCTGGCCGTAGCCAGGGCCAGCTCCTGCCGGCAGCGGCAGCTCTGGGCAGACTGACCTGCCCTCCTCCCCTCCAGCAGCCCTGCTTCCCAGTAGGGGGCAGGGCCAGCAGGGGCCATCAGCTGCCAGCAGGAGCCGGGGCCGGGAACTAGAGGCCGCCCACTAGCAGGTGCTGGCCCCGGCCCCAGCCAGGAACTGGAGGCCGCCAGCCCTTTTGGCCCTGCCCTTGTCACCTGCTGAGGTTGCAGTTGATAGGGCTGGCATGGGGGTCGGCAAAGGTTGCCGACCCCTGGGATAGCAGCTCTGATGGCCAGCTTCTAATGTTCAAGAATAACAGAAGGTTGCACTCTGATATTATGTTGTCCAATAGCTGTTAGAGCAGAGGAAGATTTGTCTTGGTGAGCAGTCAGTCAGTCAGTCTCAGAGTGGAGTAGGTAAGAATCACACTCACAATTAAACACTGAAAACAGAATAAGGACAATGTAAAGAGATGAGCCACAATTCTTGGACAAGATCCACCAAAACTGCATCGTGCAATATCTGCACTTACTTAAAGAGGACAGTATTGCAGAGTGCTTTACAGCATGAGATAATCTCACCACATAGCTCGTAGCCAAATGGGAAATGTAACTATGACTGTGACCCCTTCTCCATAACTATTTTAATGGCATAATTGCCAGGATTTATAAAAATGTTGAGCCAAAATCATCTCTAGCGTACGTCCATTTAAGCCAAGATTTTAATTTGATCCTTTGTTGCCTTGGAAAAAGCAGTTCTAACAACATCCTTGCTAGAATTTTGAAATTCCTTGAGAAAAATAGGGAAATTGTTTTTTAACAAAATGTTTTCCTCAAAGAAAAAAATTCCCATTTTTGACTGGCTCTAATCCTTTGACTGACAGAGTAGATTTAGTGCATGTTATTTCTCTGGACAGGCAAAACGATTTAACAAATCATTTGCTGAAATCTCAAATCAGACACATTTTAAAGGTTCAAAAATGCTTGCATCATAAAGTAATTTCCAGTCACACTTTATTCTAAGGATATTCTGATACATAGTTTATAAAGTGGTGATAAATGACCAATCAACATTATAGAGAATCATAAAATCATAGAACCATAGGGTTGGAAGTGACCTCATGAGGTCATCTAGTCCAACCCCCTGTTAAAAGCAGGACCACTCCCACTAAATCATCCAAGCCAGGGTTTTGTCTAACCGAACCTTAAATATCTCCAAAGATGGAGATTCCACCACCTCCCTAAGTAACCCATTCCAATGCTTCACCACCCTCCTAGTGAGAAAGATTTTCCTAATGTCCAACCTCGACCTCCCCAGCTGTAATTTGAAACCATTGCTCCTTCTTCTGTCTTCTGTTACCACCGAGAACAACCTAGCTCCCTCCTCTTTGGAGCATCCCTTTAAGTAGTTGAAGGTTGCTATCAAATCCCCCCTCACTCTTTTCTTCTGCAGAATAAATAAGCCTACTTCCTTCAGTCTCTCCTCGTAAATCATGTGCCCCAGTCTCCTAATCATTTTCGCTGCCCTCCACTGAACTCTTTCTAATTTGTCCACATCCTTTCTGTAGTGGGGAGCCCAAAACTGGATACAGTATTCCAGATGCGGCCTCACCAGTGCCAAATAGAGGGGAATTATCACATCCCTCGATCTGCTGGCAACACTCCTACTGATGCAGCCCAATATGCCATTGGCCTTTTTGGCAACAAGGGCACACTGTTGGCTCATATCCAGCTTCCCGTCCACCATAACCCCCAGGTCCTTTTCTATAGTGCTGCTACTTAGCCGATCGCTCCCCAGCCTGTAGCAGTGCATGGGATTTTTCCGTCCTAAGTACAGGACTTTGCACTTGTTCTTGTTGAACCTCATGAGGTTTCTTTTGGCCCAATGTTCCAATTTGTCTAAGACTCCCTGGATCCTATCCCTGCCCTCCAGTGTGCCTACCATTCCCCTCAGCTTGGTGCCATCCACGAAGTTACTGAGCGTGCAAATCTATCCCATCATCCAGATCATTAATGAAGATGTTGAACAGAACCGACCCCAGGACAGACCCCTGGGGCACTCCACTCATTAGTGGTTGCTGACTAGACATCGAGCCATTGATTCCTACCCGCTGAGCCCGGTGATCTAGCCATTTTTCTATCCACCTTACAGTCCTCTCATCAAACCCATACTTCCTTAACTTGCTGACGAGAATGCTGTGGGAAACCGTATCAAAAGCCTTGCTATGGTCGAGGTATACCACGTCAACGGCTCTTCCCACATCCACAAATCCAGTCATCTCGTCATAGAAGGCAATCATGTTGGTCAGGCACGATTTGTCCTTGGTGAATCCATGTTGACTGTTCCTGATCACTCTATTTTCCTCCAAGTGTTTCAGGATGGATTCTTTGAGGACCTGCTCCATGATTTTTCCAGGGATTGAGGTGAGGCTCACCGGTCTGTAGTTCCCCAGATCTTCCTTTTTCCCTTTCTTGAAGATAGGTACTATATTTGCCTTTTTCCAATCCTCCGGGACCTCCCCCATTGGCCACCAGTTTTCAAAGATAATGGCCAGCAGGTCCGCAATCACTTCGGCCAATTTCCTCAGCACCCTCGTATGCAGTTCATCCAGCCCCATAGACTTGTGCATATCCAACTTCTTTAAGTAGTCTCTAACCTGACCTTCCATCACCGAGGACCACTCTTCTTTTTTCCCTTCTGTGTTACCCAGCATAGTAGCCTGGGAGCTGGCCCTCCGTGTGAAGACTAAAGTAAAAAAAGCATGGAGTACTTCAGCCTTTTCTGCATCATCCACCATGAGGATACCTGACTCATTCAGTAAGGGACCCACACCATCCCTGATCCTCTTCTTGTTACTGACATACTTGTAGAACCCCTTTCTGCTATCCTTTACATCCCTTGCTAGCTGCAACTCCAATTGTCCTTTGGCCTTTCTGATTTTATCCCTGCAGTCCCGAGCAATATCTTTATATGCCTTCCTTGTCACCTGTCCAAGCTTCCATTTCTTGTAAGTTTCCCTTTTATGTTTCACCTCATCGCAGAGTTCTTTGCTAAGCCATGCAGGGCCCCTTCCACATTTGCTGTTCTTTCTGCACATTGGAATGGTATCTTCTTGTGCCTTTAACAGGGTTTCTTTAATATATATATACACCCATGTAATATATTACACCCATGAGGAATATGTGTTAGAGATGGTTATAAGCACATCAATGGAAGGGGTTATAGATCTTATAAGACATTGTTACAAGCAATCTATTTATCTGTTGGACTATGATTAAAGATAACATAGCAGAAAGCAAAAGCCTGGAACAAGAGGCCTAGTAGAAAAGGCTAGTTATGTGGCCTAAGGTTAGTGGAACAGACTAAGACAGAAGACCTGAACTGAAAGAATGCTCAAGTTAGCGGGAATCAGCCTGTATGACCTCACAGAAACTGGCCAGAAGTAAGCTGATACTTTAGTAATAGGCACAAGAGTGGGAAAGTATGCCACAAAGGTAGGAGGTGCCAGATTGGCCTAGCGTCAGAGAGATAAAAAGAAAGGCCTGAACTGCCCAGTGTAAGGGTAGGAGTAATACTGGATAAACCACAGAATGTTATCTTGTTGGATGAAAATGTCTTTTAGTAATGATTTATGAAGATATTTGACCAAAAAGGGTAATAAATGGTGTCAAAGAGACTGAGCAGATGGTCCAGGCAGTGTATAAAAGAGGGAGTCTGAGAGACCAGTTTTGTGCAGCTGAGGGGGTGACAGAGAGTTCTGCCATCTGTTGAGCCATTCTGTTGCCTTGCAAGCACAAATGCTGTCAGTGTACCTATTGATATAAGGTCAAGTACCCTTGTGCTACGTTGCAACAAAGCTTAGTCTGGCACCTTCACTTCTACAAAGATCCGTGGTCATGTCGATTTCCTTGATGGTGGACTGTTATCTCAGATTAACTGTGCAAAGTTGAGAACAATTAGACAAGTAGAAATATCACTAACATTAAGGGCATACCTTGGCTTTGGCCAACCAAGCTAACTGAGTTCTCACTCTCTGTCCAAGCCAGGCTTCAGACAACTGAGCAAATGGCATCCCCATCAGGGGCGTCGCTGGTGCTGGGCCCACGGGGCTAATGCCTGATTGTTTTGCCCTAAGCCTCAAGCTCTAGCAGCCTCCCCGCCTGCATTAGCCAAGCTAAACAAAGGGAGACTGCTCTGTTCAGTGAGTGCTCACACGCTGGGAGCTGGAGGTGGGGTATTTTTAAATCCCCTGCAGGCTGCCGGCGGGAAATGTAAAAGGCTCCCTGGCCCTTGGCCAGGGAGCAGCTTCCAGCAACTGTGGGTTGGGTCCTTCTTTGGCTCCAAGGGTGAGTGGGGAGAGGAGGGGACTGGAGCCAGCGAGGGGCTACTGGAGGTGGGTGGAGGGAGAGGGAGGAAGAGAAACAGAGCCAGGGGATCAGCAGTTGCTAGGGGAGATTGGGGTGCCAGGGAAGAGGACTCAATCAGAGGAGGACTGGAGACAGGATTGGGAGAGGAGAAAGCAGAGCAACTCCCAATGCAGCCTCCCAGCTATCACCAGTTCCAGCTCCAGTCTCCTAAATCCACTGGTGTAAATGCCATGGGAAGAGGGGAAAAAAGCCCTTAAGAGGGGTTGTGTGGTTTTGTTTTGTTTTGTTTAGCCCACTAAACATTTTTCCCCTTGTAGGCAAATTCTACAATTTATCAGGCTCCTGTCTTTGTCTTTTTTTTTTTTTTTTTAAATTCCGGCTGTCTTGAAGTTGATTAGAAAGCCTTACACCTGGATGGGAGGGCACTTAAAAATGACTTGCAAAAAAAGTAAAGTGTTTGTTACCTATTTTGCAAGTCATTGCTATCTGGAAGTCAGTGTACTGAAATTCCAAAGGGGTAGCCGAGTTAGTCTATTGTAGAAACTTTAACCCTTTCCTACCTGACCCGTCTGAGCTTCCAGGGTGGGGGGGGGGGGGTGCGCTTTTACCATTTTCAGGAGGGAGCAGTGTCTGAGTAGTAAACACTAGCAGAGGCAATGTTCAGTGGGTCCCTCTGTGCTCCCTGAGGTGCAGCCAAAATGCCACTGTACCTGGAGTCCCTGAACCCCAATCCTGCCTGTGGTGGGTTCCTACCACTCCCCAGCCTTCCCCATCTCTCCCCACAATGTGTCCCAATGAATGACATTAAGATATAATGATGTCATTGTATTGTTTATGTTGTTTTTAGTAATGTCAGTAAAAAGTTTACCATGACGGTTTAAAAAAAAAAATCAACTTCAGCTTTTCATATCAGTAAAAACTAAAATGCAAAGTTGGCAACCCCAGGTCACTGTTTCCAAATGAGAAAATGTTGGGCTGATCAAGGAATGGGGATACTTTGTGGTAGTGATGGACAGATTGGGGGCAGCATTGTAGGGCTGGCCTTCCCAGATGGATGAGGTATCTGAAGGAAGGGAACAAGGTAAAGGCTAATGGCGGAGGGGGGGGGGGAGGAATGGGAGAGTTTAATTTGAGGGTCTCTGGAGGAAGATGGGGAGAGGGCTGTACGGGAACCTGTAAGGAAGGATAGGCTTTTGTATTTAATGGTGGAAGAGAAGTGTTGGTTATTGGAAAATAGAGTCGTGAGAGGAAACTTGGGGATTAGGGTACATGTAGGGCTGAAATATATGCTTCCCTATGTCATACACAGGAGTCTGTGGGGGAGGGAGTAAATGAGAACTGGGAGTGAGGGGTTTCATGTAGGGTGAGAGGGAAGTAGAGGTAGCTGGGGGGGAGGGAGACTGGGCAGGGAGGCTGGACCTGATTCAAATGGGCTGTGTTATGGGAGGATGTTTCTAGGATATCTATGGGACTGATGAGGTGGTCCACACCAGCAAGAGAGTACATAAAAAGTCTGGATGGCTGGGATTTATCATGGGGTATAAGGGGAAGATGTATGGGGTGCAGGCGATGGGGTGGTATATCACAGTGTCTCTGGGATGTATCTAAGTAACCTGGAAATGCAGTGGGAGCAGAAGTATTTGGGGGTTGCTGTGGCATCTGCTCCTGGGGGGAATACAGTGGGGGATGCCAGATGCCCAGTCTAGGTGGTGTTAGGGGTGCGCTGGAATTGGAAGCCTGGCATGGGCTTTGGGTAGCATGTAGCAGCCCTTTCCACTTTGATAGAGAAGCTGGGAGGGGGCAGCTTGTGGGAAAGTTGTGGGGCAGAGTTCTGAAGCCGGGCAAGGTGGGG
>ML688284.1:169879-189105 GCA_007922175.1 Pelusios castaneus | reverse complement strand
CCCCCCAGCTCCACACCCCGTCACCTGCCCCCCAGTCCCTCATCAGCACCCCCCAGCTCCCTGCCCCCATTACCTGCCCCCACTCCCTCCACAGTGCCCCCATCACCGGCCCCCACCCCTCCTCAGCGCCCCTCAGCGCCCCCCAGCTCCCCACCCCCTCTAACCCTGCCTCTCTCCTTGTCCCCCCCACCCCTCTCCAGGCCTCCCTCCAGCCCCTTCCCAGCCCCCTTACCTGGCCGGAGGCTTGGAGCTGCAGGGACAGCAGGCAGAGCTGCTTCTCAGCCAGGCCGCTCCCACCCTGAGCAAGCTCTCTCTGAGCATGCTCAGAGCGGGGGATTTGAATCTCCCCAGCCTGGCCTCAGCAAGACGGGGATTCAGCTGCTGCGCGCGCAGCTGCGTCCCCGCCGTGTATATATACATCTCTCGTTTAGATATATAGATTAAGCTTCCTTAATTCGAACTAACTTGCCAGTGTAGACATAGCCAAGGTGCCTTCCAGTCTTGCATTTCTATGATTAACCATTTATTAAGACATCCGTTCATCATTTACTAATCCTTTGTAAGGATTCATAAATGTACCCTTAAAGTAAAGTGTGACCATTTTTCCATATTTCATTCTACCTGTGAACTTTGGTTTTGTTTAGAACCAGAATTAGAAATGCCAAAAATGCCTGGAGAAAGGCTCACAAAATGTATAGCTCAGTTCTGCAAACCCAAGAGGTTCAGACTGTTTGTTTGGATAAATGACTGAAATTTAGGGAGCTTATTCTTTAAACCAAACTTTTAAGATTCTTATTTCCACTAATTTTCCAAGTCTCTTTTACTCATCCATAGATTTTTACACTAATTCCTCAACAAAAATCATTGCACCAACTAAATCTACCTTAGGGCTTTGCAATGCATTATGAGAATGCATTCATCTCCTATATACATGAACTTTCAAATACATCACAGTTTCAAAGCAGCTTGTGAAAGTCAGACTCTCAGAGATACAGATAATACTGATTGCGGGACCATACCACTATCCACAGCATGAAGAGCAAGACACCCTCGGCTGCTCATCTAATTCAATGGGAACATGAGAGGGTTTCCCACCATTTCACAGAAGGACTGCAAAACTACATCCTGATCTGCTCTGTTATTGTGTGCTCAGAAGAGAAGATAATCATTTTTATTAGGGGGTAACAATAGCAAAATCCATTGCAAATTACTAACTGTGAACGCTGTTACGCTGGAATGACCATGTAATAATTGAATCCTTTCTAGCTCTGCTGGTTTGTGTCATCACAATGATTCATCTGTACTTCTTTAAAATGTGATTTTATTGAAAAAAGCACTGTGGTATTTGGGGGCATAAAAGACACTATACAATACAAGATATTAATATTTTTTTAAAAGCACACATGCAGGGCTTTCACCTGATCTCATTGAAGTCAGTGGGATTTTTGCCAGACTCCAATGGGACAGGAATGAAGTCCATAGCAAGTAGAGAGTGAGCAAGGAAACATCTCTTGCTGCTACCAGAGGTTTAACGTTACTTTTAATTTAAACTCTGATCTTGTGTCTGTGACCTGTCTGTGCCTAGGGTAGACCACCTGAAAATACCAAGGTCATGGCAGGCTGCAAAAGAAGAGCAGATTCTCCCACTATAGAGGGTAACACTTAAGTTAGACTTCCCCACCTGCTACAAATAGTGCTTCTGATTCCCCACACTAGTAATCAAGAAACTAAAACAAGAAATACGCAGCCCCCTTTACTGCATTTCAGCCTCTGACTTCCAATCAGCCACTAGGTACAGTTAAAGGAAAAGTTATTAAAACTCTATGCTGTTTATCAAAAAGGTTCTCCTGAACCCAAGGGGTCAGCCACGTTGCCAAATCAATATAAGTTTGTATCTTACCAAAAATACCACATTACCAGCCAATCCTTTTGTAATGAACACTAAAGATTTATTATAAAGGGGGAAAAAACAAACTACAAGAGAAATGTTTAGTGATTAAAGCAACCAGATACCTACAAATGATTTGAAAATCTCTGTATATGAGGTTTTCAGTAGAACTATGGAGTTTGCAGATTTGGATAGTCCCTCTGGTAAACATCCAGTACCTGGATGGGTCTCCGTCCTCTGCGTCACAGCTTCATTTATAGATGAGTTGATTCCAGAGATAAGTAGACGTTGAGGGCTGAAGGCTAAAGACTGATTGAAAACAATATGGATGTAGTTCAGATGTCTTTTATGTGCCTTTGCCATGATGCTTAGTTGTGGAAATTCACAGAAATAAGATAGAGTCCAGGTTCACATGAGTAAATCCTGGTGATTCATAAGGTGTAGCCCCTTGGCTCCATCCCTGGGCTTATTGTATCTTTGAGTGCCCTTAATGGGCCATTAAGCAGCTAGTTTTGCTGCCATCCTGCCTAGATTGTCGCCCAGAAACACAGCACAGTTGAACTACAAGTATGTTAAACATATTAGTAACTTCCAATATAGATACGCTACATACATATAAACAACATCATCAGACTTAGCAAATTATAACATTTCTAATGGTACCTAACATGGCCTACCTCATATGAATTATTTTAATATTGAAATATTTATGTTAGATACTATCATAAATGGTCCCCTTAATCCAGCCAGTGTCACAGTAGCGCACGCACACACACACACACACACACACAAAATCAAATGAAAGTCTCCATAAATTCAGCAAATGAAAAGCTAGAATACTGAACTCTCAAAAGAGATGCCTTTGGTATGACTGTCTTTCAAAATGTAAGATACATATTAGAAGAGTGAAGACAGTCATTTGCTTAAGGAGCAAGCCTGGAAGTAAGGAAACTTAGGTTCATAGTTCTTCTTTCTTCCTTATGTGACCCTGAAGTGGTCGCTTAGGCCCTCTATGACATTGATGTACATCCTAGGGGTACATGAAGGTCTTCCCAGGGTACATCTATAGATCTAAGTATTTGTCTAATTCTACAACAAGCTGCATAAAAAACCACTAAGAAAGTCAGTATAAGCTAAACTTTCACACAGACAATGACTTGTTTATACTGGCCTATGTACTATACAGTGAAATGTAAATATATTATTTATATTCTAATTCATTTATTTTATAATTATATGATAAAAATGAGAAGTAAGCATTTTTTCATTCAGATGTGCTGTGACACTTTTGTATTTTTTATGTCTGATTTTTTTAAGTAAGTAGTTGTGTAACCTTCAGGTGGGCTGGAATTAATTCAGTTACCCCCTTCAGTGCCTAACAGAAAGAAACCCCAACTCATATAGAGAAGCAGCTGGAGATCCAGGATTCAATCTTTAAGGGACTCACAGCGAAGACTGCTCAGAGTTACCTTCCCCACATTAAAGTATTACTGAGAACAAACATAACAATGAACTTTATAAACTACTAACTTAATAAATCTTATCATAAGAAAACAAAATGAATTTAAACAGAACAGTCCTCACAGAAACATTGTGAGAACGATACCCAAGAGTCCCAGGCTATGTCTACACTTGCACTTTTAAGTTGACTTAGTGAGTCTACACTTAAAATTAAAGTCGACTTAAAGGGGAACTTACAAAGTCGACTTAGAGCGTCCACACTGGATGCCTAGGTCAACTTCTAGGGGCTAGGGAGACTTTGGGCAGGTCCACGGTGGCGGGGGGGGGAACCCCTTGTGTGCAATGGAGCGAAGGGGGACAGGGACCCTGGCAGGGCATGTGGGCAGGGTGTGATGCTGTCTGGATTTAGGGAAGCATTTATGATATTATTTTCTATCCATATATCCTAAATGCTATAATCCATAGGAGCTATGTCATGTTTGGTATCAATAGAAAGATAGTAATTTGCTGGGAATGATTATATAGTTTATGTCTAGGAATTGTATTTGGATTAGAAGTTAGTTTAGTTAGGAATTCGGTGTTATATCTATACTTTAACTTGTGTGATTTTATGGAAAGGTCTTAGAGAGGCGGCTGTGTAAAACCATTGTCTCCTTAATGTTAAGGAATGTGCCAGCTCCAATAGGCCCAGGGAGTATCTTGATGAGCCATTAAGGACACAATGGTTGTATTCCTTATGACCTTACTGTTAGCAGAACTAACAAGGAACAGTACAGTGCCTCCTTCCCCACTGTTTGTGCCTCCTTCCCCATTGTTGAGAGATTGAATGCTCCTGATAACAGAAGTTTATAAACATGTGTGAATAGACAAGACAAAAGCATTGCACAGTGACAGCATTACAACTTGTCTGCTGTCTTGTAGCGTAAACCCCAATTGTCTTCAACGTGTGATTTGTCACATAAACAAATACCTCATTGACCTTAGGCTACAGAGAAACAAAACCCTACAAAGCTATACAGTGCACACTCAGAATAGGAACAATCCCCTTTACCTTCACAAACATTATGGAGTGTGCAGCAGATGATTATACAAATGGCTTTAACCATATTAGCATATCCAGCCAGTTTCACAGGAAGTGCCAAAGAGATTTCAGCCTACCAAATGCACACTCCATGACCATTCTGCAGCTACTGAACCTGCAACTGAATTCCTTCTTTCCTAGAGTTATTTATATTGGGATACAGTTTCAGGAGGCAAGTTAGGTATGCAGGATCCCCC
Organism: Pelusios castaneus; assembly: GCA_007922175.1. Taxonomy (NCBI): domain Eukaryota; kingdom Metazoa; phylum Chordata; order Testudines; family Pelomedusidae; genus Pelusios; species Pelusios castaneus. The sequence goes on along the minus strand of ML688284.1, from coordinate 184,478 downwards.
AGAAGAACAGTGGCAATGATACACTGTACAGAACAATATAGATTTTAGGGAATGAAGTCCCTTCTTGCCTCTTCAAGTACAGTCCCCCTCAGCACATCACGAACCTCCTATGTTTCCCACATATGAGTCATGTGACTAGGTACATGTCCTCCCCCCATCCCAACGCCAGCATCTACCAACAAAAATAAAAGTTGTCACCTGTACCACCTTTGCCCTGCAGTCCAATGTGCACATGCAGTAGCAGCTGCCCCCATCTGAAATTTGTTCAGTGGCCTCCAGCATGAGAAAAAAATTGCAAAGTGATCCGTCGCACTAAAAGGTTGGAAGTCTTTGTTCTACAGGAACTACCAATTGTTTGCAGATCAGTCTGCACCAAATATTGGCAATGAAGCAACTGAGCAACCACTGGAATGTTTTTAATAAAACACTAGTGGGAGAAGATTTATTTAGAAATAAACACAGGAAACTCTTGAAAAAAAGAGTCTTCACATCAAATGCTGACACTAAGGAAACTTTTGTATTGTTATATCTGGTAGGAAATCCTCTGGTATGCTTGCAACATGTATAGCACAATGTTGTAGGTTTTCTAAACCTATATCTGGGATACGGAGACCCCTTTGGGGGCCAAAATACTAGTAACAAACTTTGAGGGGCATAAGGAATTCCTCGGCATCTGTGTTATTAACAGAAGGATTGTCTGGATTCCCAAACCCTTTGGGAATCTGATTTGCCTGTGTGTTTGTCCATTGAAGTAATGGAGACATTCTATGCAAATATAAACTTTTATATTATTCTCAGATTATAAATAATTTATATCTCTTTTAAAGCCGCTGTAGTAAAGGACTACAAAAAAGACAAGGACCCACCGAAAGATTGTGTATTTAATTCCACCACTGTCAAGTTATAATACTAACCATTTCCAACAGTGCTGATTGACAGATGATCTTTCATTTGGGGAACTTTGGATGATCTACCAGAGGTTTTTTTTAATGATGATTGACATTCGTATTCTATTACTAATAGTTGGGTTTTAAAGGCTGTCTCAAGATCTTAGAAAAATATGCCAGATGGTGTTTTGTTTGCAAGGAAATAAAAAGTTGCTAAGAATGCCTCTGTACCATATTAATTGGGAATTGATCAGATACTCAAGATCATCTCCTTACTCATTATATAAGAAAATGTTACTGTACTGTTTAAGAAATATCCCTACTTGCTTTTGCTAAGGAAATTTGTGTTTGATTATTGTAAGAACTATTGATTTTTCTGGTTATTGATTAAAATGCAACAGCAGCGAGCAAGAGGCTATTTCTAATTTGTTTGTTTTTTAATCTTCAAATCTTTTTTCTCTTGTGTAGATAAATGAAGATGCAGTTTTGAAAAGTGTAAAAAATGGGATAGATGACCAGAACATACATGTTCCCTAGATAGCTGAGTTATCCACACATGCGTTCAGTTTCCCTAACCCGAGAAATTCAGTCCTCCTCAAACAAAATTATGGCAAAGAAGTAAAGAAGAGAAAAGACATCTTTGGCTATGTCTACACTGGCAAGTTAGTTCGAATTAAGGAAGCTTAATTCAAACTAACTTAAGCCATGGCTACACTAGGCTTTTATTAGTTTGAATTAAGGGCTTCCTTAATTCGAACTAATAAATTCAAATATGCTATTCGAACTAAGGGTTAATCCAAACTAGTTAGTTCGAATTAACCAATGTGGCCATATTAGTTCAAAATAATTGCTTAGTTCAAACTAACCGGCCCATTGAACTCAATGCAATTCGCTAATTTGAACTAAGCAAGTGCCATGAATGGCACTTGCTTAGTTCGAACTAAATTTTGCTAGTTCAAATTAAGTTAATTCGAACTAACTAAAATTAGTTCGAATTAGTTAGTTCTAATTAACTAATTCAAACTAACTTTAGTAAGTGTAGACATAGCCTTTGTGTCTGCATCTAGGATGGTTATTATCAACACCAGGAAAGTCACAACAGGCAGCAGTTCCTGATTCCTAAAAGACTTGTAGTTGGCAGAAGTCTATGCAATAAAGACCTTCCTTTTACTGCCAAAAATAGAGCCACTTGGAAAAAGACTGAAGGATATTATGACTACAATTTCTTAGAACACATTGCCAAAGGAAATTAAGTGATGAGTCTAAATTGTAAGAAAGGCAGCAGAGAGGAAACTTCTGCATAGAATAGATACTATAATGGAGAGGACTGCTTTTTATAGATCACAAAAACTGACAAACAAGGAGTCAGTGAATCTAGTTACAACACGATTAAAAGTTGTAATATTCCCCCTTGTAACCAAGATACAAACCTGTGACTTGTTCATGGCAAACTAAGCCTCTCTAGCAGACTGGATCAGAAAATGGAATTTCCAAAGTTCCAACATTTAAAATTTGTTTTCTTTTTGAATCAGAATGAAAAGCTAAAATTTCCAATGGAACAATAATTCTGGAAATATATCTGGACCCTTCACCATGTTTCATTTTTCCACAGGTGTAGGTAGCTGGTTCATGAGCCTTGACACTTTTTGGCTTATTTCTCAAACAATCATATGAATTATGTTGCTCTCTCAAATACTAGTTCTGGTTAACTTTCATTTCTTCACACGCCTATGCATTTTTCACCAATAAAACCTCACAGAATGACTCAGAACTTTAGTTTGCAATGTGGTGGCTTGTTATTAATTCAACAGATGAAGATAGAGATAACTGATCACGTCAGAGACCAAATATTTTTCAGCCTTTGGCATTGACAGTTAAAAGATCACGTAGATTTTTATTGGAAACACTATTTTGGTGGCTTCTATAAAGAGCATTTCATCCAACCTCTGCTGTTCCACAGAAGATTAATTCATAAGGTTAGTGTGTACACACTAATGGAACATAAATGTTTATCTGAAATGTGAGTGTGATTTACTGTAGCCACTCAGGCAAGATAGCAATTAAAATAATTTGTTATTGCAATTTCCTATTCTTTATAGCAAAGGAAATCTGATGCTAGTAGCAGTTATGGAATTCCCCATCTGTACCCCCCCATCTGCCCCATCTCCATCTGCCACCATTCTAGATAATGATAAAAGAAAAATACTTTTTTTCTTGGGGGGGGGTTTATGTATAATATTATTATTCAAAGTTTTATATTGCCATGAGTGTCAATTCAGGACTGAACCTCATAGGAAATCTGATTTATTGCCATGATATTTCCAACTTCTGAAACATTAATCTTTATATGTTATGTAGCATTATATAGAAAACATATTTTAATAGTTGGAAAAAATGTACAAAATATGGAATATTTTTTTCTTCTCATTGAAATAAACTATATTGCAAATTTGATTCAATGAGCATATATGCCAAGGTGCCTGCACAGGGGATCTTTCTATTTTAACTCCAACACCATTAAGTACCATTTACAAGTTTCATTTATTTCAGTACCTTTCTACAGCTTTGCTTCTAGGAGCTACTTTAACATCCCATCTGTTCAGGATGATATAGTGCAGTTTATAGAGAATTTGATGTAAGCAGTTGCAGGTTGAACTATAGTATTTTAAAATTTCTTTTGATTAAAATTGTCAGTCATTCCAATAAAATATTTTAAAGGGACATTAATGAATTTTTTGCCCAATACATTAGCACTAAAGCGATAAATAATACAAAGCTGTAAAAAAGCTGTAAAAAATTCTGTGAGAAGCAACTAGAACATTTTTGCCCTCCCTGTCACCATGGACCTGCCCAAGATCCCCCTAGCCCCTAGAAGTCGACCTAGGCATCCAGTGTGGATGCTCTAGGTCGACTTTGTAAGTTCCCCCCTAGGTCAACTTTAAATTTAAGTGTGGACATGCTAAGTCAACTTAGCTAAAGTCGACTTAAATTTACAAGTGTAGATATAGCCAAAGAGGTTAAAGACTATGACTCCTATTGACTATATGGGAAATGTGGAGGTTCTGACTCTCTGAATAGATGCATAAAAAATAATACCTTAAATGCTTTATTATAAAATTTCTCATGTTTTTTTTTCTGTAGCCTTTTGTATTTAGTTATTATTAAATAAACATATGATAGTCTTTTGACAGTCCTTTTGCAGAAAATGACTATGCTATGAAAATCCATTAGGAGTAAGTTCAAGGGATACAAGAGGAAAAAGGCTGAGTACAACAGACATGAACATCAACAAATAAATGGTGTGGATCTTCCATATCAGATGTCTATATTTTTTCTAAAATAAAATTTGTCCCATGGTATAACCAAAGTATAATTTTAAAATCAAATGATTAAATTAGGGGAATCTATCTGACCTCTGTTTGAAGCTGCCATTTGCAACTGCAAACTTTCATTTGCATTTCTGCCTGCAGCTTACTTGTACATATAAATCTGAGAAGATGCACTTTTAACTACCTGACTGTAAATGTTAATCAGGAATTTAGAGGTGCAACCACTAAGATTTTCACCACAAGGAGGAAGACTAGATTTTAGCATGAATGAAGACATCTCATTTAATATCTGATTTACAGAGTTGGTTACAGTTTGCTTAACTTTAGTTTTTCAGAATAAGAAACATAAGGACAGACATTGAAGTTCCTACTTAGTATCCCTTATTAGAACTGATTGGAAAAACTTTGGAGAACTATATTCTTTCACAAAATGCAGTTCTGCTAAAATCAAAATACTTAATGAAAAAATATCCATTTCATCAAAATTTTGTTTGGAGGCCAAAAAAAGAGAAGATTCTAACGTTATTGAAATATCCTGTTTTTTAAAATTTTCAGAGCAAAACACTTTAAATGATATTTCAATTTTTATCTTATTCTGTATTATAAAATAAAAAAGGATAAGTTAAAACAAAATATGTTGATTAATCACATTTTTTTTTTTTTTTACATTTCTTTCATGTAGAACCTCAATATTTTCAGGTTTCATTCTGAAACAAAATGGAAAAAAAAAACCCAAAATCTCAAAATCTTTAAAGGAACGAAATTTTCAGCTCTACTCTTACCCTGTCAAAGTTTTCCCATATCATACAACTGTTGCTATTATTAAAAAAAATTGTGCTGGAGCCGTCCCCTTTTTTATAAAAGGGAAGTGAGTGAATATATAGTGACCTTATTTTTGGAACATGCTCCCCAGAGTGTCCAAACTACCCTGAACTGGTTGAGAGTTGGGCACATGAATAGATTTAATTCTTTAATAAGGGTCTGGGGCTCTGTAGGAAAATGAAAAGGACTGATATTCCTGGGGAAGGAGGATCTGTTTGGATTTAACTTTGTTATGATGGGTCATATTTTGTCCAGAAGGGACCACCATGATCATCTTGCCTGACCTCCTATAAAAAGCAGCCATAAAATTTCCTTGAATTAATTCTTATTTGAACTAGAGTATATGTCTAAGAAAAACATCCATTCTTGATTTAAAAATGGCCAGTGATGGAGAATCTATCATGACCCTTAGAAAGTTGTACTAATGGTTAACTACCCTCACTGTAAAAAAATATTAACCTTATATCCAGTCTGAATTTGTTTTGCTTCAACTTCCAGCCATTGGATCTTTTTGTATCTTTGTCTGCTAGACTGAAAAGCCCATTATCAAATCTTTGTTTCCGGTATAGATGTTTTTAGACTGTAATCAAGTCACCACTTAACTTTATCTTCCCTGTGTTAAGATGAACGGATTGATATGCTTGAATTTAAAACCCGTAACTTTAATCTTTATTTTGGAATGGGGTTTCAATAGTCACAATACATTATTTTGAGCAATAAATTGATGTTACCGAAATACTATTAAAGGCTATTTATTATGCATAGACAATATGATTAACAGAGATAAACACAGTTGCTGCCAAAAAGCCCAGAGTCTTGGTGTTTTAAGATGTCAGAGACAGAAATAACATAAAGCTCAACTTCAAATATGTATAGTACACCAACACTAGGAGCATATGAAAAGCACTCATTCAACCTGCATCCACAAATAATATTCCTCCTGAACTCATAGCCTCACTGTATTGGGCAGTCCAGTTTAAGGACTGTGGCTGCTTCCACTGGCGTTAGCTAATATCCGAAGTTCTCACAGAACAATATGAGAATCTCCTCTCTACTTAATCACACGCAAACACTCAGTTTGAGTTCTGAACCTCAGCCCTCAGAAGCTGATCACTAGACTGCTGATCAAATTTCAAGAAGATATATATGCATTTGTGAGCTGAATTCATGAAGATATCCCTATAGACCACAATGTGCTGGAGATTAATACATGCTGCCACTGGATGTCACTGATGCTCTGCTTGTATAACGTAGATACTGTAATTAATGGGAATTAAATGTAATCATTGAAGAGAAGACCCTTCCGCCCTCCTCCATACACACACAATGCACAAGTATAAAAGAAATAGACATGTGCAAGAAATAAGATCAAGTAGTACAAACTGGGTAGTTCAATGGTATTGATATCTAAGAGAATTATATGGTTCTGTCTATAAGTTGATAGTACATTACTGGGTCTTAGAGGTGTATTCTACAGTCTGAAAGGATAAAGATATTTCAATGTCTCTGTGACAGTGATCTGGCTCAAACTGGGGGTTGGGACAAAGACACTTACACTAAACCTCTATTTTCAAATGCTCTGTGTTGGTAAAAGTGGCAAATAAGAAAAACTTGTTGAGAAAGAGTTCAGGCATGCCATCATTTTATTTGAAGGATGACGAAAAGTAGAAATTCAAGAATTGCTAAATGGTTGTCAGACCCTACTATGCATAGGAATAATTGTTGCAAATATGTTGAAATACCACAGTTATGGTATATCTCATACCACAGTGATTCTGCTTTGTATTTATTTAATATTGTAAAAATATAAAAGTTTAGGAAATATGATTTTCTGATAGGTCAACATGGAGAAAACTAGGCACAATATAACAGACTGGAACTACTGCATCATATATTATATTATATTAAGAATGGCTATTGACAGATATAGAGAATTTCTAATAACGTATGTAATTAGAGTATATTTGTCAATAGAAATCTGACGTAGTAAAGGTCCAATCCTCTGAGGTTCTGAGTCCCTTAAACTCCCTCCTCTATCGTGCTTCATGGTCTCTGCTATTTTTACCTTCTTTTTCTTGCTATGCTTAAGTCTTGTAGGAAAAACAAACTATGTTGAAAGGGCAGTGTGGAGTTCTGATCCCTTTAATGTCTTACAAGCAAGGAAACTGGAGTGGGAGTTGTACAATAATCAGGTGTTCTCAGGTTGCCTGTTCCTGCAATAGTAGCTTCTACAATTAATCTACCATTTTGTATACTTCTATGGTAACAACAGGCATCCTATAACCAGCAGGGTTAGATATATCCCACTGCTTGAAACTCAGTAGTAGGCAAGTTCCAAAAGGGTAGCTGTGTTAGTCTATTGTAGAAAGACAACAGAGTCCTGTGGCACTTTTAAAGACTAACAGATATATTTATCGCATGAGCTTTGAGGGACAAAATCCCGCTTACGAAGTGGGATTTTCTCCCACGAAAGCTCATATGATAAATATATCTGTTAGTCTTTAAAAGTGCCACAGGACTCTGCTGTTTTTAGGTATAGTAGGGTCACTCTTTCAGTTCTTTTACGCCAGACTGGGAAAACAAATCAATGGTAAATAAACATAACTGAAGAGACCTTTTGGCTCTTTGCCTTCTGGAAGACGTTTATTCTCTCCCTGTTCCCTTTTTACTGGGATGGCTTTATCAAAACATTAGGAAAAATCCTTTAATTAGATGCCCATATAGTCCCAGTCCTCCCTATGTCAAGTAGTAGGTGAATAAAGTTGATCCAGTATTGAGTGCATTGCTTAGATGTTATATATTGGGGACCACAAGAATGCTGATAGATAGAAGACACACAGATATGAAAGACTTAGAGTTAAAACAACTATCAACTTGTCATCTGAAGCTAAAGTCCAGAGCTAGGGAAGATATTTTCCATTCACATTTTCTTACAATTAACACTTTATAGTATCAGCCCAAGGAAGTGGCAAAACTCTGCTACCTGTCCTACTGCTTCTATTCCATATGGTTTGCTACTAACCATGGATATGGCAGAACTAAAGAGATGGGGAAGCAGAGGAGTGGGCTTTCTTTTTGGGTGAAATTTATCATCTTCATCAAGATAACCTCTTAAACTCTACTGGTCTATTAAATGTTAGCTAGCTGCTTATCTTTTTCTGAGTGAAAGTGAAAATTAGAGATTCTTGGAGTCTAAGCAAGAGGTTGGCAACCTGAAAGATAAGAAGAGCCATTTTTAAAAATTCCTTCAATAACCAAGTGTTTTGAGAGCTACAATGGGAGTAGCCTCCTGACAGGAGGAGCTGGGAGCTGCACCAGGGTGCCTGCCACAGGGTTCCCTGATGGTACTGGGGGAGCCTGGCATGGGCATCCCCTAGTAGTGGCGGGGAGGGACCCGGAGCCAGGCTTGGGCCACCCACAGGGTCCCCCGGTAGCGGGGGGCCGAAGCCTGGAGCCACAAGGAGGTAGCCAAAGAGTCGCATGCCTCTCTGGAGCCTCAGACTGCAGACCCTTAGTGTCACCTCCTGCAAAACGCAGGTTACAGAATCCACTCAGGGGGTATGCAGAATGGAAACTAAGATATGGCAATATTTTTTTTCATTTAGAATAGGAAATAAATACAATAACTTGGATGTCATTGCCTAATAACCTCACTTTTTAATGGGAGTTCTGTATGTATAACAATACATTATAATAAAAGAACATTACTATAATTTCATTTTTCAGCAGAAAGCACTGGAAGGCCTGTCCTATGAACTATACATTTCCTGAGTTGGAAATGGCAACTATTCTCTTTTCCATGTTTGTTTTTGTCCTCTTTGCTGTGTTTGGAATCTACAGCGAAAGAACAGGTCATCACCATGGTAAGCAGAAATTTAGTGCCCTTTTAAAAAATTCACCTGCTACACTCCAGTGATATAACTCTGAAATCACTGAGTTACACCAGAGTAAGACTAAGTTATGATTAATTACCATCGTTGCTGAAAAGCTATGCCTTATTTGTAATCTGAATTTACCTAACTTCACTTCTAACCATTGGATCATATTATATCTTTTTCTGCTAGACAGATCCTTCTTACCAAATTTCTATTCCCCATGTAGATACTTGTAGACTGTAATCAAGACACCATTAATCCTCTTTCTGTTAAATGAAATAGATTGAATTCCATCTGTCTCTCACTACAAGGTATATTTTCCAATCCTTTAGTTATTCTCTGAAACCCCTGGTTCCCAAAATTTCAACATTCTTATTGAATTTTGGGCCCCAGAAATGGACACAGCCTTCCTGTAGCAGTCACACCAGTACCAAAAACAGAGGTACTATAACCTCTCTCTGTTTCAACTCAAGATTACCCTGTTCATACATTCAAGGGTCACATTAGCCATTTGGGTGGCATCATCACATTGGCAGCTCATGCTCAGTGGATTATCCACCTTAGCTCCCAATTTTTCTTCAGTCACTACTTCCCAGGATATAGTCCCTCCTCCTGTAAGTATGTTCCTAGATACATGATCTTAATTTGCATTCCAGTATGGAAAAATGTGTTTATTTCTGCCCAGCTTTACCTGTCCTCATCATTTACTGTTCCTCCAATCTCCGTATCATCTGCAGACTATCAGTAATAATTTTATGTTTTCTTCCAAGTAATTGATAAAAATTACTCTCTGCAGGACTCCACTAGAAACATGCGGACTTAATGTTGATTTCCTATTTAAAATTACATTACCACATCTGTTAGGCAGTTTTTAAATCTATCTAACATGTACCACGTTGATTTTGTATTATTCTAGCTTCTTAATAAGTATGTTGTGTGATACCAAGTCAAATGCATTACAAAAGTCTAATGAAGTTTTGTTATAGCCATGTCGATCCCAGGAGTTTAGAAGGACAAGGTGGGCGAGGTAATCTCTTTTATTGGACTAGACTCTGTTGGTGAAAGACACCCAGCTCTCTCTCCCACCAGCAAAAATTGGTCTGATAAAAGAGATTACCTCACCTACCTTGTCTATGTTACAGAAGTAGTACAAGTTTGGTTGACAGAGATAATCTCATTTTTAAAAAAACCTGATACATTTTTTCTAGCTAAGACGTTCAAATTCAGAATTTGCATTTTTTTTTGTCGGTTTTAACCTCAAAATACTGATCCAGATCCTCAGATGATGTAAAATTTATGCAGCTCCATTGAAGTCAAGCTAAAGTTTTGGCCCATGCTTTCTATAGCTCTATGCTCTTCATGATAAATGTTTGCTCATGGTAAGAATTTACTCAGTGATATAGTCAGGTTCAAGACTGATAATCAAAATTATCTCTTCATTACAGATACTGGACAAAAGTTAAATTTCTCTGCAGAAGAATCGATCATAGCATGATCTGCATTTTCTCTCAACATTGGGAAATATACTCTATATTCTTTTGCTAGTATATGAGAAGCTAACTGAACAGATGTCAATGTGCAAAAAATATCTTCCAGTTGGGTCACACAGAATATTCTTACTCACTTTTTTTGGCGTCTACCGACTAGACAAACAAAAACTAAGATCATCAAAGGCAGATCAGTAGAGTGTGAAGATTACAAAGCATACTTTGCGTCATATGTGGTGGTGGATAAGGAATGATTGATTCATCCCTGCTTTTGGAAAACAGGAACTTTACTTATTAAATATGCAACCGATTTTCATAATAATAGTTAACTAGTTTTAGACTATAGATATTTAGGCCTGCCTATAAGGCCTATGATTTTCTTTAAATATTGTAATATTCCCCTCCCCATGGGGACCAGGTTTGAGGATTCAGCAGCAATAAACACCAAGACCCAAATGACAGAATAAAGTGGATTTACTAACTAACAAACTATTTAGTGGATCACCTATCACCCATACCAGTATGATTACTGCAGTCAGAATTAAAGATGCAAAATAAACAGCTTATGCCTCTTCTGCAGTCGGTGACACCAGGCGACGTGGGCTTCAGCAGGGGAGTGTGTTGTCCGAGGCCTCTTTACCCAAGATCCTGCGTCGAAGTCCACTTTGGGCCTGGGAGTGAGCTATTGCTATAGCCTATCACTCACAGGGGGTGCTTCTACACTTGTAAATTAAGTCGACTTAAGCTTGCTTAAGTTGACTTAATTTACTCTGCGTCTACACCACACTTTCCTTAAGCAGCTGCTTAAGTCGACTTAAGGAAAAATTAAGTCAACTTTATAAAACCTCATGTTAAGTCGACTTTGCTGGCTAATTTAGAAAGTCGACTTAGCCAGTGTGGATGTGGAGTAGCCCTAAGTCGACTTTAAGTCAACTTAGGGGGCTCCAGGGCTTCCCCACTGCCCTCCCTGCCAGGGTGGCTGGTATAGCCACAGCCTGGTGTGCCCCCCAAAGGGCAGGGCTCCCTACCCCTGCCAGGGTCCCTGTCCCCCTTTGCCCCATTGTACCAAGGTACAATGGGGCAAAGGCTGAGCCCCCTGGCACTTGGCAAGGGGTGCCTCCCCTGCCACCGTGGACCTGTCCCAGGTCCACCTAGCCCCTACAAGTTGACCTAGGCATCCAGTGGACGCTCTAGGTCAATTTTGGTCCCCTCTACATCGACTTAGCTAAGTTGACTTAAATTAACAAGTGTAGACATAGCCAGGGAGGGGTGATCAAGCCCTACTCCTGGTCACGTAGACTGCCGCTGATGGGTGTTAATTGCTATTATCAAAAACTTCAAACTACTTAACACTAGAACTATTATTTGATTACTTTGTTTACTACAAAGCTTAGCAGAGGGGAAATGTGTCTGGGGGGACCCCCACTGCCCACTAATGCTCCACCGTCACAAAATCTTCCATTTCTCTTACAAATATGTTGTATCACTAGCTAGCTCCAGTGGTAGCAAATAAAAGAATCTGCTTGACTGGCTGAGACCTTGTACCTGAGCTATGCACCGGCAAAAAGCACCAGAGGCAGCCATAGACTGGGAAGCCTGGAGTCACATCCACACATTCCAAACACATCAGGTCAGAAGGAGCCAACACCTCAAGAGCCTCACACTTGTGACAAAATTTACATTTTGCATTGTTTGGTCATCCTGGTATCTATTGTTCTGTCTGCATCCTTAATTGTTTCTGTCTGTCTTGTAATTAGTTAAATTCCAAAGGAGTAGCCGTGTTAGTCTTCTATAGAAAGACAACAGAGTCCTGTGGCACTTTTAAAGACTAACAGATTGTAATCAAATTCCAAAGGGGTAGCCGTGTTAGTCTATTGTAGAAAGACAACAGAGTCCTGTGGCACTTTTAAAGACTAACAGATTTATTTATCGCATGAGCTTTCGTGGGAGAAAATCCCACTTCGTCAGACGCTTTGAAGATCTCAGTTACGGTGGTAGGGTATGATTGGGTGGAGGATTATGTTACAGTATGGTAGGATTGGTTCTTAAAATAATATCAAAGAAATGACTGGTTAAAATACATTATAAAAACTAAGGTAAACCAGGAAGGAGGAGAAAATTTACTGGTGGGGAAAGGCGGGGTGTTTACTGGAGCGGGAATTTATTTGGAAGGCTTGAAATTTACTGGGAGGGGAAACTTATTGGTGTAAAGGACAATGGGGTCCTAATGGATGCTTGTGTGGAAAAGATACAAATAAACCTGTCGTATTGCCTGCTGCTGGACTCTGGTCTTCTGCTCCTGTCAGTGAAGGAAGAACAGAAAAGACTTGGGAGGGTCCTAACAACTAGCTTCAGCTCTTCTGCTGTCATTGTTCTTTTTATTGTGTGTTCAACCAATCTTGTCTTTGCTTTTCATTTCTTCTGTTCTCATGTTCCTCTGGCCCTGGCCCTTTACTTTAATATCTTATTACATTCTTTAGTTTACCACACTCCAAAAATCATCCTTAATATTATTATAGGAATAAAGTGTGTTTCTTCATTAAAAATCCAGACTTTATCCATCTAAGAATGGAAAAATCAGCCACTCACTTTTTTTTGTATGCTGCTTTGATAATTTTCCTCTGTAATGTAGCTCTACTCCATTATTCTTGGCATTGCAACAAAACACAAAATAACCACATTAACATTTACCAACAGCTTTCATGTCAGATCATAGACATCGAAAATAAGAAAGGCTTTTTAAGTTTATCATTGCACTAATGGGCACCTAAGACATTAGTCTCAACAGAAAAGTGAAGGACTAAGTGGGCATCTCATCTCATCTGAGAAAAGACAGGGCAGAGGCACAGACATGTATGCACAACTGTTGCCCATGTCAGACCTGTGCCACAGAGGCTTTCAGTCAGCAGCTCTTGAACAAATCTAAAATTTTGAAGGTTCATATTAGTGCCCACAAATATGAGGTCAGGCTGAAGCACAGCTGAAAATTCATCCTTTGATTATTTGTGGATTAAAATTTTCAAACTCTCTTGACTTGCTAAAACACTGTATTGCAGAATCAAATGATTGTTTCCAGAAACTCATAGAAGCAGCTTTCTCGACATTTTGATGTGTGGCTATTTTAATTTTAATAGCTGATTGAAATAAGAGAGCATTAGCATTCCTGGAACATTCTTGTTACAAGAACGCACTCTTGAGTACCTCCTTAGTTGAGCTGACCGCCCTCCACTTCCACTCTTCAGCACTTTGCAAGCCTGGGAATGTATTGCAACACAGCCAGGAAACATCAGCCCTTTGCCATTATAATTTTTCATTGGCACTTTAATACTATAAAATGCTTTTGGAACATTATAAATAAAAAATTAAACTTCAGCAACAGACTAACATTTTGTATTTTATTATGTGGATGCAATAAATAAAAGCATCCTCTTGCCTTTCTCTCTATTAAATGATGTAATAATTTGAGGGGCAATTTCCCAATAAACATAGAAAAATACTTTGTTAATGGAGACAGCAGTAAATAATGGAGAGCTGCAGAATCCTGTGCCTGAAACAAATTACCCTTTAGGAGATGCAATCGCCTTCCCTATCTTGATTCTGATCCTGAGTTGTCAGAGTGAACCAAAATCAAGTGAATTGAAGCCATTTAGGATCAACACTTCTTCTTGATCTGTGTTCCACAGACTTTCAAAATAAAATGATGCAAACTTAAGTGAAGCTAACATTTTCTTCTACTCACTACATTAATCTACGAAGAAGAATTTATAACAGTCTAAACTAAAATTCACTTTAATTAAAGACATGACTTGCCACTCTTATGTTGAGTCACATCTCAAGTAGTTGCCTTCACATCAGGAGGACTACTTTTAAGGTATATCTGCCCTTGGAACTGGGTGTGTGACACTCAACTTGAGGAGAAATACTTGCACAAGTTCTCATCAAGCCAGAACCCTAAAAGTAGTAGTGTAGCTATGGTTCACAGACAGTGGCTCATAAGTATATCTCATTGAGCTCAGATTCACCCCTACAAATCTAAGGCTATGTACACACGAGAAACTTGTCCCGCAATAAGTTATTGCGGGACAAGGAAAGCGCTATAAATATAGCGCTTTCTCGTGTACACACGTGCTGCTTCTTTCGCAAAGGCACCTGTCCCACCATGCACTGCCCACAACCAGCCCACTAGCCCAGCTGCAGGG